>CM077201.1:40765236-40917736 GCA_039654625.1 Rhinogobio ventralis
GTGAGTGTGATCTCAGATTTGGTGGTGGCAGCAGTGTGTGTGTGTGTGTACACCTGCTATAGTGAGTGTGATCTCAGATGTGGTGGTGGCAGCAGTGTGTGTGTGTTTTCACCTGCTATAGTGAGTGTGATCTCAGATGTGGTGGCGGCAGCAGTGTGTGTGTGTGTGTGTTCACCTGCTATAGTGAGTCTGATCTCAGATGTGGTGGTGGCAGCAGTGTGTGTATGTGTGTTAACCTGCTATAGTGAGTGTGATCTCAGATGTGGTGGTGGCAGCAGTGTGTGTGTGTGTGTGTGTTCACCTGCTATAGTGAGTGTGATCTCAGATGTGGTGGCGGCAGCAGTGTGTGTGTGTGTTTTCACCTGCTATAGTGAGTGTGATCTCAGATGTGGTGGTGGCAGCAGTGTGTGTGTGTGTGTGTACACCTGCTATAGTGAGTGTGATCTCAGATGTGGTGGCGGCAGCAGTGTGTGTGTGTGTGTGTGTGTGTGTTCACCTGCTATAGTGAGTGTGATCTCAGATGTGGTGGCGGCAGCAGTGTGTGTGTGTGTGTTCACCTGCTATAGTGAGTGTGATCTTAGATGTGGTGGTGGCAGCAGTGTGTGTGTGTGTGTGTGTGTGTTCACCTGCTATAGTGAGTGTGATCTCAGATGTGGTGGTGGCAGCAGTGTGTGTGTGTGTGTGTGTGTTCACCTGCTATAGTGAGTGTGATCTCAGATGTGGTGGTGGCAGCAGTGTGTGTGTGTGTGTGTGTGTTCACCTGCTATAGTGAGTGTGATCTCAGATGTGGTGGCGGCAGCAGTGTGTGTGTGTTCACCTGCTATAGTGAGTGTGATCTTAGATGTGGTGGTGGCAGCAGTGTGTGTGTGTGTGTGTGTGTGTTCACCTGCTATAGTGAGTGTGATCTTAGATGTGGTGGTGGCAGCAGTGTGTGTGTGTGTGTGTGTGTTCACCTGCTATAGTGAGTGTGATCTTAGATGTAGTGGTGGCAGCAGTGTGTGTGTGTGTGTGTTCACCTGCTATAGTGAGTGTGATCTCAGATGTGGTGGTGGCAGCAGTGTGTGTGTGTGTGTGTGTTCACCTGCTATAGTGAGTGTGATCTCAGATGTGGTGGCGGCAGCAGTGTGTGTGTGTTCACCTGCTATAGTGAGTGTGATCTTAGATGTGGTGGTGGCAGCAATGTGTGTGTGTGTGTGTGTGTGTGTTCACCTGCTATAGTGAGTGTGATCTCAGATGTGGTGGTGGCAGCAGTGTGTGTGTGTGTGTGTGTGTGTTCACCTGCTATAGTGAGTGTGATCTCAGATGTGGTGGCGGCAGCAGTGTGTGTGTGTTCACCTGCTATAGTGAGTGTGATCTTAGATGTAGTGGTGGCAGCAGTGTGTGTGTGTGTGTGTGTGTGTTCACCTGCTATAGTGAGTGTGATCTCAGATGTGGTGGTGGCAGCAGTGTGTGTGTGTGTGTGTTCACCTGCTATAGTGAGTGTGATCTTAGATGTGGTGGTGGCAGCAGTGTGTGTGTGTGTGTGTGTTCACCTGCTATAGTGAGTGTGATCTCAGATGTGGTGGTGGCAGCAGTGTGTGTGTGTGTTCACCTGCTATAGTGAGTGTGATCTCAGATGTGGTGGCGGCAGCAGTGTGTGTGTGTGTGTGTGTGTTCACCTGCTATAGTGAGTGTGATCTCAGATGTGGTGGTGGCAGCAGTGTGTGTGTGTGTGTGTGTTCACCTGCTATAGTGAGTGTGATCTCAGATGTGGTGGCGGCAGCAGTGTGTGTGTGTGTGTGTTTTCACCTGCTATAGTGAGTGTGATCTCAGATGTGGTGGTGGCAGCAGTGTGTGTGTGTGTGTATGTTCACCTGCTATAGTGAGTGTGATCTCAGATGTGGTGGCGGCAGCAGTGTGTGTGTGTGTGTGTGTGTTCACCTGCTATAGTGAGTGTGATCTCAGATGTGGTGGCGGCAGCAGTGTGCGTGTGTGTGTGTGTGTGTGTTCACCTGCTATAGTGAGTGTGATCTCAGATGTAGTGGTGGCAGCAGTGTGTGTGTGTTTTCACCTGCTATAGTGAGTGTGATCTCAAATGTGGTGGCGGCAGCAGTGTGTGTGTGTGTGTGTGTGTGTTCACCTGCTATAGTGAGTGTGATCTCAGATGTGGTGGTGGCAGCAGTGTGTGTGTGTGTGTTCACCTGCTATAGTGAGTGTGATCTCAGATGTGGTGGCGGCAGCAGTGTGTGTGTGTGTTCACCTGCTATAGTGAGTGTGATCTCAGATGTGGTGGCAGCAGCAGTGTGTGTGTGTGTTCACCTGCTATAGTGAGTGTGATCTCAGATGTTGTGGCGGCAGCAGTGTGTGTGTGTGTGTGTGTTCACCTGCTATAGTGAGTGTGATCTCAGATGTGGTGGTGGCAGCAGTGTGTGTCTGTGTGTGTTCACCTGCTATAGTGAGTGTGATCTCAGATGTGGTGGTGGCAGCAGTGTGTGTGTGTGTGTTCACCTGCTATAGTGAGTGTGATCTCAGATGTGGTGGCGGCAGCAGTGTGTGTGTGTGTGTGTGTGTGTGTGTGTTCACCTGCTATAGTGAGTGTGATCTCAGATGTGGTGGTGGCAGCAGTGTGTGTGTGTGTGTGTGTGTGTGTGTGTTCACCTGCTATAGTGAGTGTGATCTCAGATGTGGTGGTGGCAGCAGTGTGTGTGTGTGTGTTCACCTGCTATAGTGAGTGTGATCTCAGATGTGGTGGCGGCAGCAGTGTGTGTGTGTGTGTGTGTGTGTGTGTGTTCACCTGCTATAGTGAGTGTGATCTCAGATGTGGTGGTGGCAGCAGTGTGTGTGTGTGTGTGTTCACCTGCTATAGTGAGTGTGATCTCAGATGTGGTGGCGGCAGCAGTGTGTGTGTGTGTGTGTGTTCACCTGCTATAGTGAGTGTGATCTCAGATGTGGTGGTGGCAGCAGTGTGTGTCTGTGTGTGTTCACCTGCTATAGTGAGTGTGATCTCAGATGTGGTGGTGGCAGCAGTGTGTGTGTGTGTGTTCACCTGCTATAGTGAGTGTGATCTCAGATGTGGTGGCGGCAGCAGTGTGTGTGTGTGTGTGTGTGTGTGTGTGTGTTCACCTGCTATAGTGAGTGTGATCTCAGATGTGGTGGTGGCAGCAGTGTGTGTGTGTGTGTGTGTGTGTGTGTTCACCTGCTATAGTGAGTGTGATCTCAGATGTGGTGGTGGCAGCAGTGTGTGTGTGTGTGTTCACCTGCTATAGTGAGTGTGATCTCAGATGTGGTGGCGGCAGCAGTGTGTGTGTGTGTGTGTGTGTGTGTTCACCTGCTATAGTGAGTGTGATCTCAGATGTGGTGGTGGCAGCAGTGTGTGTGTGTGTGTGTGTTCACCTGCTATAGTGAGTGTGATCTCAGATGTGGTGGCGGCAGCAGTGTGTGTGTGTGTGTGTTCACCTGCTATAGTGAGTGTGATCTCAGATGTGGTGGTGGCAGCAGTGTGTGTGTGTGTGTATGTTCACCTGCTATAGTGAGTGTGATCTCAGATGTGGTGGCGGCAGCAGTGTGTGTGTGTGTGTGTGTGTTCACCTGCTATAGTGAGTGTGATCTCAGATGTGGTGGCGGCAGCAGTGTGCGTGTGTGTGTGTGTGTGTTCACCTGCTATAGTGAGTGTGATCTCAGATGTAGTGGTGGCAGCAGTGTGTGTGTGTTTTCACCTGCTATAGTGAGTGTGATCTCAAATGTGGTGGCGGCAGCAGTGTGTGTGTGTGTGTGTGTGTGTTCACCTGCTATAGTGAGTGTGATCTCAGATGTGGTGGTGGCAGCAGTGTGTGTGTGTGTGTTCACCTGCTATAGTGAGTGTGATCTCAGATGTGGTGGCGGCAGCAGTGTGTGTGTGTGTTCACCTGCTATAGTGAGTGTGATCTCAGATGTGGTGGCAGCAGCAGTGTGTGTGTGTGTTCACCTGCTATAGTGAGTGTGATCTCAGATGTTGTGGCGGCAGCAGTGTGTGTGTGTGTGTGTTCACCTGCTATAGTGAGTGTGATCTCAGATGTGGTGGTGGCAGCAGTGTGTGTCTGTGTGTGTTCACCTGCTATAGTGAGTGTGATCTCAGATGTGGTGGTGGCAGCAGTGTGTGTGTGTGTGTTCACCTGCTATAGTGAGTGTGATCTCAGATGTGGTGGCGGCAGCAGTGTGTGTGTGTGTGTGTGTGTGTGTTCACCTGCTATAGTGAGTGTGATCTCAGATGTGGTGGTGGCAGCAGTGTGTGTGTGTGTGTGTGTGTGTGTGTGTTCACCTGCTATAGTGAGTGTGATCTCAGATGTGGTGGTGGCAGCAGTGTGTGTGTGTGTGTTCACCTGCTATAGTGAGTGTGATCTCAGATGTGGTGGCGGCAGCAGTGTGTGTGTGTGTGTGTGTGTGTGTTCACCTGCTATAGTGAGTGTGATCTCAGATGTGGTGGTGGCAGCAGTGTGTGTGTGTGTGTGTTCACCTGCTATAGTGAGTGTGATCTCAGATGTGGTGGCGGCAGCAGTGTGTGTGTGTGTGTGTGTTCACCTGCTATAGTGAGTGTGATCTCAGATGTGGTGGTGGCAGCAGTGTGTGTGTGTGTGTGTTCACCTGCTATAGTGAGTGTGATCTCAGATGTGGTGGCGGCAGCAGTGTGTGTGTGTGTGTGTGTTCACCTGCTATAGTGAGTGTGATCTCAGATGTGGTGGTGGCAGCAGTGTGTGTCTGTGTGTGTTCACCTGCTATAGTGAGTGTGATCTCAGATGTGGTGGCGGCAGCAGTGTGTGTGTGTGTGTGTGTGTGTGTGTTCACCTGCTATAGTGAGTGTGATCTCAGATGTGGTGGTGGCAGCAGTGTGTGTGTGTGTGTGTGTTCACCTGCTATAGTGAGTGTGATCTCAGATGTGGTGGCGGCAGCAGTGTGTGTGTGTGTGTGTTCACCTGCTATAGTGAGTGTGATCTCAGATGTGGTGGCGGCAGCAGTGGACGCAGCAGCACTGCTCTGTGCTAACGCTTGTGTCAGGCTGGAGTTGTTGATGGTCAGTGTGATTTCTGGAGCACCGCTGCCAGCACTTGACACTTGTGACAGCTCCTGAGAACCTGAGAGGACAAACATCCCAATACCAGACACAAGTTACAATCAACACTGCCTAAAGAACTCTAAACATGAATAAAATTGCTCTGAGTTGAACTAACATTTAACATTCATTGACAGTTAGCTCTTAGGCTGGTGTTTTAGCACCCAAAATAAACATCCGCTCTGAAGATTAAAGAATATCAGTGTAAGCTCTTCCATATGGGGCATGTATAGAGTATGAATTAAACTTTTTAGTCTAAGCCAAGAAGGCTCGTAGATCAAAACATGTATTAGAAAATAGATATTTTAAATCTATGATTGTATGTGTGCCAAGGGTTTAAAGCATAAATACAAACTGCATTTCGTTTTTCACATAATCAAAAACCTGACGGTGAGTAACTGTTAACTGTGAGTAAGCTAATGTAAAGAGCTGAAGGACAGAGACTGACCGGCGCTGTCCTGCTCGTGTGTCAGGCTGCTGATGGCTGATGCTGGAGGTTGCAGCGAGAGGCCGGTCAGAGGGTGAAGGACCACATTCGCAGGAACCGAAGCGTCTCCATCCGTCATGAGGTGAGCCGTGGCATGCGCCGTCAGACCCGAGTCGCCCGTCAGAGAGTGAGACAGCAGACTGCCCTGCTGTAGCGTCTGCTGCAGAATACTGGGGTCGATCTGAACACACAGACACATCACACATCACACATCACACAGAGCAGCTCAGAGCAGCTGGGCCGAGTTGAGCGAGTCGAGCGTTACCTGCAGAGTGATGTTGTTGATGTTGCTGGGGTCAATCCCAGAGATCTGCACATTTGGACACACCAGGTGAATTCCCTCAAGTGTAGCGAGACCCTCCGTCAGGGAGACCGTCAGATCTCCACCCGCTGGGGAAGAAGGAACATCATGCTGTCACTTCCTCACCTCATGTTTTTAATATTCTCTCATCACCGCAGTCAGTTATTCATAGTGTGTGATATAAAATATTGTAGATTTTTGGGGGGGGTTTGTCAGGTTTTGGCATAGATGACCAATTTTTCCATTTCACTGCAGTACCTTTCCATTGTTTTTCAATGTAAACATGCGCTAGATGGACATGTTTGACCACTGCGCCATTCTAAAAACACTGCACTCAAGCTAAAAGAAGTTCAACTTTAAAAAACGCGTCTCTAGACCTTGCATTTCTTTCGTTCCACTGACCTGCGTCTCACACTTTTAACCTCTAAAAATGCATTCTGTGTGAACCGACCCTAACAGTTTATGCCTTAAGACGTAAGACAAAATTCTGACAGTAAAGTGAAGTCAAATTTAAAAGATTATATTAAAATATCTTCATTTGTGTTCTGAAGATAAATGATAAATTATGAGTTTTCATTTTTGTGTGAACTATCCCTTTAAGACTTAAACACATGTTGTGTTTAACACTAACATTCTCTTGCATCTAATGCTAATAGATAAATAAAAGATTCATGAATTTTGACAACATGACCATTTTATTAAAGAGCCCATATTATGCCTTGCTGTTGTTTCTGGCTCTACTAGAGCAGGTTTTCCTGCTTGAATGTTGATTATTCCCCATATTCTCCATTGTTGCGGCTCCTCTCTTCCCAGTCTGTCAGTAACGCTCTGTTTAGTTCCTGTCTCTATGAAGCCCCTCCTTCTGAAAAGCATACTGTGCTCTGATTGGTCGGCTGGAGCGGTGTGTTGTGATTGGTGTTTGGGAAATGCCCCGCCCCTTACCATAACCGTCAGTTTTAACACACTACTAACTAACTCAACCAGGCCCCGCCCCTTTATTCTGCACATTAATTATTATAATGAGGAATATTGTGACGTGTTGGTTCCCGGAAGAAAACTCAAGACTACAGTGGAGGCGTTTCAGGAGTTCAGAAACAGTGAATCATCACCTGACACAGTCGCAGGCAGTATAGCTTGCCCGACTAGCCCTTGCTGCAGCAGACTGGGGTCATACTGGCCGGTGAGCACCGGGTTTCCTGGGATGTAGATGTTGGGATCTGTGTTGGCAGCCTGTAATAATCCCACAGAAGGCTGAGCGTCCACGGCGGAGGAGGGATGCTGAGCCTGAGGAACGCTTTGGACCTCCTGTCTTCCTGAGCTGTGTGGCTCAGCGCCGGAGCTCCGCTTGGCCTTGCGGTCCGAGGGCCGGATGTGACCCTGGATGTGGGTCTTGCGGTGGCCAGATGTGCGGAAGCGGAGATCACAGAAGGGGCACTTGAAGGGTTTGGAGCCTGTGTGTAAACGCATGTGGACCTTCAGACTGCCCTTGGTGGAGAAGGACGTGTTGCACATGTGACAGCTGAACAGCTTCTGCCCTGCACACACACACACACACACACACACATACGACTTTAAAGAGGCGTAAATACAACAAGGCTGTTGCTGGATTACATTTTCTGAAGAAAATTTAAGTGGTGCTTGGTTGTGCAAAAAGTACTGCCAGGGTGTTTGAGTGGTTGCCTGGGTGTTGCTATGTGCGTATGAAGGTTTTCTGAGTGGCACATTACTACGCAGTTGCTATGGTGCTCTGGGTGGCATCTACAGTAGGTAGATGCTTATTGGCCAAATTCAAAGTCTCTATCTTCCTTTAATGCATATTATAACACTGTGTCCTAACCAGACGCGATGCCGTGACATAAGAAAACAAGAACGTGGCTGTGGTTTTTGATTGATTTGGTTGCGAGTGCAGTGCGCCTGCAGAGAGACTCCACCCACACGCTCTTCTGATTGGCTGTGGTTTTTGATTGATTTGGTTGCGAGTGCAGTGCGCCTGCAGAGAGACTCCGCCCACACGCTCTTCTGATTGGCTGTGGTTTTTGATTGATTTGGTTGCGAGTGCAGTGCGCCTGCAGAGAGACTACACCCACACGCTCTTCTGATTGGCTGTGGTTTTTGATTGATTTGGTTGCGAGTGCAGTGCGCCTGCAGAGAGACTCTGCCCACACGCTCTTCTGATTGGCTGTGGTTTTTGATTGATTTGGTTGTGAGTGCAGTGCGCCTGCAGAGAGACTCTGCCCACACGCTCTTCTGATTGGCTGTGGTTTTTGATTGATTTGGTTGCGAGTGCAGTGCGCCTGCAGAGAGACTCCACCCACACGCTCTTCTGATTGGCTGTGGTTTTTGATTGATTTGGTTGCGAGTGCAGTGCGCCTGCAGAGAGACTCTGCCCACACGCTCTTCTGATTGGCTGTGGTTTTTGATTGATTTGGTTGCGAGTGCAGTGCGCCTGCAGAGAGACTCTGCCCACACGCTCTTCTGATTGGCTGTGGTTTTTGTGACTGGAATCTTACTACATCATGTCTGGTTAGGGCACTGTGTTAGTTTTTTAATTTTTTTATATTGACAACTGGACCCTAAAGTGTGCCACCTTCTTCAAAAAACAATATATATTTTAATTATTTAATTGTTTTTTTCGATTATTGGAGTATTTTACAAGAAAATTCTATTTTAGTCTTTCTACTTCAAAGTTTGATGTTTAAGTCAATGTATTTATGTTTATTTTAAAAGGGACGATGCACATTAATGGACATGAGCACTTGCGTCCATCATGTAAATGTGCCCGATTTAGCCATACAGGATCATTTTCATCTGCAGTCTCTGGCAGGGTGACGTAAGAAGAAAAGAAAAAAACATATGCCTACAATTACTAAAACAGTGGCATGACCATATGGTACATAAAACATCACAGAATCATGTTCCAGAAAACATAAACAGAAGCATATTGGCACAAAATTACTTTAAAGAATAATTGTTTGTAATTATTGTGAAATTTACTAGCAATTTTGATCGGTTTCAAATAAATCCTACACCAGTTTATTTTTTTCAGTGTATTATTCACAGCCAGTATTACATGCTGAACTTGCAGTGAAATCAACATGATTGGAACAGAGCTAAACCAACCTGAGTGTGTCTTAACATGACAGTCCAGTGTGGATTTCACTGTGAAACTCTTCCCACACTCATCACACTTGTACGGTTTCTCGCCTGTATGTATCCGGATGTGTCTGAAAGATGAACAACACCAGCGCTCAGATCTATGATGTGTGTTCTGGGCTATTGTTAGGACAGATATATCCAGACAGACAGATATATCGAATGTTGACATCAATGTTGAAATGAAATTTTAAAGATGATAAGAGCTGTAAGATGATTACCTCACCAGGTCGCTGGGCTTCTTGAAGCTCTTTGGGCAGTACTGGCAGCGGTTTGCGAACTTGGGCTCTATGTTGAGCTCAACACACTTATCTTTAACTTCACTGATCCGATCTCGTTCAGCAGCCGTCTGGGCCAGAACCTTCTCCGACAGAGACGCTTCATCGCCCGGGTCTCTCTTGGCCAGCTCCGCCGTCTGCTCTTCAGTGAGCGTGATGATGCCGCTGCGGTTCCTCTTCAGCCCGGAGCGATCCGAGCCGTCCTCCTCCTCACCGGCCTCGTCGCTTTCCAGAACTACGGACATCAGTTATATGTTAAGGCTGTATCCATACTGCAGTTTATTCTGCTCAAGAAGCGCACACTTAGACAAAGGTTTTTATGCTAGATCACATTTTTCAGTAGCGGTTGATGGTGATGACGTCTCGGTGTGTCAGTACCTTTGGGACCTACAGCATGCTGGAGTTTCATGTGTTTCCTGCGCAGGATGACGGTGCGGAAGCTTTCCTCACACACTGTGCACTTGAAGGGCTTCGTGTTCAGGTGGATGATCATGTGTCGGTTCAGACTACCGTTAGTGGTGAAACAGGTGTCACAAACGTTACATTTATAAGCCTTCACTCCTGAGAGAGAGCAAGAGAAACAGCCACAGAGGAGAAACTGCATGAGTGGGGTTTCAGAATGAATTGTAAAATAACACGAAGTGTTTGCAGGTTCACCTGTGTGTGTGTTCAGGTGTGATTTGAGCACTCCAGCGGACACAAAGCTCCTCCCGCAGAGGTTACAGCAGTACGGTTTCTCTCCGGTGTGAGAGCGCACATGCTGCTTCAGGTGACTGGACTTTTTAAAGCCCTTATCACACAAACTGCACCTGAGAAACAAAACACATATCACTGCACAAACTGAATCAAACGCATATGAGGGTTGCTGGTTTAAGAAGATATCGGGACACGATAGAAGTACAAAGATTCGCTTACAGAAGAAATAATACAGTTAGCACCCAAATGTTACATCACAAATAGGAAAACATTTGGATTTGTGCAGAATTAGAGAGGTGAGCCCATGAATTTGGAATAAGCCAGATTCTAATTATTGGACCAAAAACCTTTGCACGTAGTAACCTAGAATACTGTCTAACACTTGATGGCTGCTCTGTCAAGTCCTCGTCGTCAGTGAGGAACCTGGGTGTGCTCTTTGATACCAATCTCTCATTAGAAAGCCACGTTTCTAGCATCTGTAAAAACATCTAGTTTGCTCTCTAATGTTGAATGTACGGAAAGACCTCAAGGCTAGATTATTGTAATGCTCTACTGGGTGGTTGCCCTGCTCACTTAATAAACAAACTCCAGCTGGTCCAAAACGCAGCAGCTCGAGTTCTTACTAGAACCAGGAAGTATGACCATATTAGCCCGGTTCTGTCAACACTGCACTGGCTCCCTATTAAACATCACATACATTTTAAAATCTTGCTAATTACTTACAAAGCACTAAATGGTTTAGCTTTAGACAATTAATTTTCTCCTCAAAGTGAGTAGGATAGCAGCCTTTCAGTGCTTGAGGGACGTGAACTTACTGATAAACTCTCTTGTTGATTTCATCCTCATCCTGGAAGTCTTGTGTCTGGATAGACAGCTGTAGCTCTCCTTGACTCGCCTCCTGCAATAAACCACTCGTCTACACGCACACACACACATACACACACATCGTTCAGTGGGTCGGGAGGGTGTTTGTACCTCAGTGTGTGTTACGTTCAGTGGGTCGGGAGGGTGTTTGTATCTCAGTGTGTGTTGCGTTCAGTAGGTCGGGAGGGTGTTTGTACCTCAGTGTGTGTTACGTTCAGTAGGTCGGGAGGGTGTTTGTACCTCAGTGTGTGTTACGTTCAGTAGGTCGGGAGGGTGTTTGTACCTCAGTGTGTGTTACGTTCAGTAGGTCGGGAGGGTGTTTGTACCTCAGTGTGTGTTACGTTCAGTAGGTTGGGAGGGTGGTAGCTGGTGGTCAAGGCTTGTGACTCCAGTGTGCTTGAGTCCTGAAGCTGCTGTACTGTAGAGAAATGTGCCTGCTGGGCAAATCCCTCAGCTATAGTGAAAGCTGTAACAGAGCACACACACATTTTAAAATCAGGGTACCTCAAACACAGCCCTGGAAGGGCAGAGTCTAGCTCCAACCCCAATCAAACTCACCTACCTGCAATTTTCTAGTATCTGTGATGACTTGAGTATTACGATTCACTCGTAACGCCATTTCATAAATATCATATTTCAACCTTTTTAAGTTAGAGGATAAGTTTAACTGGATAAACAAATTCAACAACTTATGCTCATTAATTTGAATGTTGCCATTGGATCATTGAAGGTCTTTCATCCTCTTGTGTTCCAGATTCACCCAGCAAGTCTGTCTTGACAGACAGGAGCGTGTGTTGGAAGCTCAGCTAGAGCTACACTCCTACCGGAGAGGTCAGAATCTATTATGTGGTATTGCTAGTGTTCAGGACAGTCTTGCAGTGTCAGGTTTTCTAGGCTGCCCACCTCCCGTTTCCCTCTACACTCTCTCATGTCTCACTCCAATCTGTTGGCTTCTAACTCACGGGCACAAGCCAGTCTAGCTGCGATCACAGCAAGGGATTTCCATCTCTTCAGCGTCATCTGTCACCACTGTGTCAGAGATTGAAAGTAGCTGCCACTGTGCTGATTTGGAGTGTGACCTGGATGTGGGAAATGCTGATGTTTTTACACCTTGGAGGCTTTCTGGAGCTCAGATGCAATCAGCAATGCAAGAGCATTACTCTGACGATCCACCCGGCTCTGGGGAGGATGATTATGCTATCCTGCTTGAGGGATCAGGTGGGAAGGAGGCGAACGCTTTGGCTGCCTTACCTCATATTCTTTTGGAGTATTGTGAGCGAGCAGCTAGTAGAGGGATGTCTATGATGGTAAACTCCTGCTAATCCCCAGGAAATAACCTCTCCCTGCACTACTGAGGAGATTTCACATATTGCTGCGCTGGGATTCAGGGTGAATCTGGCCAAGAGAATGTGTGCTCAAGAACACATCCTCACCTTCACGAGTTCACAGTTCAAAGAAGGAGTGAGAGTGCAGTATCGCATATGCGTCAGACTTCAGGGTCTTATGGCATCAGCTGGCCAGGTGTTGTCTCTGGGACTTCTGACTTATGTAGTGAATATTATCCCTTCGCCTCAGACCATGCACACTTTTACATGCACACGCACAGTTCTCTTCCTTAGCCCTTGGCCAATGGGTCTACCATGCATGTGCTTATGCTCACTAGTATATTTTTGTCTTTGTGCCTAGCCTTTATCACCACCATTTTGTGAGTCTGTATTTTATGTTCATGTTATATGCTCTGCCTCTTTGCCATGTTTGTCGGTGGGCCAACACCGACTTGTACACAGGGATACGAAGAGGAGTCATATAAGGTGAGTCTAGAGTTTAGACGGACTAGAAAGTGTGTTCTGGAACGGGATCTCTCTTGGTGCAAACAGCCTTTTCAGTCTTTGGAAAACATCTTCTTAACATTGTGCTCCCATAAACTGATGTTAGCATCTGCCGAAGCTGTCAGCTGCAGGCCGTCTCTGTCATCCCTTGTGCGCTAGACTCTCTTCTAACAGGGAGAGAGTGTGTGTCTCAGGCCTGAACCTGCATTTATACCCAAAAGCTTCCCGACATTTATGTGTGAGATGTTAAAGCTCTCTGCTTTTCACAAGCGACAGACAAGACAGAGCAGGTTACTTTTGATATCAAACAAAGTCTCTGTCCATTTTACTACAAAATTAGTGTGACGCTGGCTTAAGTTATGAACGGACGCCTCTGGGACTCTGTGTGCAGGGCCATAACCACCACAGACATTGAGGAACACAAGTCTCCCCCAATAATTAGAAATGGAGTATTAAATGTAACATTTTTAGGCTGCTCTGCCTTAGCAGTCTAACAGCACTCGTCAATGTCAAAATGGTCGAGATGGCCAATCAAATCAAAGAAGGTGTGTGTGCATGTGTGTTACCTTGGGTCATAGCAGGCTGTTCAAAGGTCGGCTGAGGCAGGGCTGGTGTCTCGAACTGGCTTATGTCTTCCGGTAGAGCGTGTTGCGCACTCACAAACGCTTCTGTGGACAAATACATTTAATCATTGTTCATTTAATGCTGCTTTATATCAATCCCATCTTCCCATTTACATTAAGGGTAACACTTTAGATTAGGGTCTCACTATGAACTAGTATCTTATCATGCATATTACTATGATATTGGCTGTTTATTAATTCTTATAAAGCACATATTAATGCCTTATTCTGCATGACCATATTCTACATCCCTTAATCCACCCAATACCTAAACTTAACAACTACCTTACTAACTATTAATAAGCCGTGATTAGGAGTTTATTGAGGCAAAGGTCATAGCTAATAGTGAGAATTGGACCCTAATCTAAAGTATGACCAAATTAAGTAAAGCTGTACACTATGACCACAATTTGTGAAATGTTGTGAAATGAAGAGGCAACGTCCTCTTTTTAAATCATTGTAAACTCATGTTCCGTTTTCAATTAATACTGACATTTCCATGTCATTTCCAAAAACAACCAAAACAACCGGGAAAGGGAGCTTTCTGTGTGCATGTTTCGGGAGTGTGAGCATCTCTCGGACAGTGTGCAAGTTTCGAACTGAATTCTCTTCCACATCTAAGTGGATAAGTACACACAAAGTTATGTCAAAATGCCTGTCTTGGCAAGTGTTCATGTATACACAGTCGGTTATGTCTTAAGTGAAAGAAAACAATGGAGTGTGAGAATAACTCTAATAAAAGTCTAATAAATCTGCTGCTGTCTGTGTCATTAATGTTAATCAAACAACATCAGACAAATAAATCACTCACAGCTCTTGAGCACAGGGTAGGAGACGCTTCCTCACACAATATTTGTTTTGTTTTATTTTGTACCTGCTACTCAATCCATCAAACAAACATTCTCACATGGCCTCTCAGTGTCAGCGTCCTAGTTCATGTTTGTTGTACATATCAATTGTTTTCCAAGAAAAAAGATATTATAGTTGGGCTGCGACTCTCACCTGATTCCTGCAGTGCATCTTCCCCAAGTGCAGAGGGCAGCGCCACCTGCTGGCCGTCTCCCACCACCTCCAGCATGCTCTGGGTCCCTGTGCCCACCACAGCTGTGGGCGACTGCATGTCATCTGAGCTCTGCTGCTGCAGCTGTTGAGCCAGCTCATACCTGAGAACAAACACAACTCTAGCATCGCTCCGCTACTGAGATCACAGCACATCCCACCATCATTATAATATCAATACATGCAAGTGGTGCTGAAGGGAGACTTCACTTTAGTTTTATTACTGATAAAATAACTTGTGATTACATATCATATATACACCGAACAGGCATAACATTATGACCAGGTGAAGTGAATAACACTGATGATCTCTTCATCACGGCTCCTGTTAGTGGGTGGGATATATTAGGCAGCAAGTGAACATTTTGTCCTCAAAGTTGATGTGTTAGAAGCAGGAAAAATGGGCAAGCGTAAGGATTTGAGCGAGTTTGACAAGGGCCAATTTGTGACGGCTAGACGACTGGGTCAGAGCATCTCCAAAACTGCAGCTCTTGTGGGGTGTTCCCGGTCTGCAGTGGTCAGGATCTATCAAAAGTGCCTCAAGGAAGGAACAGTGGAGAACCGGAGACAGGGTCATGGGCGGCCAAGGCTCATTGATGCACGTGGGGAGCGAAGGCTGGCCCGTGTGGTCCGATCAAATAGACGAGCTACTGGAGCTCAAATTGCTCCAGAAGTTAATGCTGGTTCTGATAGAAAGCTGTCAGAATACACAATGGAAGAAGGTGGCCTGGTCTGAGGAATCACGTGTTCTTTTACATCACGTGGATGGCCGGGTGCGTGTGCGTGGCTTACCTGGGGAACACATGGCACCAGGATGCACTATGGGAAGAAGGCAAGCCGGTGGAGGCAGTGTGATGCTTTGGGCAATGTTCTGCTGGGAAACCTTGGGTCCTGCCATCCATGTGGATGTTACTTTGACACGTACCACCTACCTAAGCATTGTTGCGTACCATGTACACCTTTCATGGAAACGGTATTCCCTGGTGGCTGTGGCTCGTCCAGCAGGATAATGCTCCTGCCACAAAGCACAAATGCTTCAGGAATGGTTTGAGGAGCACAACAACGAGTTTGAGGTGTTGACTTGATCTTAATCCAATCGAGCATCTGTGGGATGTGCTGAACAAACAAGTCCAATCCATGGAGACCCCACCTCGCAACTTAAAGGACTTAAAGGATCTGCTGCTAACATCTTGGTGCCAGATACCACAGCACACCTTCAGGGGTCTAGTGGAGTCCATGCCTCGACGGGTCAGCAAAAGGGAGACCAACACAATATTAGGTCATAATGTTATGCTTGACTGGTGTATATATATATATAAATACTAATTTGCCATGATGTTGTTAAAATATTGCAAAGATGAAAATGATAAAATGGTTTGGTTAAGACTTTAAAATTATTAATGAGACGAGAAGTTGTACCACACAGTACACAAGTGTGTTTGTTTTGATGTGATTTTTTTTTTTTAAATCAAGTCAATGAGAATCTAGACTGTGCTGTAAAAAAGATTAAAACTAGTGCTTCAGTGATTTCACAGTCATTTCAGGAACATGACAAGAGCAGAGATTTATGTTCATATTCAGAATGACCTACACTACCATCCAATTAGAGCAGCTATCCATGATGGACATGTTACAGGTGTTTGCTTGTTCACTAATAAACGTGAGCCAGACGTGAGGGGTCACCTGTGTGTTTTCATGTGCTTCCTGCAGTTGGGGGAGGATTTGAAGGTTTTCTGGCAGTAGGGACACATGTAGGGCCGTATGTCGCTGTGTGTGGTCATGTGGCGTCGCAGGCTGCCGCTGGTGGTGAAGGTGGTGTCACACAGCAGGCATTTGAAGGCTTTGAGGCCAGAGTGTGTGCGGATATGAGCTTTCAGCACGCCGGATGAAGCGAAGCCCTTACTGCACTGCAGGCACTTATACGGCCGCTCGCCCGTATGTGACCTGCAAAACAGACAAAACTCCCAAATCAGCCATCAAAACACTTTGATCACCCACTCAATTTTATATTTTAATTTTAAAGGTGAAGTATGTCGTTTCTGCGACACTAGTGGCACCTAGCGGAATTACAAAAATACAGCATATTTTGCAAATTACCCTTATGCGCATCGCGCCTCTCCCAACTCAAACATCACAAACACAGGTGCTTGTGAAGGCATGTCTCAACAGGTAAAAGTAGACCACATTCAATAAAAGCTCCAACTAGCCACGCCCCAAAAATCTCAGCCTGCTACAGCAGCCACGCCTCAAACTCTCCACCTGCTACAGTAGCCACGCCCCAAACTCTCAGCCTGCTACAGTAGCCACGCCCCAAACTCTCAGCCTGCTACAGTAGCCACGCCCCAAACTCTCAGCCTGCTACAGTAGCCACACCCCAAACTCTCAGCTTGTAACAGTAGCCACACCCCAAACTTTCAGCCTGCTACAGTAGCCACGCCCCAAACTCTCCACCTGCTACAGTAGCCACGCCCCAAACCCTCCACCTGCTACAGTAGCCATGCCCCAAACTCTCCACCTGCTACAGTAGCCACGCCCCAAACTCTCAGCCTGCTACAGCAGCCATGCCCCAAACTCTCCACCTGCTACAGTAGCCACGCCCCAAACTCTCAGCCTGCTACAGCAGTCACGCCCCAAATTCTCCACCTGCTACAGTAGCCACGCCCCAAACTCTCCACTTGCTACAGTAGCCACACCCCAAACTCACGGCTTGTAACAGTAGCCACGCCCCAAACTCTCCACCAGCTACAGTAGCCACACCCCAAACTCTCATCTCGTTACAGTAGCCACGCCCCAAACTCTCATCCTGCTACAGTAGCCACGCCCCAAACTCTCATCCTGCTACAGTAGCCACACCCCAAACTCGCAGCCTGCTTCATCAGCCACACCCCAAACTCTCAGCCTGCTACAGTAGCCACACCCCAAACTCTCAGCCTGCTACAGTAGCCACACCCCAAACTCTCAGCCTGCTACAGTAGCCACACCCCAAACTCTCAGCCTGCTCCAGTAGCCACGCCCCAAACTCTCAGCCTGCTACAGTAGCCACGCCCCAAACTCTCAGCCTGCTTCAGTAGCCACACCCCAAACTCTCAGCCTGCTACAGTAGCCACACCCCAAACTCGCAGCCTGCTTCAGTAGCCACACCCCAAACTCTCAGCCTGCTACAGTAGCCACGCCCCAAACTCTCAGCCTGCTTCAGTAACCACACCCCAAACTCTCAGCCTGCTACAGTAGCCACGCCCCAAACTCTCAGCCTGCTACAGTAGCCACACCCCAAACTCTCAGCCTGCTTCAGTAGCCACACCCCAAACTCTCATCTTGTTACAGTAGCCACGCCCCAAACTCTCATCCTGCTACAGTAGCCACGCCCCAAACTCTCATCCTGCTCCAGTAGCCACGCCCCAAACTCTCATCCTGCTACAGTAGCCACGCCCCAAACTCTCAGCCTGCTACAGTAGCCACACCCCAAACTCGCAGCCTGCTTCAGTAGCCACACCCCAAACTCTCAGCCTGCTACAGTAGCCACGCCCCAAACTCTCAGCCTGCTTCAGTAACCACACCCCAAACTCTCAGCCTGCTACAGTAGCCACGCCCCAAACTCTCATCCTGCTACAGTAGCCACGCCCCAAACTCTCATCCTGCTCCAGTAGCCACGCCCCAAACTCTCATCCTGCTACAGTAGCCACGCCCCAAACTCTCAGCCTGCTCCAGTAGCCACGCCCCAAACTCTCAGCCTGCTACAGTAGCCACGCCCCAAACTCTCAGCCTGCTACAGTAGCCACACCCCAAACTCTCAGCCTGCTACAGTAGCCACACCCCAAACTCTCAGCCTGCTTCAGTAGCCACACCCCAAACTCTCAGCCTGCTACAGTAGCCACGCCCCAAACTCTCAGCCTGCTTCAGTAGCCACACCCCAAACTCTCAGCCTGCTACAGTAGCCACGCCCCAAACTCTCAGCCTGCTACAGTAGCCACACCCCAAACTCGCAGCCTGCTTCAGTAGCCACACCCCAAACTCTCAGCCTGCTACAGTAGCCACACCCCAAACTCTCAGCCTGCTACAGTAGCCACACCCCAAACTCTCAGCCTGCTACAGTAGCCACACCCCAAACTCTCAGCCTGCTCCAGTAGCCACGCCCCAAACTCTCAGCCTGCTACAGTAGCCACGCCCCAAACTCTCAGCCTGCTTCAGTAGCCACACCCCAAACTCTCAGCCTGCTACAGTAGCCACACCCCAAACTCGCAGCCTGCTTCAGTAGCCACACCCCAAACTCTCAGCCTGCTACAGTAGCCACGCCCCAAACTCTCAGCCTGCTTCAGTAGCCACACCCCAAACTCTCAGCCTGCTACAGTAGCCACGCCCCAAACTCTCAGCCTGCTACAGTAGCCACACCCCAATCTCTTGCTATAGGCTGCGCTGATATTGATTGATGCTCTCACTATTTAGATGGTGTCTGGGAGGCTCAATGTTTTGTGAGAGATAAACCCATGAATGACATACTATTAGTAGTCAATGAACAATAAACTAGGTTAGGAAAATGTATTTTAACATAAAAGATCTTCACCTTTAAATTCATCTTGTTGCCACGGACTACATCTATTCAATCTGTTTCTGGAGAAGTGCTTCTTGAGGCGCCACTGAATGTACAGCATCATCATGTTATGTTATAGCAAGTGAGTGTGCAAACAGCACGCCATGCTGAATTAACATCTGAACCGGCATAACTGCTTGACATTGCAAAATTATCATGTTTTCAAGATAAACCGAGTTTGCCTGATTTCTGATAATTTCTGTTTTTTTGTCCTCCACAGAACTCCACGGTCATTATTTATAGACCTGTCATTGTTTGAAATAATCCAAATCCGCATGTTTTTAACTGTGCATAACTTGGACCTGATGTGCTGCTTGAGGTGACTGGACTTCTTGTAGGCTTTGCTGCAGAATCCACACTTATACGGGCGCTCGTTCTCCACGATGTCCAGATACTGCTGCAGGGCGGCCCGTGAGCTCTGGTTCTGCAGGAGTCCTGCAGGGACACGGACAACACACAGATCGATGAGACTTCAGTGTACCTAACCTCCACAGTTCAGATTGATCAAAGTCTTTAAGCTGTCTCACATTACAGAACGTTAAAGCAAATTAAAGCTGTGGATAACAATCTCTTTAAAGCATTAAAGCATTTTGCAGCCATCAGTAACTAAGAAAAAATGCCTAAATGTAGAACAAAAGTGTTTACCATGGTCAAAAATGAAGTGAAGGAGGCACAGCATTGTTTATATAGTGTCAGAAATGACTGAAAATATTGATTTGGAAAGGATATTCAGAGGCAGTTTTTCCAAACAATACTTGAAAAGCCTAGAATATAATATAATGAAATATACCAAAGGTTTGATTACGCTCTTCAGGGGTATTTCTGTCAATTTCTGTGGCATTTTTGGCCCGAGCCAGATCAGTGTATTTCTGACCTTGGTTTAGACTGAATCCAATGATATACTGCATGTGTGAAACTACAAGCTCAGGCACTGTTCTTTGGTTATTTACCCATGTCTGTGATGAGTATGGGCTCTTGGAGAGGTATATCAGGCAGAGGCAGATTGCTCCGGGACACTCGGGTTTTGTGAGGTTTCCGGGGGTACTTGTGTTTCTTATGGTGGATACTCTTAAAGTGCGAGGTGATGTGAGTTTTCCTGTGGCCTGATGTTCGGAAGAACTTCTCGCAGTGAGGACAGGGGAACGGCCGGACACCTGAGGAAAGGCAGATACACATGACATTTTTTCCAAATGAAAGAATGTGCAGATTTACTCCTTCACCTGATTTCACATTTTGATCTGGCAGCTGTTGAAGAAGTGTAAGCTTTGCTTTGTTAAGCCAATTTTACCTCATTAAAGAGCCCATATTATGCCTTGCTGTTGTTTCTGGCTCTACTAGAGCAGGTTTTCCTGCTTGAATGTTGATTATTCCCCATATTCTCCATTGTTGCGACTCCTTTATCCCAGTCTGTCAGTAACGCTCTGTTTAGTTCCTGTCTCTATGAAGCCCTTCCTTCTGAAAAGCACACTGCGCTCTGATTGGTCGGCTGGAGCGGTGTGTTGTGATTGGTCAAGTGGGAAATGCCCCGCCCCTTACCATAACCGCCAGTCTCAACACACTACTAACTAACTCAACCAGGCCCCGCCCCTTTATTCTGAGTATGAATTATTATAATGAGGAATATTGTGACGCGTTGGTTCCCGGAGGAAAACTCCCTGGTTCAGGAACTCTTGGACAGAGCATGTGTGTGTGTCAGAGGAAGTGTGTTGTCCTCACCAGTGTGCAGACGCTGATGGACCTTCATGCTCCCCGACGTGGAGAAACACTTCATGCAGTACGGACACTCAAAGGCTTTAATGCCAGTGTGGATCTTCATGTGGGCGGTCAGGGTGCTCTTGACCGCGAAGGCACGGAAGCACTGCTTGCACTTGTAGGGCTTCTCGTGAGTGTGAATGCGGATGTGACGCACCAGATCGCTGGGCTTTTTGAACTCTTTGGAGCAGTACGGACAGCCGTGCCACCTCACGCCGTTCTCCTGCCGGATGGTGCCTGAACACACGCACACATATCACATCTGAAGAACACTGTGACAGCTGATCATCACATGACTTGAAATATAGCTTGATATAAGTCCTATGGAATAATTCTAGGATACTTGAATGGTTTGATACTTCAAAGCCTCATTCCACAATCGCTGTAATTACAAGTAAAAAAGTGATGAGCAGTACTCTGAATTTCTCGTTTAATGTCTAAACATCACTGTTGTTTTCTGTGTACATTGCAAGTACTATTTTCAAACGTATGCATCCATCATATACGCTACCATTCAAAAGTTTGGGGTCTGTTTTCAAAAGAGTCTCTTCTGCTCACCAAGGCTGTGTTTATCTGATCATAAATACAGTAAAACAAAATCAGCTGTTCTCTATGTGAATATATAGTAAAGTGTGATTTATTCCTGTGATCAAAGCTGAATTTATCATCATTACTCCAGTCTGCAGTGTCACATGATCCTTCACAAACCATTCTCATATGAGGATCTGATGCTCAACAAACATTTATGATTATTATCAGTGTTGAAAACAGTTCAAATTTCAGTGGAAACTGATACATTTTATTTCTCAGGATTGTTTGATGAATAGAAAGTTCAAAAGAACAGCATTTATTTGAAATAGAATCTTTTGTAACATTATAAATGTCTTTACTGTCACTTTTGATCAATTTAATGCATCCTTGATTAACATAATTTCTTAAAAAAAAAAAAAAAAAAAAAAAAAAAAAAATCTTAGTGACCCCAAACTTTTGAACAGTAGTGTATCTTCTGTATTAATACATAACGCGTATATTATGTAAAATATGTACACTTAATAATGTACGCCTTCTGTAGTCCTTTATTTATTGTATTATATATGGTTACTAAGATTTCCCCACACAGGACAAAAAACACTTTCATTGTTAAAATGGTATTTGTATTTAAAGGTATTGCATTTTCAAATGTCATGATGTCCTTTAAACAACTTTGCAACAAAAGTTTGGATTTAATGGAAGCGATTCTTCTTTCTCTTTTCTCATCAAACTGCAGAATCTCATGTATTTATCTTGCTACGGCGGCTTTACAGCAGAATCTGAATTTGTCTCTCATTTGATGAAGTTTGCATCATTGATTGTCATTTTCCTGTTTATTACAGAGAAGCTGCTTTGAAGCAATTTCTATTGAGCTGTAGAAATAAAGCTGACTCGACTTGATTTTTCCATCTAGTTAGAGGATAATTCAGTGACAAAAGCTACGTTTATATGGGTGCTTTTTACTTCAATCTGAATGAATGAATTCCGATTGATGAATCCGAACGCAGTGTTTACATGAACACTAAATAAAGTGATCGGGTTGATGTGTGTGTTTATATGTCACAAGCGTCTGATGGGATTTAATCTTTTGACATGCACACACTGCACGAATATACGAGTTTCCCACTGTTGGTGCATACTAACATCCTCCTTTTCTTTGTTTTCAAAAGCAGACTTAATATGCATCTATTCCGGGTCCTAATTAGGCGACGTCGAGCACATGAAGCGTTGAGCCGCGCTGCTTATATTGATCAAACAGTAGAAACGGCCATTCCCGCGCCCGTCGGCTGTGGATGAGAGTCTGAAACAAGGACTGGTGGGACGTTGTCCTGCTCCACTTCCCAGACGATGAGTGGGAAGAGAGTTTCAGAATGACAGGACACTCGTTTATGACACTTTCTTCAACAGGAAGAACAGCTCGTTCCGCGCTTCATACGTCATTGCACTGTTTTTACTCTCCAGTTTCCAGTTTTCAATCCGATCAAGTGTTTACATGCCCTCTCAATCGGATTACAAACGGAATAAAACACCCCTTACAATCAGATCTGGCCAATTCATTCCGATTGACGTGGTTACATGGGACTTTATTCCGATTGTGCTCCTAGTGCGATTCCGATTATAAGGGTCCATGTAAATGCAGCTAGTGTTCAGGCCTGTACAGCATACCTAGCATCTGCGGAGGCTTTTTGATGATGCTTCTTTTCTCCTTCTTGACTACGGTGTCAGTCATGAGTATTTTGGAGGGTGCCGGTCCATCGCTGGCTGAAGTCGGGGCGACTGTGTCCGTCTGAAGCTTCTCTGAGCCGCCCGGAGCTTCCGGCTGAACTGGAATCTCAGTCAGTCCGCTGTTCTCCAGAGCTTGCTGGGAAAACACCACAAGGGCTCATCAGCTGCACCACTACATTACTTTATAATATTTCCTGAGGAACAGCCCTCTGTCTAAGGGGGCGTGTCTCCTTTAAGACTGTGACTGGGTGACATTTTTGCATATGAATTAAGCATTACATCGGAACTCTTTTGAAAACTTTTACTACCGTTTATCTATTGCAGCTGCCAAGATGAACCAAGAGTGAAAAAGTGTTGATTACAGCATTATATTTAGACTCCCATTGCATAAAAGGTTTCAGCGATGATCACAGTCATGTCTGTTGAGTGTGTCAACGTCAATGCTTTCATCATAACTGACTGTTAACCGATGTAAAAAAAAGACTCACAGTGTGTAGACAACATTGATTATCAGGCCAGTCTTTCATCTACAGTCTCAAACTGGCTCTTGAGAACTTTATGCTTCTTTCAGTGTGCGTCTCAATCGGCTCCCAGGTCACTCGTCAGCGCACTGATCAGGGAGTCAGGGTGTCTCAATCTCAAAATCCTTCCAAATTGCACAACCCAACTCACCACGCATCATGTCACGAGATTTATCATAATGCACTTTAAATAGCATTACAAAAAATAATGTCAAAGAGATATCAGTTCTGCTGTGGTTCATAAATACCAGTACGAGGAAACCAGTCTTCATTATCTTGAGGGGTAGTGAGCCAGTGTCCTTACCAGTGCTCGAGCGCATGAACACGACCTAGGGAGCTGATTGAGACGCACCCTTACTCTCTCTTTCACTGGAAGAGATCTTGCGTACCTGCAGGATGTCCTGGTTGATGGCTGTGCCTATGGCTTGCCCAGGGGGAGGGGCCTGAGCGCTGTCTGTGGTCACATGGTCAGACAGCTCCAGCAGCTGTTGGATGACATCCGTCACACCCTCCGCCCCCTCCGAGCCCCCTGCGCCCTGATCAACCCTTGCATTTCCCTTCTGAAAAACACAGTCATACTTTACAGGTGAGCTGAGAACAAAAGGCTTTTCACACTGCAATTAACCCTAGGTTAGAACGGGACATAATAATAATTATGGGTTAACAATTTCAAGTAAAGTGAAAATAAAATATTCTGTTAAAGAGCCCATATTATGCCTTGCTGTTGTTTCTGGCTCTACTAGAGCAGGTTTTCCTGCTTGAATGTTGATTATTCCCCATATTCTCCATTGTTGCGGCTCCTCTCTTCCCAGTCTGTCAGTAACGCTCTGTTTAGTTCCTGTCTCTATGAAGCCCCTCCTTCTGAAAAGCACACTGTGCTCTGATTGGTCGGCTGGAGCGGTGTGTTGTGATTGGTCAAGTGGGAAATGCCCCGCCCCTTACCATAACCGCCAGTTTCAACACACTACTAACTAACTCAACCAGGCCCCGCCCCTTTATTCGGCATATGAATTATTATAATGAGGAATATTGTGATGTGTTGGTTCCCGGAAGAAAACTCGAGACTACAGTGGAGGCGTTTCAGGAGTTCAGGAACACTGACACTGAGAGAGAGAAGAACTCAGAGCGCTTTCATGCTCAAACAGCAACATCACACACTCAAGACAGAAGGGAAACAGCAGGTGCTCTTTAATGTGTGAAGATGCTGTAGTTAGAGCATCCTCTTTAGCGAGGCGTTGACCTCAGACAGGAACACACTGAACTCACCTGTGTTGCTGGCTCCTCAACCTCCATTACTGATATGTGCATTTTGCTGATGTGAGCATTGAGGCTGCCAAGCTTTTTATAGACGCAGCTACAGTCCATACAGGGGAAGAGCGGAGCGCCAGCCGCCTAAAACACAGAGATTTCATCAACAGAAGTGCCACTGCAGCTCTACTACAGGCACAGGACACCTGCAGCTCGCCACATTAACCATTAACTGTGGTATTAGCGTTAACCATTAAGTCATTAAATAGTCGTTAATTTGAATGACAGCTGATTATAAAGCAGGGTTTCTGCAGGTAAATGTGAGACTGTAAGGAATAAACTGAAGGGAACAACACGTCAATCTGTTCTCTAAAGCACACAATGAGTATTAGTGACACTTCAGAGTTTGACCATACAATTTACAACACATCTCCATCACTTTTTCATTCATTTTACAAAAACATGAGATGAGAAATCTTGTGAAAGTGATTTTATGATTAAAACAAGAACAAATATCTGCCAATGTGTTCAGAAAAATCAACTTCATTCAAAAGCAAGTCATTTTCACACCCAATGACAGATATTTGTTCTTGTTTTAAGCATAAACTCACTTGATCTTGTTGAGTTTCTCAGAAAACAAGACTTTCTTCATTTTGCATGTCATTAATGTGTCTTGATTTAAGGATGTTTTGATATTTGTGCTGGAAAACAGAAATCCTGAGGAAGAACATCATTTCTGCAGCGCATGCAATTTAATGTACGGCCCTATGAAATCTGTTTTATTTGTTTATTCTGTTTTCAGTTTATTCTCATTTTCTCATTTACTAACCCTCACGTTGTTCCAAATTTGTATGACCTCCCATCTTTCCAGGAGGATTACTGCCAAATGTTTGCCAGACAAATCTGTAATTTTTCTGGACTTTAATGGTCAGATTAAAGACTGACTCTCGTTCATCTCCGGAACACAAATGAGGATATTTGTAATGGAATGGGAAAGATTTCTGTCCTCCATTGACAGTCTAAGCAACTTCCACTGACGCTTCAGAAACTGATCCGTACGGATCGAGCGGATTATTCCAGATGTTCTGAAGAGACTCCATGGCTTTATATGAGGAAGGAAAGTCTGACGGGTGTGAGCGACATTAGGGCGAGGGAATGATCACAGGATTCTCATTAATGGGTGAACTGGCCCTTTAAGAGACTGACCGACTGTTCATTTATTCATCCGTGACATTCTGCATTATACAGTAAATTACATTTTTATGAATGGATTCTGCAATTTCATCCACATTTTCTGCATCACAGAAATCATAGGGCATATGATATTAAATTTAAGACTTTCTGCTCCAATTTAAGAAATTTTTAAGGCCTTAAATTGTGGAAGGTCAAATCAAGGCTTTCAAAGACTTATTTTAAGACCCGCGGAAACCCTGAAAAATGCTCCCCACACGAGGTAATCGGCTGGACTAGTGCCGGGTCACGCAGAGGGAGTTACCTGAGAGTGAACTCTCTGAACATGCGAATGCAGGTTTCCTTTCTGTGAGAAGGAGGCGGGACAGAGCAGACACATGTGAGGCTTCTCTCCGGTGTGTCGCACCATGTGTGTCTGCAGCACCACCTTCTGGTTGAAGGCCTTTCCACAGTGAGTGCATTTGTACGGCCTCTCACCTGTAGCACACAGAAACACAAGCTCAAACAGCAGAACACTCGTCTCCTCAAAGCATGAAAACGCTCCTCGTGTGTTTACCTGTGTGAATGCGTATGTGTCGCACCAGCTGACTGGGTTTCTTAAACGTCTTCCCGCAGTGGTGGCAAATGTTCTTGAATCCTCTCCGATCGATGTTCTTGTAGTTCCTTGAACTTGTTAGGATAGGCCTGAGAATGAATTGATAATCAGACTATGAGCAACAGAGCCGAACTGAAATAGTCCATACAGTATATTTAAATTCATTCATACACCTAACTGTAAATAGTTGTAATTTCTTTATGACTTTGGAATGCTTACTTAACGGTTACTTTACTGAAATTAGCGTAAATGACATACGTGGCCGACAAATGTGACCTCGGGAGGATGCAGCTTTCGAAATAAGACACAAGCTATAGTTTATTTACTGACTACAACCAAATCAAACAAAAAACACAGCCAATCAGAAGAGTGTGTGGGCGGAGTCTCTCTGCAGGCGCACTGCACTCGCAACCAAATCAATCAAAAAACACAGCCAATCAGAAGAGCGTGTGGGCAGAGTCTCTCTGCAGGCGCACTGCACACGCAACCAAATCAATCAAAAACCACAGCCAATCAGAAGAGCGTGTGGGCGGAGTCTCTCTGCAGGCGCCCTGCACTCGCAACCAAATCAATCAAAAACCACAGCCAATCAGAAGAGCGTGTGGGCGGAGTCTCTCTACAAGAGCACTGCACTCGCAACCAAATCAATCAAAAACCACAGCCAATCAGAAGAGCGTGTGGGCGGAGTCTCTCTGCAGGCGCACTGCACTCGCAACCAAATCAATCAAAAACCACAGCCAATCAGAAGAGCGTGTGGGCGGAGTCTCTCTGCAAGCGCACTGCACTCGCAACCAAATCAATCAAAAACCACAGTCAATCAGAAGAGCGTGTGGGCGGAGTCTCTCTACAAGTGCACTGCACTCGCAACCAAATCAATCAAAAACCACAGCCAATCAGAAGAGCGTGTGGGCGGAGTCTCTCTGCAGGCGCACTGCACTCGCAACCAAATCAATCAAAAACCACAGCCAATCAGAAGAGCGTGTGGGCGGAGTCTCTCTGCAAGCGCACTGCACTCGCAACCAAATCAATCAAAAACCACAGTCAATCAGAAGAGCGTGTGGGCGGAGTCTCTCTACAAGTGCACTGCACTCGCAACAAAATCAATCAAAAACCACAGCCAATCAGAAGAGCGTGTGGGCGGAGTCTCTCTGCAGGCGCACTGCACTCGCAACCAAATCAATCAAAAACCACAGCCAATCAGAAGAGCGTGTGGGCGGAGTCTCTCTACAAGAGCACTGCACTCGCAACCAAATCAATCAAAAACCACAGCCAATCAGAAGAGCGTGTGGGCGGAGTCTCTCTGCAAGAGCACTGCACTCGCAACCAAATCAATCAAAAACCACAGCCAATCAGAAGAGAGTGTGGGGGCGGAGGTGAATTATCCCTTGTCAGTATGGCTATAAATGATATTCAAACTCACATTAGATGCTTTTAACATTAAATAAAGCACATAATCAGTAGCTCAGATTATCATTGTCATACTTTGTATGTTGTTTTCCAGATTAGGAGAAAAACTCTGGTTAACATGGAAAAGATTGCGTCTGGTTAGGACACAGTGTTGGGATCAGGCTGACATGAACAGGGATCAGTTAAAATGAATTTCAGTCAGAGCTGATCTATTCATGTCGAGGTTCAAACGAGGCACAAGTTGATGAATGAAAACTATGCAATCATTTTCTCATTTTCTAACCCTCACGTTGTTCCAAATTTCTATGACTTCTCATCATTCCAGGAGGATTACTGCCAAGACTCATTTGAACAAATCTTTCCTTTTTGACCTCATGAACTGTGGCTGCAGCAAAAGAGCTGCCAGAACGAAAGAACGTCAAAGGTAAACGATGACAGTTTGATTCAGCGGTCACACCTGATCTTGGCATGGCTCCTCAGATGCTCCTTCAGCTGGTTTAGCGTGGAGAACTCTTTGCTGCAGGTCTTACACGTGTGCGACTTCGATCCGCTGAGCTCCTGCCGGTGTTCCTCCAGATGCAGAGAGAGCTGACTCTGCAGGATAAACTCGTCTCCACACTCCGAGCACAGGAAGTTCTGACAACACAAAGCATACACCGCTGCTGAAGACCACGCAAACAGAGACGGATTTCACAGGTGTCCACTGGGAATAATTAGAGGAAGTTGCCGACCTCTTCTTTCTCGTGGATCATGACATGAGCCTTCAGACTGGCCACTCTTGAGAACTTCTTATGGCACACGGGGCATTTGGCCTCGCTGGTGGTGTGTGTGGATTTATGAAGGTTGAGGTTGTACTCCACATTAAAGGACACCGGACACTGGTCACAGCGATACGGCTGCATGCAGGGAGGAGAGAGGAACAGTTATCAGCAGTTCACGACAAACACATTTACCATCTCACTCTTTACAATAAAGATCCAAAAGGGCAGAGAAGAAACATTTCTGGTTCCCCAAACAACCTTCCGGTGATCTTAGTGTGAAGAACGTTTTAATAATCTTTATTTTTAAGAGTGTTTCTACCAAAACAGGACCAATGCATAACAAAAATAATCCTAATGACGGTAAACTCTACTCACATGTCTTCATACACAAGAAACAGCTTTTTTAATGGTTTCCAAAAAGCAGCATTCAAGAAACTTCATATAAACATGAACCACGTAGCAGAGAATTAAAGAGAAACTGGTGTGGTTCGAGATCTAAGCAGGCATATTTATTATTTTAATATGTTCCCAGAACAGCCGCCATCTTTATTGTTTTAAAAGTGTGATTTCTAGACCTGAAAGTCAATTGATTTTTTCTAGTTATGTTAAGCTCTGAGGGCCAGTTCTTCAAAAAGTTGAATGTGGATCAGAATGATCTGGATTTGGAAATCCCATGTTTTGCTATCCAGGATCAGGTCGTCCATCTTACATTTGTGCCGTTTTTTCAAAGCAAAATTGGATTGGATCACCCTGATCCAAATATACACTTTTTCAGACCAAATCTGGATTACTAGTGCTCTACGGAGCCCCTGAAGGGACATGCTGATGGAAACCTTGTGTTCGCTCACAAAGAACTTTTGACTGGTTGACTGTAGTTTATAAACAGTGATTAAAAAAACACTTTAAATTAAATATAATATTTTTTGTTTGATATTTACGGCTGTTTGGGGATTATTTTATGGCGGCACAATCACATTTACTTTACTGTAGACTACCGAAAGGTTTAGGAAGCTTAATGTCTACTTCTAATTTATTACTCTAACAGTTAAACTAATCAAGGGGGAACAAATAATGTGTGAGTGCATTACAAAATGATACAAATGTTGTAATTTTTGACCAGTTTTAAAGGTTTATTAATTCTTTGTTCCTGAAATCCATCCTTCTGCTGGGATCAGTATAATCCTGATTTTTTGGATCAAAGCTATCCCAATCTTACTACAAACGAATGATTTGATCCAGAGCAAAACCAGGACTGGATTTTTAACTTATTTTCAAGATCTGATCCAATCCGATAGCCGAAATCTGATTACTTTTGGCCCTAAAATATTCATCAGGTAGAAATTGCTATTAGTGAATAAAAATACATTTTTTAAAAACCCTGTAATCACAAATGATGTCATGTAAATTAATTCACTGTAAACGCAGAAGAACATTATTTAAACATCTAGAATTATCTACAAATATAATTTTGTAATTTAACTAATCATAATTCTTTATTTTTTTAATATATTGCCGCTTGTTTCTGTAAATGAAGAAGTTTTTAAAATGAGCAGAAGTACCAGAAATATCCCTATAGGACAATGAGGCGCATTGGAGAGGAAAAGCGTGAGAAGCGCTGATGTAACGCAGTATCCAGTGCGGTTTTACAGGTTTATAAGAGTGTGGGAAAGATTACAGTAACAGACAGGTGAGGAGATAATCATGTGCATGTGGTTGCATGTAAACATATTCAGTGTTAAACAGTACAGTAATATTTCCAAGTGAAACTGTAGGGCAGCTCTAGTGTATTTATACGACAGGTGGAAATGAGTTAGCATGGCCTATGGGTCAACTGTTTATATAATCATAACAACATGCACTGGTTTATATAAGAATAACACACTGATGCATCATTCACACCATCATTAGATAAGCATGTTATGCCATTGCATGTGATATAAGAGTGTGTTAAATGACATGGTCATGTATCAGCGGGAGATGATGAAGATGAAGTGCAGTCTCTTGCCTTATCGTTGACCTCATGCTCCCGCAGGTGTCTCTGAAGTTGACTCTCGCTGGGAAAATTCTGGGAGCAAACATTGCATTTGTTCTCCGTCTGCTTCTGGCTCTCTGAACCGGCGTCCTGACCTCCATCTGCAGGACAACAGTGAAGGAATCAGTTCTGTTAGTGATGCATGCACATTACAGCTAACAAAAATATTCACCGTTTTAACTTAAATCATTGAGCATTTAATTAGCGCTTCTCTATTTCATGCGCATGTGGATAAACTACAACAGCTGTGTGGATGCTTGGTTGACTATCAATTTCATGATTTTAATCAATACTGATATGGATTCTTAAATCTCAAGATCAGTTTTTTTAGTCTGTGCTGTTTTCTGTTGATGCGTGAACAAAACTGCCCTCCAATAATCACAATATACTTTGAGCTTTGATACTTTTGATAAGAAACACAGCCTCAGATTTCACATCCTGCCAGTTTCACTGAATCACTAAACTCAGTCAGTAAATGTGTGTGTGTGTGTGTGTGACAGATCGCTGCACAACCGATCGTCTCTTCCTCTTTACTGCTAGTTACAGCAGCAAATAAACATGAATGAACATCAGAAGGAACATCAACAACTAATTTTGGTGCCTCACTACAATTCATGAAATTCCTTAAATTCTAATATTAATACAATTATACACAAAAAATTATTATACAAAAAGTTAAAAAAAACAATGCTAAAAGAAATTACATGTACGTTATAAATCTGATTTAAGATCAAATAGTTATGATAATTAAATCAGATATGTGGATAAGATCCCAGAAAACACCTTTAAAAGCTTAGTACTGCTTAAAAACTTTACGTACTCATCATGATGATGGAGTGACTTTACAAAAATGTCTTTTCATAGCATTATGGGAGGGACCTTGAGGTCTGATTGGTTACGGCAACATTATGGGTGGGACCTTGAGGTCTGATTGGTTACGGCAGCATTATGGGCGGGATCTTGAGGTCTGATTGGTTACGGCAACATATGGGCGGGATCTTGAGGTCTGATTGGTTACGGCAACATATGGGCGGGATCTTGAGGTCTGATTGGTTACGGCACCATTATGGGCGGGACCTTGAGGTCTGATTGGTTACGGCAACATTATGGGCGGGACCTTGAGGTCTGATTGGTTACAGCAACATTATGGGCGGGATCTTGAGGTCTGATTGGTTACAGCAACATTATGGGCGGGACCTTGAGGTCTGATTGGTTACGGCAGCATTATGGGCGGGATCTTGAGGTCTGATTGGTTACGGCAACATATGGGCGGGATCTTGAGGTCTGATTGGTTACGGCACCATTATGGGCGGGACCTTGAGGTCTGATTGGTTACGGCAACATTATGGGCGGGACCTTGAGGTCTGATTGGTTACAGCAACATTATGGGCGGGATCTTGAGGTCTGATTGGTTACAGCAACATTATGGGCGGGACCTTGAGGTCTGATTGGTTACGGCAGCATTATGGGCGGGATCTTGAGGTCTGATTGGTTACAGCAACATTATGGGCGGGACCTTGAGGTCTGATTGGTAACGGCAACATTTTGGGGCGGGATCTTGAGGTCTGATTGGTTACGGCAACATTTTGGGGCGGGATCTTGAGGTCTGATTGGTAACGGCAACATTTTGGGGCGGGAGCTTGAGGTCTGATTGGTTACGGCAGCATTATGGGCGGGACCTTGAGGTCTGATTGGTTACAGCAACATTATGGGCGGGATCTTGAGGTCTGATTGGTTACAGAAACATTATGGGCGGGACCTTGAGGTCTGATTGGTTACGGCAGCATTATGGGCGGGATCTTGAGGTCTGATTGGTTACGGCAACATTATGGGCGGGACCTTGAGGTCTGATTGGTAACGGCAACATTTTGGGGCGGGATCTTGAGGTCTGATTGGTTACGGCAACATTTTGGGGTGGGAGCTTGAGGTCTGATTGGTTACGGCAACATTTTGGGGCAGGATCTTGAGGTCTGATTGGTTACAGCAGCATTTTGGGCGGGACCTTGAGGTCTGATTGGTAAAGGCAACATTTTGGGCAGGAACCTTGAGGTCTGATTGGTTACGGCTGATTGGGCAGGATCTTGAGGTCTGATTGGTTACAGCAGCATTTTGGGCGGGACCTTGAGGTCTGATTGGTAACGGCAACCTTTTGGGGCGGGATCTTAAGGTCTGATTGGTTACGGCAACATTTTGGGCCGGGATCTTGAGGTCTGATTGGTTACGGCAACATTTTGGGGCGGGATCTTGAGGTCTGATTGGTAACGGCAACATTTTGGGGCGGGAGCTTGAGGTCTGATTGGTTACGGCAACATTCTGGGGCAGGATCTTGAGGTCTGATTGGTTACAGCAGCATTTTGGGCGGGACCTTGAGGTCTGATTGGTAAAGGCAACATTTTGGGCAGGAACCTTGAGGTCTGATTGGTTACGGCTGATTGGGCAGGATCTTGAGGTCTGATTGGTTATGGCAGCATTTTTGGCGGGAGCTTGAGGTCTGATTGGTTACGGCAACATTTTGGGGAGGGAGCTTGAGGTCTGATTGGATACGACAGAATTTTGGGGCGGGAGCTTGAGGTCTGATTGGTTACGGCAGCATTTTGGGGCGGGAGCTTGAGGTCTGATTGGTTACAGCAGCATTTTGGGTGGGACCTTGAGGTCTGATTGGTAACGGCAACCTTTTGGGGCGGGATCTTGAGGTCTGATTGGTTACGGCAACATTTTTGGGGCGGGATCTTGAGGTCTGATTGGTTACGGCAACATTATGGGCGGGACCTTGAGGTCTGATTGGTAACGGCAACATTTTGGGGCGGGATCTTGAGGTCTGATTGGTTACGGCAACATTTTGGGGTGGGAACTTGAGGTCTGATTGGTTACGGCAACATTTTGGGGCAGGATCTTGAGGTCTGATTGGTTACAGCAGCATTTTGGGCGGGACCTTGAGGTCTGATTGGTAAAGGCAACATTTTGGGCAGGAACCTTGAGGTCTGATTGGTTACGGCTGATTGGGCAGGATCTTGAGGTCTGATTGGTTATGGCAGCATTTTTGGCGGGAGCTTGAGGTCTGATTGGTTACGGCAACATTTTGGGGCGGGAGCTTGAGGTCTGATTGGATACGGCAGAACTTTAGGGCGGGAGCTTGAGGTCTGATTGGTTACGGCAGCATTTTGGGGCGGGAGCTTGAGGTCTGATTGGTTACAGCAGCATTTTGGGTGGGACCTTGAGGTCTGATTGGTAACGGCAACCTTTTGGGGCGGGATCTTGAGGTCTGATTGGTTACGGCAACATTTTTGGGTGGGATCTTGAGGTCTGATTGGTTACGGCAACATTTTGGGACGGGATCTTGAGGTCTGATTGGTAACGGCAACATTTTGGGGCGGGAGCTTGAGGTCTGATTGGTAAAGGCAACATTTTGGGCAGGAACCTTGAGGTCTGATTGGTTACGGCTGATTGGGCAGGATCTTGAGGTCTGATTGGTTATGGCAGCATTTTTGGCGGGAGCTTGAGGTCTGATTGGTTACGGCAACATTTTGGGGCGGGAGCTTGAGGTCTGATTGGATACGGCAGAACTTTAGGGCGGGAGCTTGAGGTCTGATTGGTTACGGCAGCATTTTGGGGCGGGAGCTTGAGGTCTGATTGGTTACAGCAGCATTTTGGGTGGGACCTTGAGGTCTGATTGGTAACGGCAACCTTTTGGGGCGGGATCTTGAGGTCTGATTGGTTACGGCAACATTTTTGGGGCGGGATCTTGAGGTCTGATTGGTTACGGCAACATTATGGGCGGGACCTTGAGGTCTGATTGGTAACGGCAACATTTTGGGGCGGGATCTTGAGGTCTGATTGGTTACGGCAACATTTTGGGGTGGGATCTTGAGGTCTGATTGGTTACGGCAGAATTTTGGGGCGGGAGCTTGAGGTCTGATTGGTTACGGCAACATTTTGGGACGGGATCTTGAGGTCTGATTGGTAACGGCAACATTTTGGGGCGGGATCTTGAGGTCTGATTGGTTACAGCAGCATTTTGGGCGGGACCTTGAGGTCTGATTGGTAAAGGCAACATTTTGGGCAGGAACCTTGAGGTCTGATTGGTTACGGCTGATTGGGCAGGATCTTGAGGTCTGATTGGTTATGGCAGCATTTTTGGCGGGAGCTTGAGGTCTGATTGGTTACGGCAACATTTTGGGGCGGGAGCTTGAGGTCTGATTGAATACGGCAGAATTTTGGGTCGGGAGCTTGAGGTCTGATTGGTTACGGCAGCATTTTGGGGCGGGAGCTTGAGGTCTGATTGGATACGGCAGAATTTTGGGGCGGGAGCTTGAGGCCTGATTGGTTACGGCAACATTTTGGGGCGGGATCTTGAGGTCTGATTGGTTACGGCAACATTTTGGGGCGGGATCTTGAGGTCTGATTGGTTACGGCAACATTTTGGGGCGGGATCTTGAGGTCTGATTGGTTACGGCAACATTTTGGGGCGGGATCTTGAGGTCTGATTGGTAACGGCAACATTTTGGGGCAGGATCTTGAGGTCTGATTGGTTACGGCAACATTTTGGGGCGGGAGCTTGAGGTCTGATTGGATACGGCAGAATTTTGGGGCGGGAGCTTGAGGCCTGATTGGTTACGGCAACATTTTGGGGCGGGATCTTGAGGTCTGATTGGTTACGGCAACATTTTGGGGCGGGATCTTGAGGTCTGATTGGTTACAGCAGCATTTTGGGCGGGACCTTGAGGTCTGATTGGTTACGGCTGATTGGGCAGGAACCTTGAGGTCTGATTGGTTACGGCTGATTGGGCAGGATCTTGAGGTCTGATTGGTTATGGCAGCATTTTTGGCGGGAGCTTGAGGTCTGATTGGTTACGGCAACATTTTGGGGCGGGAGCTTGAGGTCTGATTGGTTACGGCAGCATTTTGGGGCGGGAGCTTGAGGTCTGATTGGATACGGCAGAATTTTGGGGCGGGAGCTTGAGGCCTGATTGGTTACGGCAACATTTTGGGGCGGGAGCTTGAGGTCTGATTGGATACGGCAGCATTTTGGGGCGGGAGCTTGAGGTCTGATTGGTTACGGCAGCATTTTGGGGCAGGAGCTTGAGGTCTGATTGGATACAGCAGAATTTTGGGGCGGGAGCTTGAGGTCTGATTGGTTACGGCAGCATTTTGGGCAGGAACCTTGAGGTCTGATTGGTTACGGCAACATTTTGGGGCGGGATCTTGAGGTCTGATTGGTTACGGCAGCATTTTTGGCGGGAGCTTGAGGTCTGATTGGATATGGCAGCATTTTGGGGCGGGAGCTTGAGGTCTGATTGGTTATGGCTGATTGGGCGGGACCTTGAGATCTGATTGGTTACAGCAGCATTTTGGGCGGGACCTTGAGGTCTGATTGGTAAAGGCAACATTTTGGGGCGGGACCTTGAGGTCTGATTGGTTACGGCAGCATTTTTGGCGGGAGCTTGAGGTCTGATTGGTAAAGGCAACATTTTGGGCAGGAACCTTGAGGTCTGATTGGTTACGGCTGATTGGGCAGGATCTTGAGGTCTGATTGGTTACGGCAGCATTTTTGGCGGGAGCTTGAGGTCTGATTGGTTACAGCAACATTTTGGGGCGGGAGCTTGAGGTCTGATTGTTTATGGCTGATTGGGCGGTACCTTGAGGTCTGATTGATTACAGCAGCATTTTTGGCGGGATCTTGAGGTCTGATTGGTTACGGCAACATTTTGGGCAGGAACCTTGAGGTCTGATTGGATACGGCAGCATTTTGGGGCGGGAGCTTGAGGTCTGAATGGTTATGGCTGATTGGGCGGGACCTTGAGATCTGATTGGTAAAGGCAACATTTTGGGCAGGAACCTTGAGGTCTGATTGGCTACGGCTGATTGGGCAGGATCTTGAGGTCTGATTGGTTACAGCAGCATTTTGGGCGGGACCTTGAGGTCTGATTGGTAAAGGCAACATTTTGGGCAGGAACTTGAGGTCTGATTGGTTACGGCTGATTGAGCAGGATCTTGAGGTCTGATTGGTTATGGCAGCATTTTTGGCGGGAGCTTGAGGTCTGATTGGTTACGGCAACATTTTGGGGCGGGAGCTTGAGGTCTGATTGGATACGGCAGAATTTTGGGCGGGAGCTTGAGGTCTGATTGGATACGGCAGAATTTTGGGCGGGAGCTTGAGGTCTGATTGGTAACGGCAGAATTTTGGGGCGGGAGCTTGAGGTCTGATTGGTTACGGCAGCATTTTGGGGCGGGAGCTTGAGGTCTGATTGGTTATGGCTGATTGGGCGGTACCTTGAGGTCTGATTGGTTACAGCAGCATTTTTGGCGGGATCTTGAGGTCTGATTGGTTACGGCAACATTTTGGGCAGGAACCTTGAGGTCTGATTGGATACGGCAGCATTTTGGGGCGGGAGCTTGAGGTCTGAATGGTTATGGCTGATTGGGCGGGACCTTGAGATCTGATTGGTAAAGGCAACATTTTGGGCAGGAACCTTGAGGTCTGATTGGCTACGGCTGATTGGGCAGGATCTTGAGGTCTGATTGGTTACAGCAGCATTTTGGGCGGGACCTTGAGGTCTGATTGGTTAAGGTAACATTTTGGGCAGGAACCTTGAGGTCTGATTGGTTACGGCTGATTGAGCAGGATCTTGAGGTCTGATTGGTTATGGCAGCATTTTTGGCGGGAGCTTGAGGTCTGATTGGTTACGGTAACATTTTGGGGCGGGAGCTTGAGGTCTGATTGGATATGGCAGAATTTTGGGCGGGAGCTTGAGGTCTGATTGGATACGGCAGAATTTTGGGCCGGAGCTTGAGGTCTGATTGGTAACGGCAGAATTTTGGGGTGGGAGCTTGAGGTCTGATTGGTTACGGCAGCATTTTGGGGCGGGACCTTGAGGTCTGATTGGTTACGGCAGCATTTTTGGCGGGAGCTTGAGGTCTGATTGGTTATGGCTGATTGGGCGGTACCTTGAGGTCTGATTGGTTACAGCAGCATTTTTGGCGGGAGCTTGAGGTCTGATTGGTTACAGCAGCATTTTTGGCGGGAGCTTGAGGTCTGATTGGTTACGGTAACATTTTGGGGCGGGAGCTTGAGGTCTGATTGGATATGGCAGAATTTTGGGGTGGGAGCTTGAGGTCTGATTGGTTACGGCAGCATTTTGGGGCGGGACCTTGAGGTCTGATTGGATACGGCAGCATTTTGGGGCGGGAGCTTGAGGTCTGATTGGTTATGGCTGATTGGGCGGTACCTTGAGGTCTGATTGGTTACAGCAGCATTTTTGGCGGGATCTTGAGGTCTGATTGGTTACGGCAACATTTTGGGCAGGAACCTTGAGGTCTGATTGGTTAGAGTTAGGAAAGTATGGCATTCAGACTCCAGAGCTAAAGTGAATAGTTCTCTCTTCTGAAGGGCATACTGTCTAAAAACACACAGTGATGGCTGGAATTACTTTTATAATGAAAATAGAGTTAAGTACAAGATGTGCAGCGCCAACATAACATAATAACAAGAACACTATTGTTGGCTGTGAATTCTTCGTACTTTAGTTTTGTTTCAAGGCTCAGTGGCTTTTGGGCCCCTTAACATGTAGGCTACGTATTTACAAACTCAGTACATAAATAGTTCTCATCTAGCTAAACAGCACTCAAGCTGACAGTCATATGCTCCACATCAACAGGAATTCAACCATTTTGGGTTTTGTGAGAAGGGCATGCGGTGAACTTTTAAATCCTTGGGGATTCATATAATTGCTACCAACCTTGTGCCAAGATTGATTTTTAGTATCTCATATGATTTCAGACAATACATTTACAGCGTCATATCTTCTACATGGGTCAATGACATGCATATTTTTGTGTCAAAGTGCATTATTTCCTTTTTTAAAAAATTGATTAATTCATGACATATATCACTTTATTCTATAAAACCTATTTAGTTTGAATACATTTTTAGTATATTTAAATAATACATATTATTACGTCTTGTTATCTTAAACCCCCAAAATGTCAGGTGGTGCAACTGTCCGAAACAAATTAACAGACTTAAGAAAAAAATGTAATATAATATTTTTTTTTTTTAAGACATGGCATCATTTTAGGTTTAAAACCTTAACACATTTTATAGTCTACTTTTAAAGCTGTTGAGATAATGGAAAAACTTTTGTCCAGTAATTTGGCTGTTTGATAAGGTAATAACAGATGATAAAGCATCATCGAACACTGGTAAAAACTGCTCATTTCAAGTATGGGTATGTTGGTACACTTTCCACGTCAGGTGGTATAACTACAGTATACATACACAACTGTTTGGTTACACCGCCTGACATAAAAACATCTAAAAAAATGAATTTAAACACTTTGAAATGTTAACACATTGTTATTGACTCTAAAAATATGCATTACATCAGTTTTTAAAAGATTTTTTAAAAACACCTTTTTTTTAAGCTTTATTTGTCAATGACCCACGTGCATTGAGTTCAATCAAACTTCAACTATGATCCGTCAAGGATACATTATTTTGCTTATTGTTTTTTCATTATTTTATTTAGTAATGCCCTTCAGAAGGGACATAACTCACACGAGAGTTACCAGAGTCGCCAACTTTGGGCTTGTTTTTCCCCAAGAAGTCGCTTATAGTTTCGATAACTTTTATTGGGTTTATTTCCAGTTGTGTAATTGGGCTTGAAGTGGTTGGCATCTATAGGACAAAACGTATAAGTGCTTTATCTTTATCTAGAGTGGTGTCTGTCAAAGATTTGCCTATTTTGGCATCTGAAGTAATTTAATACAGCATCTTTGTGGTGTTACAAGCTGCTTTTGATGCAACAGTAAGACATTTCTTACATCATAACGTTCATAGCCATCAATTCACACATATTATCATATTTAGACAGTCATGGGAAGTAAAGAGCTTGTTTAACGGTCATATGGGTTTTGAGGGCAATAAAATCATTTTAATTCAGTGCATTTAGCCTATGCCGTGATGAGATGTTCATTTGGTCTTTGAAGGTGCTAGAGGACTTTATTGTTGTTTTTTTAATGGGAAGAATCAATGTTTTTGGCAGAACATAATATAACTCCCTTAAAAGTGTTCCTTGTGCAGACAGTGGTGTGTGTACATCTACCACCACTCAAACACAACATAGCTGTGAAAACCATGCTATTACATTTGATATAATGTTTAACAATGACAGCTGCTGGCTATCTCAACTGGTTCAAATTACAGGTTAAACAAGTGTCCAAGTACCATCGAAACCCTGATACGATCACTTAAAGCAGTTATGGATGACCTTCCTCTTTTTATGAGCGGTTTGGTCACCTGTCAGCTAACGTTAGTAAAGTCTGTCTTCTTTAAATCAATAAAACAAATCCCATCACCCCATGTAAACACAGCTTATATACGTGCTCGCCAAGTTCAGCCTGCGCGGAAGCGTTAGCTAACATTAGCAGCGATAATTAGCTCAAACGCGTTTTAATGAAAGTGTGTGTCGCTGGTGGAGACGAGTGTAATCTGAAGTGTGTGAGCGAACATTCTCAATCTGCAGCACACGAGCGTTTTATTAATATCATTCCGCCGCAATCACTCCCGCAGCAGCACAAAAACACAACACACACACACACACAGCAGCAATACTATATCCGGGGACTATATACACGCGCTTCAAAGGGCTTTCTCTAAACTTCTGCCCCATTTTAGGCATGCACTACACACTTAAGCAAACAGTTTATGGTGTGAGGTTTTTATTCGTGAGACTGCGGTTGACTTTACCGGTTTCGCTGTCATCTTTAATCCTGTGTTTTCGCGGCCGGCCCCGCGGCATAGTTCCAGTTTATAGAGCGGGTGTAGTGTGAGCGATTCGGATTTCAAAATGGCGGCGGAGTTGAGCGAGCCGAGGCGGCGGCATATCACACCGCGACACCTAGCGGACACTCAGCGCTGTTTGGACAACAACAAATGATTGTAACTGTATTTAATTTAATAAAGTAAGGAAAATTGCCTCGATTTCTTGACATGAAATAGATTTACTTTTTATGTATTAAATCCAGTGTTGGGGTAACGCAAGTAACTTGAGTTACGTAATCAGATTACTTTTTCAAGTAACTAAAGTAACGCATTACTTGCGTATCACAGTTACTTTTTCACATTTATTTGACTGACAGCGCTCCTGTCCCCAAAATCGAGAGTAAGTTCAGAGGCGTTGTGTGTGAATATGTTATTGTAGTTGTAGACTAAATGTGAGCATTTATTCATCTCACTTGCATAATAAAGTTTCAGTTCTCCTCAAAATGAATAAAATCCGTCAAATGCAAAATCAGAATACTATGCAAACCTCCAATAATTAAATGTTAAATGCATTTTTAGGCATTTGAGGCTTATTATTTGAATTTTTTTGTAAAAAAAAAAAAAAAAAACATTTTAAGGGAGTACCGCAATATTGTAATGTCCTATTCTAACTTTCCCCAACACTGATTAAATCACATTTCATGTCAAGGAAAATTGCGTGAAATTTAAAGGGGCGGGGCCATGAGATTTTCGTTACGCCATGGGCGGAGCTAACATGTATATTCATGAGTTTCCTGCTTCGTGTTATAGCTCCACTAAAATTATTAGTGCTCCTTGGATCACAGAAACTGTTTTCGGTAACGCAAGTTCGAACTAAGTTAAGCTTTTTTATACCTGTTCATTTATGCACAATAGTTTGTTTGTTAATTGTCATTGTGTTATGTTTGATTTAAAGGTGCTGTATGTAAGTTTTTGACTGTACTAAAGCATAAAAATACCATATGTTTGCAGATAAACATGCTGAGTTCACATAGTTGTTTCTCAGAAAACCAATGCTACAGCCAGTTATTCTGCTTTGAAATGTGCGTTCCGTGTGGGAATGTGTTTTGGTCTGTGATAACGCACGTTGCCATTTTACCCAATAATATTTCGACACCACAGGTTGCCAGTTGATGGAAAACACAGCGTATTGCTGATGGAAGCCAGCGAAGAAACTGGGGCAGAGATCGCAGACCCGACCTAAAAAGCTTCGGCATCCGTCTAAAAATCTCTACGAACGGAAGCACTTTAAAACGTGGATAAATCAACTCATCAACTTACAGTGTGTGAGTCTCCTCGCCTTCCATTGTCAATTGCGCTCGCTCCTGTTGTGTCCTCAAACTGGCAACCCGCGTGAGCGTCGAGTCTGAGGAGGAGGGGGCGGGGCGAACTATATTCTGAATTTGGACTGCAGTACCCATTTCAACCACTAGCTGTCTTTCCTACATACAGCACCTTTAAAGGGGGGTATAATGCTATTTCATGCATACTGAGTTTTTTACACTGTTAAAGGACGTTTGATGGAGTATTTCTGTGCCAAAAATACTCCTTCCGGTTTCTCACAAGTTTCGGAAAGTTTTTATTTTATTTTATTGGAGTTATCACAAATATAGGAATTTAAACAACACTTTTGACAACATCATAAATCATAAAAAGAACAGAAAATGCAATGCATAAAGGGCTTCAATCGATTCAATTATTTCAGCAATATTTATATCACGGTCACGTTTTTTTAATCTCCTTTAAAGATTGAAAAAACAACAATGCCGAGTCCTCTCAATAATTTGTTTTATAAAGAGTAGTATAAAAGTTTGCACAGAAAGTACCAATTTTTTTGGGGGGGGTCAGAAGAGACTGTGCCATTAATGTTCAGAGAGTTAAATTTCTAGAGTTATTCTTTTCAATTCTAAAGAAATAAGCTGTACTTATAATAGAGCCATCTGCTCTATACTTATACATTGAGTCTAACTTATTTTGCAGTTCAGCAAGTTCTAATAGCTCAACTTCTGACAAACCATCCTGAACTTTGTTATGAAGAGATATTATTTTAGAAATAATAGTCTCCTCTTCCTGCTTTTTAAGTTTAGTTAGATGACATTTGCTAACTTCATGTTTAAAAAGCTCCCAGTTCAGAACGTATTTGTTTGTAAAAATGTTATTTGCATTAAAGTTCTTGACACACTGTGATACAAGCCAGTAGTCAACACGAGACTGTCTAGAACAACTTTTGTTACTCCATGTATATGACCTAATATTTGGGCATTTTTCCCTCCAAATATCGATGACATCAAATTTGTCCATGAATATTTTCAATTTGGAGCTAACAGAAGTGGCCTGTCTAGGTGGTAGTTGTTATCAGGCACAATATTAAAGTCTCCCCCAATAAAAACTAGGGCGTCTGGGTATGTGCTAAGCCACAACAGAATTGCTTCTTCTATCACTTCAAGCAGCAAATCATTTCCATGACCATATATATTAATCAGTACAACTACAATACTATCTAAACAAATTCCCCAAAGCAGAAAATGTCCATTCTGGTCACAAAAGTGATGTAAGATGTCTCCAACAAAACATCATAATCAAAACTCCAGCTGAATGTGCTGAACCTTGAGCCAACCAAATGTCATTGTTCCACTGATTTCACTAGGTGTGGAGTGGGAAAAATCAGTTTTGAATGATTTTGCATACAGGAGCAAAGCTTTCCGTTTAGTAACGTCTCTGAGACCCCTGGCATTGAGAGAAATAACAGAAATAACATAGAAACCGAACTCTTAACTATGAACAGAGTGCTTGCTGAACCTTACTGGTTGAAAACGCAAAGGCAGAAAAGTTTACAGCCATCAGCAATAATCTTCACAAAATAGAACAGCTCACAAAAACTAGAAAGGTTTGAACAGGCTTACGAAGGGTTAATTTCAGAACCTTCAATGAAAGCACGGTGACCCACAAACTCAGCTCTTTTCCACAGCCGGCCACAGTGAGAGCCTCCTTTCTCGGTCAGTAAACCGAAGACCGTTCGCTCGCAGAAACTCGAATGATTTCGCTACTCTCCACAAACCGTCTCTCGCCACCCGGGAGGAAAACTGAATAATGACGGCTCGCAGTCTTGGGGTATTCAAAAGCCTCTTCCCAGTGTGATGGACAGTGTCAATCTTATCAGGTAGAATTTTGCTTCCCTCTGGAAAAGTAGCCACACAAATGACTTAGACTTAGCAGGACGCCATCTTGGAACTTTTAGGGACAGGCATAATCCCCTAGCTTTTCCCGATGAGCATCTGTACGAAAGGTATCGATTTTCGGCAGATGGTATAGTTTATCTATGCCGGCTTCTCGAGCTGCACATTAAAAATATGACACGCTGAAGCCACGCACTTAATGTACCGCAAATTATATGTATTGCTTTGCGGTTCTTTGCTAGTGGTACATATTTGCATGCAGTGGGTGATGCTGAAAACATAGGTAAGGCTTAGAGTTAGGAGCAATACGGAAAGTGGTCATTGCATTGCAGGAATACATTGATGTATTCATTGTTTTTCCTGGCCACTTAGAGACGCTGGCTATTAAAGAGGGCTTTTACAAAATAGCTGGTAAGATCATTTCAAATGCTGCCAACCTATTAAGATTCATCTTATGTTACAGATCTTAAAGTTGCATAACCAATGTTTTTGAAAAGGATTTCCTAGGGTCATTGGTGCAATAGATTCTGCAATTTCTGCAGCCCTAGGTGAGCATGAGGCTGATTTTGTGAACAGAAAATCCATTCACTCCCTTAATGTTCAGGTACAGTCCGAGATGCCTTCTCATTTAACGGATTAGACTCTTATCAAATCCTATAGGATTTTTAACCTATGGTCATACCATCTGTTATACTGACATGCCTGTTAATTGCAGATGACTTGTGACAATCAATACTTGATCACATGTTTGGATGCTAGATGGCCTGGCTCGGTACATGACTCCAGAATTTTTCGGGAATCTGTGTTAGGTCAGCGCTTTGAGGAAGGTATAAAGAGGGGGGGGGGGATTCACACATACTTAAAATGGGACTATATTGTATTTACTTGTATAATTTCTTGTATGCTTATTGACAGGGATGTCTGATGGCTTGTTGGTTGGAGATGGGGGTTATGCTTGCCAGTGATTTTTAATGACCCCTACCCTGACCCTGACACAAGGCCCCAGCAGCAATTCAACATGGCCCACAGCAAAACCAGGGTCAGAACTGAGAATACCTTTGGTATTCTGAAGGCACGATTTAATTGTCTACGTGGCCTGAGAAGATCACCACAGAGAGCATCCCAGATAGTGGCTGCATGTGCAATGCTGCACAATATAGCCACTATAAGAAAAGAGCAAGTGCCACCACCAAACTACCAACTCCCCCCTGATGAAACTGACCCCATTACATTGGACTATCCATCTGGCAGAGCACAGAGAGATTCAATAACAGCACAGTATTTCAATTGATTTCTAATAAAAAGTACCGTACACATACTTAGTTCAGCTCCAAATTTATCTTATAGAGGGCTCTGATGGTGTCTGTTTCCTGCTAAAGTAGTAACAGACTGGTTATGATTTTATTGTATATAGTTGTAACTTTATATGGAAAGATGCATTACCCTTTTTCTCTGGCCTGGGAAGCTTTGTGAAGAAGAGGCCTCATGAAGAGGATGCAGTTGTGGGTAATCCTATAATACAATAGACATGAGAAACTTTTTCCTCATTAAAAGATGTTCGAACAGAGCAAATTTACCTCTGCAGCGTCTCGGAGCACACAGATATTGTCTCCTCACAAGCTTCACCCTGCTAACCAAATAAGGCTATGCAATAAATACATATTTAGCATGGCAATAGCATGTTCTCATGGTATGTTCTGTGCTGGGTACTACCTCTGCGTCAGACCCTGTGGGCGGGTGTGCTGGCTCCAACAAGGTAACTGAACTTCCCCCAGCTAAAAAACATATCAAGTCTAATTTTTTTAAAAAGGATCCAAAATGTATGTACACCTACCCTGTATAAATGTATCCCGTTTGGAAGAGCCAGCTCCTGGATCCGAGGATGCACTCCCATCAGTGCCATCCATGATGGGTCCCTGGTTACTGGGAGGAGGTGGCCCTCACCCCGTTTTCTTACTTTCACACTTTTTTTTCTTGGCTACATAGGATACACTATTATAACATGAACACAAGAACAATAAGAAACACATTGCAATTACTCACCACTTTGAACAATGTTTTTATATTTCATTTTTATCTGCTGCCAAGACCTTTTGCAGTTCGGGTTGCATCTAAGTAAAAAATAATTAGTTAAATCACTATTAAATTAGTCAAATCTTTTAACATATCTTTTCTTCACTTTTAAGTAATTATTTCTGTACAAATATTTTTCTTTTTTTATATGAAGTATACTCATTTCATATTAAATTATATGCAATATGTTTACGTTATGAGTTTTCAATCGGTTTTATCCTCGTTGTAAACCTATAAAAATGAATGTGTAAAAACCTACGCATTTACACTATCAGATATTTTCTACCAGCAATTCTCCCGAGCTTTGGCCGCTGCAACTGTGTTGCTTTTTGCTGTTAAAATGGACTTAAAGTCATCATATTTCCTCATTATAATTTCTTGCTCTTCCACTGTGAAATAGGCACACCTGCTTTTTTCCATGTTGAATGCTATTGGCTGATAGCGGAAAAGGTGTGGCTTTTATGTGCACACGCATGATGATTAATCATTGATTCAGGGTTTAAACCTGGGTTGAGAGAGAAAGTTGATAACCAGCGTCATGAAACATATTAACCCTAATTAACCCAGGTTGGATTTGTTTGGTTTTGTTAACCTGGAACCAAACCAGAGTCACAATCACAGTCAACCCAAACCAAACCAGAGTAACTATCACAGTCAACCCAAACCAGACCAGAGTCACTATCAGTCAACCCAAACCAGACCAGAGTCACAATCACAGTCAACCCAAACCAAACCAGAGTCACTATCAGTCAACCCAAACCAGACCAGAGTCACTATCACAGTCAACCCAAACCAAACCAGAGTCACTATCAGTCAACCCAAACCAGACCAGAGTCACAATCACAGTCAACCCAAACCAAACCAGAGTCACTATCAGTCAACCCAAACCAAACCAGAGTCACAATCACAGTCAACCCAAACCAAACCAGAGTCACTATCAGTCAACCCAAACCAAACCAGAGTCACTATCAGTCAACCCAAACCAGACCAGAGTCACAATCACAGTCAACCCAAACCAAACCAGAGTCACTATCAGTCAACCCAAACCAGACCAGAGTCACAATCACAGTCAACCCAAACCAAACCAGAGTCACTATCACAGTCAACCCAAACCAGACCAGAGTCACAATCACAGTCAACCCAAACCAAACCAGAGTCACTATCAGTCAACCCAAACCAGACCAGAGTCACTATCACAGTCAACCCAAACCAAACCAGAGTCACTATCAGTCAACCCAAACCAGACCAGAGTCACAATCACAGTCAACCCAAACCAAACCAGAGTCACTATCAGTCAACCCAAACCAAACCAGAGTCACAATCACAGTCAACCCAAACCAAACCAGAGTCACTATCAGTCAACCCAAACCAAACCAGAGTCACTATCAGTCAACCCAAACCAGACCAGAGTCACAATCACAGTCAACCCAAACCAAACCAGAGTCACTATCAGTCAACCCAAACCAGACCAGAGTCACAATCACAGTCAACCCAAACCAAACCAGAGTCACTATCACAGTCAACCCAAACCAGACCAGAGTCACAATCACAGTCAACCCAAACCAAACCAGATTCACAATCACAGTCAACCCAAACCAGACCAGAGTCACTATCACAGTCAACCCAAACCAAACCAGAGTCACTATCAGTCAACCCAAACCAGACCAGAGTCACAATCACAGTCAACCCAAACCAAACCAGAGTCACAATCACAGTCAACCCAAACCAAACCAGAGTCACAATCACAGTCAACCCAAACCAGACCAGAGTCACAATCACAGTCAACCCAAACCAAACCAGAGTCACAATCACAGTCAACCCAAACCAAACCAGAGTCACAATCACAGTCAACCCAAACCAAACCAGAGTCACAATCACAGCCAACCCAAACCAGACCAGAGTCACTATCAGTCAACCCAAACCAGACCAGAGTCACAATCACAGTCAACCCAAACCAAACCAGAGTCACTATCAGTCAACCCAAACCAAACCAGAGTCACAATCACAGTCAACCCAAACCAAACCAGAGTCACTATCAGTCAACCCAAACCAAACCAGAGTCACTATCAGTCAACCCAAACCAGACCAGAGTCACAATCACAGTCAACCCAAACCAAACCAGAGTCACTATCAGTCAACCCAAACCAGACCAGAGTCACAATCACAGTCAACCCAAACCAAACCAGAGTCACAATCACAGTCAACCCAAACCAAACCAGAGTCACTATCAGTCAACCCAAACCAGACCAGAGTCACAATCACAGTCAACCCAAACCAAACCAGAGTCACAATCACAGTCAACCCAAACCAAACCAAACCAGAGTCACTATCAGTCAACCCAAACCAAACCAGAGTCACTATCAGTCAACCCAAACCAAACCAGAGTCACAATCACAGTCAACCCAAACCAAACCAGAGTCACTATCAGTCAACCCAAACCAAACCAGAGTCACTATTAGTCAACCCAAACCAGACCAGAGTCACTATCAGTCAACCCAAACCAGACCAGAGTCACAATCACAGTCAACCCAAACCAAACCAGAGTCACAATCACAGTCAACCCAAACCAAACCAAACCAGAGTCACTATCAGTCAACCCAAACCAAACCAGAGTCACTATCAGTCAACCCAAACCAAACCAGAGTCACAATCACAGTCAACCCAAACCCAAGATTATCAGGAAAATATTTGATTAGTCTTCCTCCTAATTTCCCTGCCCAACTATAAAACACATTGTTTTTGCATCGGTTTCAGAAGGTGGACAGTCACTGGAGGAGCCGGGCACAACGCTTCTCAGAGGACGTTTAACTGGATGAATGTGACTGAATGCTCTGGACAGACAAGGTTGTGATGGATGAAGTGACCCTAGGAGCTTTTGGTGGAGGATCTTCTAGAAAGTGAACCAGGTGGTCAAGGTTCACCCTGGGAAATATTTTGCTGTTGTCATCCAGCTGTCCCCAATGGCCTTTCCTTTGTCCAGTTTCCTCTTTATTAGTTTCCTTTGCACATGCACCATATTGTCTCAAACCAGTTGGTACAGCCTGTCCTGCTGTTTAATGCATTCAGAGTGCACTCCTCTGCAAACATGTCCTCCACACTTTCATCGATCTACAATAAAGAGGCCAACTGTGCATACACATATTGAACCAGAAAATGTTGACACTTCAGAAGTTTAACTGTGAAAATGCAAAATCGTGCTAACCTCAGGTGTCTGGTACATCAGACGGGCACCACCAAGATAAAAAAGTTTGTCGAGACAAACTTTAAGTTGGCTTGAGAAAGCCGGACCAGAAAGTTTGAAAAAGTTTTAAAAGCTGAAAGTTTGAAGATTTTCAGTTGGAAGTAGTTTAAAGGTTGACGGTTTTAAAGTCAATACAGTCTATCAGAAAACAGATTAGATAGATAGATAGATAGATAGAGTTTGATAAGGTACTCAGAGGGTGGTTGCTAGGGTGTTGCTGTTCGGTTGCTAGGGTATTCTGGGTGGTTGCTAAGGTGTTACTATGCGGTTGCTAGGGTACTCAGGGTGGTTGCTATACAGTTTCTAGGGTACTCAGAGTTGTTGCTATGGTGTTATGTGGTTGCTAGGGTACTCGTGGTGGTTGCTAGGGTGTTACTATGTGGTTGCTAAGGTACTCAGGTGGTTGCTATACAGTTGCTAGGGTATTCTGGGTGTTTGCTATGCAGTTGCTAGGGTACTCAGGGTGGTTACTATGGTGTTATGTGGTTGCTAGGGTACTCATGGTGGTTGCACCACCAAGACCAGAGAGGAGGAAAACGTGGTTCTGCTTTTTGGTACGCAGAGCAAACATTGTGACCTACAACTTCCACCAACTCACTGTGATCCATGGATATTGACATGCAGCCAGGAATTGTGTTTTCCTGACATTTATATGAGCCTGATTTTGATACAAATATTTATCACTGTCAGTCATTTCGAGAGTGAATCCCGCATGTATATAAGGATATGGGTCTATGTATTGAAGCGTGTTTGTGGCTGCTTGTCAAGAATGGAAAACAAAAGTTTTATTCAAATTCTGAATATATTATAGGCCTATTAATTATTTTTTTATATCACCTAGAAAGCGCGCACAGAGCGCTCCCTTTATAATCACTAAAAGCTGTCAATCATTCAATAAACGCAATCTCACACAGTTCCGTTATATTAATCAGTGAGGCGACGACAAAATTAATCTCTTATTTACATAATATCCACACTTAGAGAGGATTAGCACACGTGCAGAACTCAGCACTGGACAACAACTCCAGCGGTGAGTGGATTCTCACTTCAACACCTGTGATTGGCCATTGCGTTCAAGAGATCAACAGACATGTCTGTGATTGGCTACATTACTCACCGAAGGGAAAACACATTGGAAATTGAATCATTTGACGAGCGCAAAGACAGATACGGTAATGATGATCAGGTAATGAGGGCTTGGCCAAGACTGGAGACTGACAGGAGAGCACATGGCACATAGAAACGAACAGGAGAAAACACCCTCATCCGCCATACAGAAAACAAGACACTACACAGACAGAGGCGCACGGAGTGTGGATGTCAGGACCGACACGAAACTGAACCAAGACTAGACCGAAGTGTCCAGCAGGCCCGTCGCCAAGGTGGGGCAGATGACATAACGTGCCCCCTAATCGTATGGTCATTCAACAAACTTACTATTGAGAGCAAAAAAATTAAATTAAATTAATTCTGTGGATTTAGCCATTCACGTATTCCATAAAGAAACGTCTTCAGCAGCATTTATCTCACAAGAACACTAATCTCAACTGCTGTCACTTTAAATAGCACATTGTCTTCAGAAATATGATCAGAGATTAGTCGGAGCATGTGGGCAAGGCTTATAGTGTTGAATTCTCTCATTCAATGGCCTGCTGAATTTTTCTCAGAATGCGTGTTATACAGTCACAATTGTGTGTTATAAAGTCAGGATTGTGGAAATATTGTGAGAAAATGTTGGAATTGTGAGATAAAAAGATTATCTTTAAATTTTTTTTATTCCGAGGTGGAAACAAGCTTCCATATGCTTCTGATTGCTTTAAGATGGAAAAGCTGTCCATAAATGCTGGTCTAGGATCAGTTTTCGTGGAACTCCGGTGTTTTGAGGGATGAGTGGGTTCTGGATGCAGGAGCCGTATTCACAAGTTACTCCTGATTTGCCGATATAGGAGAAACTCTTAAAAATAATGGCCGTGTCAGTCCTAATTTTAGGACTCCTACATTTTTGCTCTAAGGTTATTTCACAAAGCATTTTAGCTCTAAAACCAGCTCCTAAATCTGTGAAAAGTTCGGAGTAGTCAAGAGGACTTCTAAATCACTAAATCCAAATCATAAAACGGATGTTGCTGCAATCCGCCCAAAGACACTGAACACCATTAAGGCAACAGGCGATAGACATGGCGTGAGCGCACCTATTCATCACATGCAATTTCACTTACATTACAGTTTTTTCCAATTGCTAACACACTAAAATGACATGCACAGCACAATTATTTAAACTGACACACAGAGAGCAAAACCTCTACTCAAGTCTCCTAAAGTCTAAACACATTTTCTGCTTTACACACATTTTGCAATTCAAAATGGCACTTTTTAAATGCACTGAACACGGTTCTCTGCATAAGACACAACAATCTGACATAAAGTCACATGTTTGCCATTTCAAAACACTGCAATTCAAAATGGCACTGCATGAGCTAACTGGCCAATACATGTGCCACCCGGCCAAACACCTCATTGGTTAATTGTTAACACTTCAATCAAGTGTAAGCACCACAGGTGAGCACCTTTTTTTTTTTTACAACAACAATGGAAGACGTTGCAGAGAGAGGAAGAGGAAGAGGGTGCGAAAGAGTAAGAGGTAGGGGTAGAGCTGGTAGAGGAGTTCATGGCCAAAGAAGACAACGACATTCAAATGAAATCAGAGCAACCTTAGTAGATCATATCATCAACCATGGGCTGACAATGCGAGAGGCTGGACAGAGAGTGCAGCCCAACTTGAGCCGTTTTACTGTCGCCTGTGTCATCCGGACATTTAGACTGGAGTACAGATATCTAACCAAAATGTCATGTAGTACACCCAGTGTCATAGTGTATCAGTTGGGTGACACCTGTTTACTTCATGAATGGCTGATGTCATACACTACAAGTTTCCTGTACAATGTACTCTACTGTGGGGGAAATATCTTTAGGCTGAATTGTCCAAGCCCTATATTTTAGTTTTTTTTTTTCTGAAAGGACTGAGAGACGCAACCATGGTGGAGGAAGGGGCCAAATGTTCACCGGGGTACAGGAAGCTGGCATTGTAAACTTGGTTTTGGAAAATAATATAATCAGATTACGAGAAATTCAAAGCCACATCATCCAAGACAACACCATATTCAACGAGTCAGTCTGTCCACATTGGCTCGCATTCTCAAGCGAAACCAAATCAGAATGAAACAACTTTATAAGGTGCCGTTTGAGAGAAACTCTTAAAGTAACAAAGAGGTCAGACGAGCCTATGTGGATGTAAGTACAATACTGACTGCAGTACACTACACGCAACACTGTTTCCCAGTGTACTGGATAACACCATATTGACTGATTTTTGCTCTTCGTTTTCAGGGGAGTACTGGAAATGGATGCTCATGCAATCCCACATGAGTTCATCTTTATAGATGAGGCTGGGTTCAACCAAGCAAAGACCAGAAGAAGGGGGAGAAACGACATTGGCCACAGAGCCATTATAGATGTTCCTGGCCAGCGTGGTGGGAACATCACAATGTGCGCTGCCATCTCCAATATGCATGGTGTCCTCCACCGTCATGCCAATCTTGGACCATACAACACAGGCCATATTCTCTCATTTCTGGACAGACTCCACAACATTCTCATACCACCAGAGTGTATGAATGATGCAGACCATCAAAGAAACCGGTACGTTGGAGTATGGGACAACGTGAGCTTTCATCGTGCAGCCCCAGTCCAAAACTGGTATGCTGACCACCCACCATTTCTCGTGCAATACCTCCCACCATACTCACCATTGAACCCCATAGAAGAGTTTTTTCCGGCATGGCGGTGGAAGGTATACGACCGGCAGCCCTTTGTGCGCATGCCTCTTGTGCAGGCGATGGAAGAGGCATGTGATGAGACTGATGTGGGTGCGATTCAGGGATGGATAAGGCACTCAAGCAATATATATATATATATTTTCTGCAATTCTTTTTCAGTTTACTGTTTTTTGTGAGCACATTTTTGTTCAGTCCAATGTAAATATATCTGCTGTGCATATGTTGCACTGACTTGTTTGGTGAAAATAAAAATGTTTCAACAGCATGTGTGTGTATCTGCAAATATTTCTGTGCATGTGAACAATCTGAAGAATTTTCTACAATTTGAACTACATATTTTAGTATTATGGCAAAGCATACTAAAGATGAGAGTGCTTTTCATTATGCCCAACAGTGTGTATTTGGTTAGACAAAAATCTGGCCGTATGAATGAAGTGTGTGCCATTTCGTGCAAAAGTTTGATTTTGATAATGCTATATGTAGTTTTGGTTGCAGTGCTTCATTTTGCAAGATATATGAGGTGTTTTGCAGTTTGGGTGTGTGGTTTTGTGAATTGTGTTGTGATAAAACCAGCCTAGTTTGCAAAACTGTGTGTTAGCAATTGGAAAAAACTGTAATAATTAGCATGATTGGAGAGATGCAAAAACAAGAGGCAGAGAAACTCTGATATGTCCAGTAGTGTGTGTTTCAGGCCATATTCCATTGGGTTTTAACATGTCACCAACAGAAGGCAACAGATTCCCAGCAGAGTTTCCATTAAAACCAATACAATTCCCATTATAGGAATTGTATTGCCATTACAAAACCATAACTCCATGAGCAGTTCTATTGTTTTTTTCAGCAGCTGTGTGTGGTTTAATATACAGTCAGTATGTCATTATCACAAAGCAAACCCACAGAGGGGATTAGAACCAAATCAATAAATATGTGGAAATTAAATATTGATTTGAGTTTAAAGTACCCTATTCTAATCTGTGTTATTTTAAAGCTTCTACTAAGGGGAAAAAAACATCTCAGCAACATGGCAATCGACCCTTTTCACAGACTGTGATGACGAATTTAGTAAAGTTTTTCATATTTTCAAAAAATTTGTATACATTTATAATGCTAAACTTTGTGTTACACTATATTGCCACAAGTATTGGGACACCCCTCCAGATCACTGAGTTCAGGTGTTCGATCACTTCATGGCCACAGGTGTATAAATCAAGCACTAGACATGCAGACGCTTCTACACACATTTGTGAAAGAATGGGTCGCTCTCAGGAGCTTAGTGAACTCAAGCGTGGTACCGTGATAGGTTGCCACCTGTGCAATAAGTCCATTCCTGACATTTCCTCACTACTAAATATCCCACAGTCAACTGTTACTGGGATTATAACAAAGTGGAAGCGATTGGGAACAACAGCAACTCAGCCACAAAGTGATAGGCCACGTAAAATCACAGAGCGGGGTCAGCGCATGCTGAGGGTCACAGTGCACAGAAGTCACCAACTTTCTGCAGAGTCAATAGCTACAGACCTCCAAACTTCTGTGGCCTTCAGATGAGCTCAAGAACAGTGTGTAGAGAGCTTCATGGAATGGGTTTCCATGGCCGAGCAGCTTATCCAAGCCTTACATCACCAAGAGCAATGCAAAGCGTGGGATGCAGTGGGGTAAAGCACGCCGCCACTGGACTCTAGAGCAGTGAGACGTGTTCTCTGGAGCGACCAATCACGCTTCTCTGTCTGCCAATCCCATGGACGAGTCTGGGTTTGGCGGTTGCCAGGGGAACGGGACTTGCCTGACTGCATTGTGCCAAGTGTAAAGTTTGGTGGAGGGGGGATTATGGGGTGGGGTTGTTTTTCAGGGGTTGGGCTTGGCCCCTTAGTTCCAGTGAAAGGAACTCTTAATGCTTCAGCATACCAAGACATTTTGGACAATTTCATGCTCCCAACTTTGTGGGAACAGTTTGGGGACGGCCCCTTCCTGTCCCAACATGACTGCGCTCCAGTGCACAAAGCGTCGGTCCATAAAAACATGGATGAGCGAGTTTGGTGTGGGGGAACTTGACTGGCCTGCACAGAGTCCTGACCTCATCCCGATAGAACACCTTTGGGATGAATTAGAGCGGAGACTGCGAGCCAGGCCTTCTCGTCCAACATCAGTGCCTGACCTCACCTGCGCTTCTAGAAGAATGGTCAAAAATTCCCATAAACACACTCCTAAACCTTGTGGAAAGCCTTCCCAGAAGAGCTGAAGCTGTTAGGGCTGCAAAGCGTGGACCAACTCCATATTAAACCCTACGGATTAAGAATGGGATGGCATTAAAGTTCATGTGCATGTAAAGGCAGGCGTCCCAAAACTTTTGGCAATATAGTGTATATTACCATGGCAGTCGATGATCATCCACTGCAATGGCTGAGGCTCAAATGTGCTGATAAAAGCAAGATGTTTTATTAACAGTACCCATGACTTTTTAAACATATCTAAAATGTAACTGAAACAAACAAATGTGCCAACAAACTGCTGAGTCATTTATTTAGAGGACTTCACAAGCAAGTCAAACTCTCAAAAGAAAACCTTTAAATGGAAGTTCTTTACCAAAGAATATCTCAAGGTTATAAATATTATTTTCCACAGTTTTATTTTATGATCTTTACTGATCATGTCTGGAGTTTCTTGAGATGTCCAGTCCTGAATGTAAACAGGTGTTTCAGCAATCAAACACACATAAAGGAGTAGGTGAAGGTGTAAAACAGAAGGTGTATGTTTAACAAGGTTTTCATTAGTAATCTAAACATCTACACACGGTTAACTGAAAAAAAAAAATAGCCTTTTGTATTGCATTTTACATATAAAATAAAAGAGTTGATGTCACAGCTATGTGGCCATTGTATATAGAATAAAAAAAAAAAAAAGCAATCCATCCCAAGCAAGTGTTGTGATGGGAAGTGACCCTGAGTTACTGTCTCTATATTGAGCGAGATGTGAAGAGAAGCATCACTCAGGACTGACTTCCGAGTAAACGATGGTCTCCTCTCCGGACGTTTCCTGCACCGCGCCCTCCACGTGCAGCGTGGAGTCGTCCAGCTGTGTGACGATGTAGTGCGTGCCCTCGTCATTGACGATCACTTGAGTGAGACCCTCCTTCATCATCAGCTGACTGGCTGCGAACTGCAGCACCTCCTGCATCTGCTCAGACGTGTGCTGATTGGCCGAGCCCATCACCTGAGCCACCACCTCCGCCCTCTCCTCGTACACCTCACCTCCGCTCTGCATCTGAGTCGGAGACGCCTGACCCTCACCCTTCTCTCCGGGGAGCTGGTCGGACACTGTGGTGGTGGTGATCTCTCCCTCTCTAGCGCCGCCCTGCTGGCCCAGCTCGGTCACGGCGCAGAGCAGAGCGTCCAGAGCGGAGGACGACTCGGACACCGTGTGCACAGCCTCCTCCTCCGCTCGGGCCTCTCCGGATGACTCCACCAGCACGTATCGAGTGGTCTGCCCTCCTGTAGACACGTCCCGGCCGGACGTGATGAGCTGGCCGTCCTCAGTGATGTGCAGCACTTCGGTCAGCTGACTGGACATGGCGAGTGTCTGTAAGGTGGCGGCGGCCGACTCCTCCAGCGCCTGATCGATGGCCACCTCTCCCCCGCCGTAGCCCTGGATGATGATGACCTGCTGGAGCGCCTCTGAGCCCAGCTCGCTCTCATCAGGGGCGAACGCCGCCTCGGCCTGAACGAAGGTCGCCCCCTGACCCTTCAGACGACACTCGAAGGACTTGGACACGATCCCTGTCACAGAGGAGAGAGCAGAAACACTCATGAAGTTTTAATGGGGTCTCAGTCCGCTTCCAAATTAACTCTGCTGAGGTTTGACTGAAATATGAACACAACACAGACCTAAGACTTCTGAATGAACTAAAAACAGGACGTGATGTCACAAGATGCGACCCTAAAAAGCACAGAATGCAGATCTTCGTTTGTGTGTGATGGAGGGATTCCTGCCGCTCTTTACACACTTTGGGCCCTATCATACACTCGACGCCAGGCGCAACACAAGTGCTTTCTGCTAGTTTCAGCCCAATGCAGTTCTCATGTTCACGTCCAGGTCCACGTTCACGCACACACACACACACTCTGCTTATTACACACAGGGGGGACGCGCAGCAGCACACACATACACTCTGATTATACATGAGATACCACACAGGGACACGCGGCAGCGGCACACACACACACACACACTGATTATTACACCCTAACCAAAAAATCAAAAAGCAACATATAATTACATGTTTATCACTTTTAGCAGTGTTTTATGTAACTTCAAAGTTTCCTGTAAAATGACACCAAAATTGTGTATTTAGAGACCACTGTGTGTGGGTGTGGGAAGCTTTTCAATTTGGGGTGGCCAAATCCAAGCGGAAATCCCTAAAAACAGACGCAGAGTAATTTATTGTAAACAAATGCCAAAGGGATGCATATCTCCAGAAAGTAGACACATGAGATACCACACATGAGGTCAGAGCTCCTCCACAGACATTTAACATTTAAAGTATATACTTGATGAAGTCACTGCTTAGCAGGGTCCTTGGAGTTTAAGATATTCATCTGACAAATTATTTGGCAAAAAAGTCAAACTACAGCTACAGGTTTGATTTTACTATGCAAATAAAATGCACAGAAAAACAAAAAGTTGAGATGAAAAAGTAAACATTGACTGCAACATAATCAGTTATTAATATGTGGTTGGTTCTCTTGTTTTTGTGTTCATAATTTGCACAGTTTCTCATGTTTCATTGCGTTATTATCACAAATAAAACCATCGACTCCAAGCACAACTACACAACATGACTACAGAACCTTTAATAATATTTGAATGACGTGTGAAGATGTGAATGTTCGTCTCTGTGTGTGTGTGAGTAGAGTCAGACCTGCGTGTAGGTAGGCCAGGTCTGGGTTCTCGATGTCCGGGTGAGTCTCTTTCAGGTGGTTTCTGAAGTCCATGGGGGCGTTGGTGGCGTAGCTGCACTTGGGACAGTTGTACATCTTCACCCCCTCATGCTTGCCCGTGTGCAGGATGTGCTTACGGATGTTCTCTGCGCAGTTTGATCTGACCACACAAACAACAGTTCAGCAACACATTCACTGAACGCTGAAGGGATGTCGTGTCCTTTCACACACAGCTGAGGAAACTGCTGTTTGATTACACTAGTGGGGCTTTTCTAAAAACTAACATTCTGTCAGCATTGGCTCATTTCAAACCTGCATCTGAAACACAGACACATAAACGCAAGTCTGACATTAGTGTTGAATGGTGGCGTACCTGTAGTCGCACCAGGGGCAGCGGTAGGGCTTCTCGCCCGTGTGCACGCGCTTGTGCCGCGTCAGGTGGGACTGTGTGGTCGAGGCGAAGTTGCACAGCTGACACTTGAAGGGCCGCTCACCTGCAGACACAGCACCGGCCCAACATTTAAGGCTAGTCTTGTTAAAAATGACTTGCATTTAGATTAGTTTTAATTCTACCTCTGTATTTGTGCGTTTGAAATGCAGTTCTGCATCCTGTTGTGTATAATTCAGGGATTGAAAGGGCAGTCGTGTAACTCTGATCTGGGGTCAGTGTGTACCTGTGTGCTGGCGGCGGTGTTTGGTCAGAGCGTGACGAGTCCCACCGGCGAACCCGCAGAGGTCACAGAGGAACGACTTCTCTCCTGACAGAAACACACACACATCAGAGACCAGCTGTGACTTGTGTGTGTGTACCCGTGTGTGTGTGTGTTTGTACGCGTGTATGTGTGTTATGGTGTGTTTGTACCCATGTGTGTGTGTGTTTGTACCCGTGTGTGTGTGTTTTGGTGTGTTTGTACCCGTATGTATTTGTGTGTGTTCTGGTGTGTTTGTACCCATGTGTGTGTGTGTGTGTAGATGTGTGTGTTCTGGTGTGTTTGTACCCATGTGTGTGTGTGTGTGTTCTGGTGTTTCCACCCGTATGTGTGTGTGTTTGTACCCGTGTGTGTGTGTGCTCTGGTGTGTTTGTACTCGTGTGTGTGTGTGTACTCGTGTGTGTGTGTTCTGGTGTGTTTGTACCCGTGTGTGTGCCCAAGTGTGTGTGTGTACCTGTGTGTGTGTGTGTACACGTGTGTGTGTGTGTGTTCTGGTGTGTTTGTACTTGTGTGTGTGTGTTTGTACTTGTGTGTGTGTGTGTGTGCCTGTGTGTGTGTGTACCCGTGTGTGTGTGTTCTGGTGTGTTTGTACACGTGTGTTTGTACCTGTGTGTGTTTGTGTGCTTGTGTGTGTGTACCCGTGTGTGTGTGTGTGCTTGTTTATGTGATTTATGAGGACACACATTTGTATAATGACATGGGTATTACACTGGTATTACAACGTAAACATGGCTTATGAGGACATTTCAAATAGCTTTAAAAACATACTAAACAATGTTTTATTACACATGTAAAAATGCAGAATGTTTTCTGTGTGTGTGATGGGTAGGTTTAGGGGTAGGGGTAGTGTGTGTGTGTGTGTGATAGGTAGGTTTAGGGGTAGGGGTAGTGTGTGTGTGTGTGATGGGTAGGTTTAGGGGTAGTGTGTGTATGTGTGTGATGGATAGGTTTAGGGGTAGGGGTAGTGTGTGTGTGTGTGTGTGTGTGTGTGTGTGTGTGATGGGTAGGTTTAGGGGTAGGGGTAGTGTGTGTGTGTGTGTGATGGGTAGGTTTAGGGGTAGGGGTAGTGTGTGTGTGTGTGATGGATAGGTTTAGGGGTAGAGGTGGTGTGTGTGTTTGTGTGTACCTGTGTGTGTCCTGTGATGGTCCTTCATGGCAGATAGCGTGAGGAAGGAGTAGTGACACGAGGGCCAGCCGCACTTGAAGGGTTTGTCTCCGGTGTGCAGCTTCATGTGGTTATTCAGAGCCCATTTCTCACTGAAGGTGCGCTCACACAGATCACACTCGAACTTTCTGCAACAGAGAACACATAACCCATGAAGCGCTACACTCAGCCACAGCTCTTACTCTGACATTTAAACAGCACCTACCATGCTCATCTTTATCATTATAATAATTCATATGCAGAATAAAGGGGCGGGGCCTGGTTGAGTTAGTTAGTAGTGTGTTGAGACTGGCAGTTATGGTAAGGGGCGGGGCATTTCCCACTTGACCAATCACAACACACCGCTCCAGCCGACCAATCAGAGCGCAGTGTGCTTTTCAGAAGGAGGGGCTTCATAGAGACAGGAACTAAACAGAGCGTTACTGACAGACTGGGAAGAGAGGAGCCGCAACAATGGAGAATATGTGGAATAATCAACATTCAAGCAGGAAAACCTGCTCTAGTAGAGCCAGAAAACACAGCAAGGCATAATATGGGCTCTTTAATGTTGAGGTATCTTGTCTGTTAATTTATTTATATATTGTTAGAAGTTATCTATGCAAACTTATGTCACAGTTATGTGGAAAACATGACCAAAACAGCCCATTGTGAAAGAATGTGTGTGTGTGTGTGTGTGTCATATTTTAACATCTTGCACTATTAGGATCATGTTAACGTATAAGTGTCCTCTAGCACTGGAGCAGGTTCATCAGTGTGTCAGTGTGTAGGTCTCGTGGTGTTTGAATGTTGCAATCATGAGATTACAGGTCCATTAGTCATTATGGGCCACACTCAAAAACATATTCAGGGTTAGTACCTAGTCATGACCCAGTTATTGTAATAACTCTAATAAGTACATCATATGTACATGCGAACAGGACTGTAAAATAAAGTTTTAGACACCAGATTTCACGTGAACGGCCTAGAATGACTAATGCTAACAAACCCTTCTGTGTTTGTACAGTGTTGGTCAGTAATGTGCTGCAGAAGTGTGTGTGTGTGTGTGTGTGTGTGTTCAGAACCTCTCTTTGGGCTGACCCAGTCCATGCTTTCCCAGCAGATGAGTGTTGAGATGCTTCTTCATCACAAATGCCCATCTGGAACACAAGAGACATTACAAACTGACTGTTCTGGCATCTGAAGTCATGATACAGCATCTATGTGCTGCTTTTGATGCAACAGTGACACATTTCTTACATAATAACATTCAATGCACACATATTACACATGGGTCATATGATCACATTTAAATAAAGTGGCTGGAGTTTAACTGTCTAATGGGTTTTGAGCACCAGCAACACTTTGTAAAGTGGAGAAATTAAATGATCAGGAAGTGGAACTGAGAAGAATGATTGGGCGAGTCATCAAGTCATCGAGCTGAGATAATGTAGTGAAATGACTGAACTCACCCGCAGATGTGACACTTGTACTCTCTCATGCCCAGATGTCTCTTCACGTGGTTACGAGCGTCGCCCAGCTGAGCGGTGGCAAAGTTACAGATCTTACACATGAACGGTTTGGATCCTGTAGAGGGAAATAAAAGACACCATATTGACAAATCTGTCACAATAGATTTAAACAGAGAAACATTAAACCAGAATGCCGATGTTGTTAAACGCCTTGCTCTCTCTGGACCGTAACGTATGGGTTAGCTTTCACTTTTCTGCTCTCCAGTCACTGTGGCTAGTGGTTTTCCAAAGTTACTACATTTTCACTGGCCGAACATCAATACCATGGGGAAATCTGCCATATAGATATGTTTAATATTTGGCAGCAGGAATATTAGGCTGCTGTCACTTTAAGAGCTGACGCACGGATCCATTACACTGTTACACATGCGCTTTCTTTCTCAACTGTTTACATTCACTTAAAACATAACTCACTGTGTTTAAGTGAATACTCGCCAAGACTGGCATTTTGACATTCATTTGTGTGTATTTGACTGTTTAAGAGCAATACGCAGCAAAAAAGACTCTAGTACTGAGAGACGGATTTATGTGTGAGCACAAAATCTGCGGGAATGAGTAAAATTATGCACAATACTCGCAATCCCACGCCGAAACTCAAGCCCTGTAACAGCAACAATACTCATCCGGAGCAAATGAAGCGAGTGAGCGGAGACGGGTGTGTGTGTCCCTCGCTGAGAGAAAGAGCTGCTGGTGTCGTGTGTCTATTCTGAGGAAAATGAGTATTTAGTATAAAATCTGATATTTCAGTATTGATATCAATCTAAAAATCTATACTTTAGACAACACAACACTGCACTTATTTTACTATTTCAGATACCTTTTTAAAAGACTAAAAGGGAAAAATGTATATGCCTATTATATTGTAAGCGTTAGACCAATCAAAATCAAAATAATTAATCGTACAGCCCTAACACGTCATCCATCGTTTTTTATTGTCTATGGTCAGGGCTGATGGGAGCAGATCAGTATGCAGATTTAACCAATTCTGCTTTAGCTGCAAGTATGGCCTAAATAGACAGAGGGAGGCGTACCTGTGTGAGTGCGAATGTGAGCCAGGAAAGCCATTGAGTTGCTGCTCTTGCACACTTTCCCGCAGTACTTGCACACGCTGCCCTGGTTCTCCTGCCGCTCTCGGTTGATCTGCTCTGTGTCCTCCATCACATACTTGTTGACTTCCCTCAGCAGTTCCTCGTGTTTCTCTTTGATATGCACGAACAGCTCCTGCTCGGTCTGGCAGGGCTCACTGCACCGGACGCACTTGAAGCTGGCGCCTCCTTCCGGAAGATCCTCCACGCTCCCGTGCTCGTTGCGCATGTGTGCCGCGCTGCTCAGGTGCTGCTGTAGGTTACTCTCGGTGTAGAAGGACTTGCCACATAGCAAGCAATGGAAATGCTTCTCCTTGGACGGATGCTTCATGGAGATATGGACATTCAGGCCACTCAAGCCATCGGCCAAAAACCCACAGTCCTCACAGCGGATCCGTGGGATGGGTTTGGTCTTTGTGTCCAGGGTTTTAGGCTTCCTGATGGCCTGCTGCTGCGTTTGTTCTCCGTCATGCGAGGTCTGCTTGTGCTCTGGTAATGTTTTTAAAGGATATATGCAGGCATCAAACTGTATTCCTCTGAGGTGTTTCTCACCAGAGGCACTGTCATCTCCCAAATCAGCAATTTCATCCTCATCGGACATGTTTTCCTCGTCCATATCCTCTTTCTCCATCAACTGGACTGCGTCAGACTTGTTTGGATCAGTTGAGGATTCTTCGTTGTCTTTGGAAGTGTTCTTCACAGCAGGTTGTTTTGCTCCATCCTCATCTGCACATCTCTCCTCAGATGTCCCTGTTGAATCCTCAGTCGGAACAGAGCCGTCCTCCGGTTCTTCAGAGGTGGGCTTGGAGCTTCTGTTCTGTCTCTTCAGGTAACCCTCACGCTTCTGCTTGTGTTTTTCTGTTGCCATGTGCCTGAACATCTCTCTCCGGGTCACGGTGTAGTAGCTGCACGCCAGACAAACAAACTCAAAGTCTTTAGTGTGCTTGCGCCGCACGTGGAGAGCAAGAGACGGCGTCGAGTGAGCGACAAAGTCACACTGAGAGCAGAGGTTCCCCGAGTCATGCTTGCTCTTCTTGCACGGGACACTGGACTGATCAGCGTCCACTTCATCAATAGTCGTCTCGATCTCTGCCACTTCCACCTCAGCTTTCTTCGCTTGACTCGGCTGCTCCGCGTCTAGCAGAACTACACCGCTGTCGTCACTCCCGGCCGCTTGCATTTTGTTGATGTGCTTTTTCGTCTCACAGTGGCGGTCCATGTCGCCTTTGGTCACACAGTAGTAGTTGCAGAGCTTACAGACGAAGCTGTACAGCCGGCTGTGCCTGCGCCGTATGTGAACGCTGAGGTTGGTGGCATTGGAAGCGACGAGCCCACAGTGACTACAGACGGTCTCGTTAGACGTCTTCGGTCTGCCTCGCTTCCGCTTGTGCGGAGAGCCTTTCCTTGCGGCCTCGGCCGGCTCTTCTGCTTCCTGATCCTCCACGGCGTCATTAGAGTCTGCGTCCTCCCTCTGATCTGACAGAATCACAAGGATTTTTTCCACACAGTCTTTAAACAGAGGGCTGGTGCTCTTCTCTTTGGCCAGCTGTTGGTGAGCCTCCTCGGTCAGGTGGAGCTCCATGGCCTCGGTGGTGCTGGTGTAGTAATGGCAGACCCGACAGTGGAAGCGGTGCTCCGACGGATGGCGTGTTTTAATGTGCTGCGCTAGCATTACAGAGTTGTCGGCTGTGAAGTCGCACCGCCCACACTGATGTGGAGACCTGCCTTCAGTCGGACGCGTAGATTCGTGAGCCGTCTTCTCTGTCGTCAATGAATCCTGGTTCTCTAGCATCTTCAGTCTGTGCTTCTCATCATCACACTTTGTATCCCTACAAAGATCGCAGAAGTCATCCGTTTTTTTATCATGTTGCCTTTTAATATGCTTTTCTGCTTGTGTATCCCTAAAGGTCTCGTTCGTGTCTTCATCCTTTCCCGATCCACATGAATTGGGCTCGACTATCTCCAGCAGCATCTGAGTGGGACTGGTTCTTCCGTCCGTCTCCGATGGTTCATCTCCAGAGGGCTGGTGTGTGTGTGTGCTCTCCGTTTGAGCCATGCGGGCGTCTGATTGCTTGTCTTCCTCAGACAGAGATGCAGACGCATCAGTTTCTTGTAACGGTGGTGTGTTTTGTAAAGAATTCAACCCTGGTGGGATAACGGTGTCGTTTTGTAAGCCTCCTTTATGCGAGTGTTTCCTCGTTGAGTGGATTTTCAGTGCAGTTTGAGTTTTTGCAACAAAGTTGCAGAGTGAACAAACCCAAGCATCAGTAGTTTGTGGAGAGCCGCGTTCTTCAGACGGATCCTCCGCTGTGGCCGTCTCACTTTCTTCTACTACACATACATGTCCTGAATCATCAGATGCTTCCGCACGTTTAGGTGCAGATGAAACATCTCCTGTGCCGGTATCATCAGACTCTTCCTTAGATTGGCCCTTGTCCTTTAAAATCTCCTTTCCAGATCTTAATTTCCGCTTGGGATTGTCCATGTTGCGGTCGGTTCACGTGCAGTAATCACTAGGCTTCATTTGAAGGATCCATGGAGCTTTCTGTGAAAACAGTCAATTATTACACATTAATATTGTTTTTGTACAAGTTAAAATGTGTGCAAATGCTTTTAAACCATTCAAGCGCAACAAGACAGAAGAGAACGCGCTGACTGTGAATGTCCTGACTATGAACATCTGAAACAACCAATGAGGTTCATTCTCACGTTTGAGCTCCTCAAAGAACCGATGAGATGTGGCAGGCAAGTATGGTAGAGCTTTTGTGTACGTTCACTGATCAATGTTTACATGTGATAAAAGCCTAGGTAAATCTGCTCATATAGAGCGACTGTGTGTCTTCAGAAGACTCGGATTCATATGGGTTTATTAATGTCTTTATGAACGTTTTGAAGCTTCATTGATCATAAGGGCAGCGCTCTTCGCTCAGTTACTGTACATAACCCATTCATAATTTACATAAAACTTTATTTATGCTCCTGAGTGCACATTGCAAAGATTTGGGAGTGAAAACCCTATTAAAATACGGGACTGGATCTGAAATTGGGTGAATGACGAATAAAAATTAAAAAACAAAGCTGGCAAAAAAAATTCACATTTTAGGACTTTCTATACTTATTAGAGTGTTGTATATGTAATGCAATTACATTTTAAGAATGTAATTAATAATTTTTTCCCCATGAATATGTCATTCTCGGGTAACGGTAATGAATTCTGAAATGAATTACATTTCTACCATTGTTGGCATGCAAATGTACTGATATCCATAATTAGAGCTCAACAAATAATTAGTGCTCGGAAAACTACATTTTAATCACAATAAATATAATCAATGTGGGATTTCATAGAGACATGGGCTCATTTTTGGCTGAGGATAACTCAATTCAGAACCAAATCTGGGGAAAAAATCTGGAAAATGTTTAAAAATGTTTTCCAATAAAGTAAACAAGACTTGTTTTATCCTTAACTCAACAAACAACAGAATTGTGTAATATAACACACAGATATGGGTTAAATTAATCGCCTGTGTCATTGGATTACCATAAAAACCATCCTCATTTATATATACACTTTTCAAAATAATACATTTAAGCTACACTATCATTTAATCAGCTAGTCTCGCACATCCCTCATAATAGCTATGCCTAAAAGTTTACAAATATTAATTAAACACTAGATTGTTATGGATATGCCCTTCTGGATAACGGATGACGCGTCCTGCTAACAGAGGGATTGTGTTATCCAGGAATGGCAAAACAAACGTGTTTTCTTTATAATCAGGCACTAACACAACTATCATCACTTCAAGGTAATCTGTTAGATCAAATATAAATACATTATAAATGTTTTATTAGTGTTATCCAGAAGGACACAAAGTGCACCTGTGACCGAAAAGATCAAAATATCAGCATTTTAAGAGACGCTTAATGACTAGTGCACGTTTTGTCGTATTTTTGTATTCAGATTTTAAGCCGGAATGACATTTTGGGACTTTTGAGCTCAATAGTTCCGTAAAGATTAATTATCCATAATGAGTAATTGAGAGGGGGAAGTTAATGTAGTGTATTTAAAAATGTTTTAATATTATGAATATGCTTTGGACAGCAGAATTGACACGCCACGTCATTGACCCAGTCTTTGTTCTGTTACCTGCAATGAGTTTGTTTGTTTTTCATTTATTACAAACTTTTTATTTGATTTTTTTAATGCAACGCTTCAATATTTGAAACCATTTAATTCAAACAGTTAAACTATAGTGATATTAAATCAGAATAGTTACAACAGGTTTTGCTGCTGTGGTGCCAACATTGCTACAGAGAACTGTGAAATATGACTGTAATTAGTGTTGTGACACAGGACTGTACAGTAAACCAGATGAAATACTGTCCTCTGATAATCAACAGACCCACACTGACATGATGACCTCTGCAAAGGTCACTGCCTCCATCATGCAGCTTCTACGGGTAAACAGTTATTATTTTATGATATTACATATATACACATTTTTATATATATATATATATATAACGTATAAGAAGATTCTTTTGGTATTTAATCAAAATAATATCATAAATATATATAATAAATTACACGACACATATGAGGATGGTGTGTGAAATGAGCACAAGTAATCTTTTATTTAAACGAAATGACTGTAAAAGAGCTTTTAATATTCATATCTGAACTCATACACGCGGTAAACACAGTTAACTTCATGACATGCTGATGTAAACACTGAATTTAGTGTGAAAACTCCTGTGTGTGTTCAGTAAGGTGTTCAATCTAGCTTGTCTTTTAATAAACTATAAACATTTTAATAACCGTCCCACACACGGAAACACTGCTGATACCTGATGCTGTGAAACTGCATGTATTATTATTCGCTATTCTGCTTTACCTCAGATTGTTTAATTGTTTTGGTTGATATGTAAGACGAGTGTCGTCGTTATTAAGAGTTTGATATGTGCGTGTTCTGTTGTGTTTGACGATGGAAAAGCATTAATCAGATATAATAAACTTTATTTCGTCCTTTTGGCTATGTTTATCTTTTCTCTCTGACATGAAACATTTTCCGTTTTACTTCCTGTTAGCGCGGCTGTTGCTGGCGTGAGTTTCGCCCAATCAAAAGGCCAGTTTCTTGCGCTCGTCCAATGGAAGCGCGGGGAAGGCGGGCGTTCGCTTGAGTGCTGGAAACGACGGCGGCACAGAGGCCCCAAAAGCGCATCATACGCGACTTACAAATCCTTCACATTACGCGCTACTGAGCGACGGGAACTGAGTTAACACCCATACATCACGCTTCTAAACATCAGATCTGTGCTCACGTGGTCAATAAAAGTTCTGTTTGAATGTCATTACCTGAAATGTCGCTCGTTTTCTCTCACTTCGCGCGTTCTGCTCTTGGTCACAAACGGCGCACCGTAGTCTGCTAGCTGTTACGTCACAGGAGGCTCGAGCGCAGCCAGATCCTCTCATTGAAGGAGGAGATGTGAAGCTCAAAGCGGCTCGCTCGGGTCACGTGCTCCAATCGCTGTGCGAAACACAACAGACGGGCGCCATCTGCTGGTCAATATGGTGTATAACCGCAAACACACTTTAACACACCATTTACCAGTTGCAAGTGTATTCAGTGTGTAGGCAGATCTTTTAAATGTAATCTAGTTAAATATCTGTAAAATGTGTGTTGCTTGTTTTGTGTTATTAGGATTGGCAAACTAGACCAATCATCTTTTTTTGTGTTATACACGCATACGTATTACAATTCATTTAATTAATAAAAAAATGAACCCACATTACAAAACGGACACGGGAACGCCATCTAGCGGTGAACGGCAGAATTGTAAAATGTTTGGAAATAGTGACGTAACGCAGGCACGCGGCCTCATTGGCTGGAACATCACGTGACTGCGCGTTTAGGCTCGTTTGAGATTCAGCAGTGAAATGAGAATTAACTGGCCTTTTTAAAGATATGAATCAAATAATCATTCCTCTCAACAATCATCAACGAGTGTGGTCAATAAAACAAAGTGTATTTAATTGATGATTAATATGACAACATGTATAAAACAAAAGTCAGAAAATTCCTGTTTATTTCCCACGTGCCATAAAGCGTTGCTATGGGTTTGACTGACAGACTGGCTTTCTGACACTTGCTTGCTAACCACCATTCACTCTGTGTGGGTAATTATGCTGCTCACTGTAAAAATAAAGTACTAGTTTATGCCATGTTCATAACTGTGAGCAGTCTGTTTACAGAACAGATATAGAACTGCGGGCTCTCTCAGTGATTGCTAGTGTGTTAATTCAATTAAAAATCCACATATTACATATCGAATTAATGCCCGTTTCTCATGGATAATACAACCAATAGTGATGTGGCACAAGTTAACAAGCTCAAATTTCATTGGACAGTGTAAGTGGATTGGTGATTTCCTGATGTTGTGGCGAATTTCGACCCCCTGCCAAATTATTACCCCCCATTTGCCTAATCCTAACCCCTCCCCTCCCCACACCTACCTCTAAACCTACCAACACTACGGGGTAATAATCTGGCAGGGGGTCAGAAATCGGCACAACACCGGTCTAATGCTGCCTTCACTATCAGAATCATCGGAAATATTAATTTCCTAGTGAATGCATGAAACATGAATGCCCTCTCAAGTCGTATTTACCACTGGGAAGCTCGGGATAATTTTAGGTACCAGACACGACTTTGTTGATTGACAGGTTTTAGGCATACCATATAGCCTACCAAAAACGGGATATCTTTTGACAGGATCTGACATCCGGGTTGGATTTACTCGATGCAGTCTAACATTTCGCATGTTGTTTACATGGTCATTGTCATTGTCATTTAATAAAATAAAGAAATTGGGGAGAGTGGGGTAAGATGAGCCATTTTTTTTCTTACGTGGTCCTGAAGATAAGAGAAAATAAGTACAATGAAAGTATCAATGAATTTGCTATTATTTTAAATGATCAGAATGCATCTATGACAAAGGGTTTTTAAAAATATGGCTTATAAAAAAAAGTGTTCCTGTGGCTCAATTTACCCCAGGTTAGGGGTAAGTTGATCCAAGTCAGTGGGTAAGTTGCACCATCTGGGTGTAAACGGACCATCTAATTGAATCTGAATCAAACCCATGTGAAATTGTAATATAAGATAATTTACCTCTTTTAAAAACACCTTCAATAATCTAATTTCCTTTCACAAATAGTCATATTTATTTTCTTAAAGCTAACTTAACATGAAACCAACCAAATGATGTTGAAATTTCTATTTCTTTAATTGTTTGCATTTCTGAAACAATACGTTGAACACCAAAGTTGTAACCTTCCCAAAAAACAGCCTAAACAGAGTTTGTTGAGTAAAATTAAATAAAAATAAATACAATAAAAACTGAATTAGAATGAATGAATGTCATTGAAACTAATAAACATTATATCAGTCAGTCTTGGCATGGTAGTTTTTCTGCAGTGTTGAACATGTTAGGCCATATAAATGATAGAGCATCTACTGGGTTTTATCAGGGAAGGATTTGCTGTACTTGTACATTGTTCCTATCAAATAAACTCAAACAAATTTTTTTTTTAAAGAAAATGATAAAGTTGTGTAACATTACATTGAAATCATACCAGTTTATACTTCAGAGATTTAACTCAACTACAGTTCCTTATGGTGGGGTAAGTTAAAATGCTGGCTCAATTTACCCCACAGCATTTGGCTCACTTTGCCCCATAGCTGCCATTTTGGATAAAACTAGCTCGCTTATCAATTCAGGCTAATATTTAGCTAAATGATTTGCATGGTTTTATAGATTGCTAAATCACCAATATGGATCATAAATACTTAAGATCTGGACAATTTTGCTTTGATGCAACAGCCATTACATCTGTTATGCTAAAATTCTACTTTAAAATGTAGTTTTTAAAGTAAATGTGTGCCTTCCACTCCACCCATGTGCTTCTCCTGTTCACAGTCTGGCAGAAATGATGGGTGGTTCCAAAATATATGGTCAGATGACAATAAAAGTGTACAGTTATCAAGATAAAGGGGGTGGGTCAACTTACCCACTGGCTCATCTTACCCCACTCTCCCCTAATAATACACGTTCTGCCATCTCAGTTTCCATGAACTTATGTTATAAACGACGTAGTTTATGCTGACTGAATTTTATTTTTGGGGGTATTTTTAATGGGTCACAGACACCTATCTATTCTAATTGAATTTAAATTCTAATTCTAATCTTGTCATTTAACGGATAATAATCAGTTAAAAAGCGCCTGTTGTCAGATGAGACACTGTTGAACATTGCAGTAAGATAGAACAATATTAGAATATCATTTTAATAAAAGCTGGAGACTTGTGTTGCTAAATGGCATGTAATTTATATTAAAATATATTTTATGGTGGAGAATTTACTGTATTACTGTTCCTCTGTAATAAAGCTCTTTCTGATTATGCTATGCTAGTCATGTATGGGGCATGATACAAACATGTTACTCGCAGTAAATCAAGAAAACAAGAGATTCAAACAATAAAACTAACCGTGTTTAGCTATATAAGAATGATTCGTTTTCTGTCGATAAAGGTATCCAAACAGTTGCTCACCTGTATCAAAGCAGAAATCAAGGTTAATGCGGATATGACGTCATTGATAGGTGTCGCAAATATACGGTCCGTGTCCTGGTTAAAATAGCTGATTTTTCTGGATTTAAACATTGTTGGAAAGATTTGGGATAATTTAAGTACACAAGTCAACAAAATATATAACATAACAAAATCTTACATATTGTGCCTTTAAAGCCAGTAAGATCACCATAATGCACTTACGGGCGTCACACTACAGTGCTGGTTTTAACGAGCTTCTTAATATGACAAGGTTCAAATTACAGGGCTTACACAGAACATTAGGCATGAAATAATTCCTAATAGTACAATCAAACCAACACTTTGTAAACATGCAATCATACAAGGCTTATTACAAAATGAACTAGTCAGCCTTTTTACATTTTTTTACTGTTTTTGTCTCATATGATTTCCGTAATGCAGCGATGAGTGCAGAAACCTCTCCGTGGTAATAATTAGGATTATTTGTAATTATTATGAGATTCCCCCAATCTTCACACTGTCTGCAAGGAACAGAAATGTTGTCTTTGTGGTGCAGCCTCAGCTGTGAATGATTCAGTGCCCCAAAGGTTAATTTTCAATTTGCACAGTGAAAGGTTACCATTACAATTTGACCTCCAAATTGCATCTTCTTGCTAATGAACTATCATTTCATTTCGGCTCCTTTTGTCATTAAGATTGCTGTGACTACCATCTGTTTATTATTTAGCTCATACATGAATACACATTCTGAGTCAGTAAAGCTGTGAAGCAGCTCTAAAAAGGAAACAGTGTCATTGTTCAGATGAAGTCAGTTCAGTGTTGATTCAGTTCTGTTGTATAGATCATCAATTATTAAATTAGTTCAATTCAGCTTTAAAGCAGTTCTGTAGAAAACAGTGATGTCAGCTCAGTTCAGTTCTCATACAGCAGTGCAAGATTTTAAAATGTATGCGATGTTTAATAGGGAGCCCGTGCAGTGTTGACAGAACCGGGCTAATATGGTCATACTTCCTGGTTCTAGTAAGAACTCGAGCTGCTGCGTTTTGGACCAGCTGCAGTTTATTTATTAAGCGAGCAGGGCAACCACCCAGTAGAGCATTACAATAATCTAGCCTTGAGGTCATGAACGCATGAACTAACTGTTCAGCATTTTGCATTGAGAGCATGTGCCGTAATTTAGATATATTTTTAAGATGGAAGAATGCGGTTTTACAGATGCTAGAAACGTGGCTTCCAAACAAAGAAAGGATATCCATTCATTTCAGGTCTGTGAGTCTCTTCTATTGAGCTGATTAGGTGTGTATAATTAGAAAGAGTTCAAAAATGCATAGTGTTGGTGTGCCTCCAGGAACAGGGTTGGAAAACACTGTGCTAGACGATCATTGCACTCTTTTTCATTAAAAACCTTCATTATCTCATGCACAAAAGTTTAAAGAACTCTTGTGCACATTTCGGCGCAGACCTTCCTCAGGGAGAGTAACACAACAAACTTTCCACAGGTGTGAGTAATATCATTTAGTAAATCACATGGTTTGCTTCTTGGGCCCTCTGATGTGTTGCTTGGGCTAACCCGACTGGACCGGGTCATGAACGAGGATGTGTGGAAAGTACTGGGAGTCGCCCCAATCACAGAAAAGATGAGGGAAGCGTGTCTCCGTTGGTACGGCCATGTGGTTCACAGTAGAGAAGAATCAGTTGCCAGGTGAGCATTGTGGCTTAACCCCGATGGACGGTGGCCATGTAGTCAACCGAAGAAGAGATGGATGGACCGGATCAAAGAAGATATGAGACAAGTCAACGCTGCACCCGAGGACGCCCTGGACCGGAAGAAGTGGACAGTGATGCGCCGAAAAGCGGACCCTGCACTGGTGCAAGTAATTCCTATTATTACTTGTTTCTATAGTATAGAACTCACTAGTCACTCACTTAGGTGGTGACCTCCTCCAATGGCTTAATGACATCCACAGTTTCTCCAGAAATTTAGATGGGTTAGTGAGTGCAAGGGTGGAAACGCAACTTTAAATGCAACTGCTCCTGCCCATCTGTTTTTGTGTGACCATGAGTTTGTCTGAAGCACCTGTCCTTCTAATGAAGTATTCAACTATCAACTGTGGAAACTATGCACAGCTCTGACAATGAGGTTCAGCATATGGGCAAATATGGTCTGTGGTCCCCAGTAAAGGTGGTCTCCACAGGGCTGAAACAATTGTGTCCCTGATACCCCATTCAGTTGAAGCCCTGGTCAGCTCACTTGCCATGTTGAGCAGCAGTGTCCAGGAGATTGGAGGTAATCGATGATGTAATCAAGTCGATATACACTAGAGGTGCTGGTCATATAATTAGAATATCATCAAAAAAGTTGATTTATTTCACTAATTCCATTTAAAAAGTGAAACTTGTATATTATATTCATTCATTACACACAGACTGATATATTTCAAATGTTTATTTCTTTTAATTTTGATGATTATAACTGACAACTAAGGAAAATCCCAAATTCAGTATCTCAGAAAATTAGAATATTGTGAAAAGGTTCAATATTGAAGACACCTGGTGCCACACTCTAATCAGCTAATTAACTCAAAACACGTGCAAAGGCCTTTAAATGGTCTCTCAGTCTAGTTCTGTAGGCTACACAATCATGGGGAAGACTGCTGACTTGACAGTTGTCCAAAAGATGACCATTGACACCTTGCACAAGGAGGGCAAGACACAAAAGGTCATTGCAAAAGAGGCTGGCTGTTCACAGAGCTCTGTGTCCAAGCACATTAATAGAGAGGCGAAGAGAAGGAAAAGATGTGGTAGAAAAAAAGTGTACAAGCAATAGGGATAACCGCACCCTGGAGAGGATTGTGAAACAAAACCCATTCAAAAATGTGGGGGAGATTCACAAAGAGTGGACTGCAGCTGGAGTCAGTGCTTCAAGAACCACTACGCACAGACGTATGCAAGACATGGGTTTCAGCTGTCGCATTCCTTGTGTCAAGCCACTCTTGAACAACAGACAGCGTCAGAAGCGTCTCGCCTGGGCTAAAGACAAAAAGGACTGGACTGCTGCTGAGTGGTCCAAAGTTATGTTCTCTGATGAAAGTAAATTTTGCATTTCCTTTGGAAATCAGGGTCCCAGAGTCTGGAGGAAGAGAGGAGAGGCACACAATCCACGTTGCTTGAGGTCCAGTGTAAAGTTTCCACAGTCAGTGATGGTTTGGGGTGCCATGTCATCTGCTGGTGTTGGTCCACTGTGTTTTCTGAGGTCCAAGATCAACGCAGCCGTATACCAGGAAGTTTTAGAGCACTTCATGCTTCCTGCTGCTGACCAACTTTATGGAGATGCAGATTTCATTTTCCAACAGGACTTGGCACCTGCACACAGTGCCAAAGCAACCAGTACCTGGTTTAAGGACCATGGTATCCCTGTTCTTAATTGGCCAGCAAACTCGCCTGACCTTAACCCCATAGAAAATCTGTGGGGTATTGTGAAGAGGAAGATGCGATATGCCAGACCCAACAATGCAGAAGAGCTGAAGGCCACTATCAGAGCAACCTGGGCTCTCATAACACCTGAGCAGTGCCACAGACTGATCGACTCCATGCCACGCCGCATTGCTGCAGTAATTCAGGCAAAAGGAGCCCCAACTAAGTATTGGGTGCTGTACATGCTCATACTTTTCATGTTCATACTTTTCAGTTGGCCAAGATTTCTAAAAATCCTTTCTTTGTGTTGGTCTTAAGTAATATTCTAATTTTCTGAGATACTGAATTTGGGATTTTCCTTAGTTGTCAGTTATAATCATCAAAATTAAAAGAAATAAACATTTGAAATATATCAGTCTGTGTGTAATGAATAAATATAATATACAAGTTTCACTTTTTGAATGGAATTAGTGAATAAATCAACTTTTTGATGATATTCTAATTATATGACCAGCACCTGTATATTTAAGTATTTTGAGAGGGTAGAGAGATCGACTCGATTACGTCATTCCCAGTGCTTCATGGGAGTGGGCAGAGCTAAAGAGCTATTTTGGCATGTTTTGCTTGATTAGTGAAAAATGTACATACAGGCCTACTTAAAGCTATCTCCGTAAGTGAGGGGAAAATGCACATGTGGGGAAAACGGGAAGAAAACAGTATTGATATTGTCTATATAAATGATTGTTAACTGTAAACAAAATCTATAGGTCATCTATCTTTCACACAGGGAGCAGTCAGGGCTGTGATGGCTCATGTTAGTGACAATGATCGCTCGTCTCAAACACATTGACAGAGGCACATGATTAGTTGGCCTGGCTAAGCAGTTGCTACAGCCTTTATTGGCAGCGAGGAATCTGCTGTGGTAATTTGAGTCATTGGTGCCACGATGCTCCATCACACCGAACTGTCACTGAAACTCAGACTGCATAATTTCATCTATTCATCCACCCATCCATCCATCCATACCCACAATGTCTGTTCCTAACATTTCCCTTCTAATGAAATGGAATTTGAGACAAAGTCCAATCTTCTACATGCACACACACACACACACACACAATAAGTTCATAATAATGAACAGGGAATTGATATCATGGGCACTTCATAACACTGTAAATAATTCCTTATTATGAATTATTTAGATTTTTGAAATGCATTTTAAGAATACTTTTCAATCAACAGTTAAGTGTACAACACTGATGTGTGTTTGCTGACGGAACAGCATTACAGTTTTTTACGATTTCTTAAGCACAGTTTTAAAAACAAGGCTCATTTTGTCAAACACTACACACAATTCACACATCCACACACTGAACACCTCAGTTCTTTTGCTAAATGAAACACTTCAAAATTTTACAATAATTTAACAAAACCCAATGTTGACACTGTATGGAACACATGGTTCACACAATCTGATTGTGTTTGATTAGTTTACACACTGCTGTGCTCAATCTTAAACACTTGTAACGTTTCTACTTTTCTAATGATATAATCTGGTTTTGATTTTTTTCAGAGATATTGTTAGAGTAAAGTATATGAATATATTGACCAAACAGTACACACAAGACCAGTACTGCATATTGATGAAAATATTTATTTCTCTCCACATTGTAAAATCATTTGATTCATTCATGCATTTCCAAAGGTTTGTTTTTTATGCTGAGGTTGGGCTGAACTCTCTGTCCAGCCTCTCTCAATGCCAACCCATGGGTACTCAGTACATCCTACTCCAGGTCTACCTCTTCCTACCCCCCTCTACCCCCCTCTTCCCCCCTCTACCCCCTTCTTCCCCTCTCTCCCTTTCCCCCCCTCTTCCCCCCTCTTCCCCCCCTCTTCCCCTCCTCTTCCCCCCCTCTTCCCCCCCTCTTCCCCTCCTCTTCCCCCCCTCTCCCCCCCCTCTCCCCCCCCTCTTCCCCTCTCTTCCCCCCCTCTCCCCCCCCCCCTCTTCCCCTCTCTTCCCCCCCTCTCCCCCCCCCCCCTCTTCCCCTCTCTTCCCCCCTCTTCCCCTCTCTTCCCCTCTTTTCCCCCCTCTTCCCCTCTCTTCCTCTCTTCCCCTCTTCCCCTCTCTTCCTCTCTTCCCCTCTTTCTCTCTCTTCCCCTCTTCCCATCTCTTTCCCTATTCCCCCTCTCTTCCCCTCTTCCCCCTCTCTTCCCCTCTCTTCCTCTCTCTTCCCCTCTCTTCCCCCATCTTCCCCTCTTTTCCCCTCTCTTCCCCTTTCTTCCTCTCTTCCCCTCTTTTTCCCTCTTCCCCTTTCTTCCTCTCTTCCCCTCTTTTTCCCTCTTCCCCTCTTCTCCCCTCTTTTCCCCTCAAGAACGAATAAGAAGAGGAACAAGAGGAGGAGAAGCCAAGCAAGAGAAACGAATAAGTGTTGTAAATCTGTTTGAAAAAAGTTGTTTTTCAAATAAAGATTTCAGAGTGATATCAGATTGTGTATGTGTTTTTATTGTACTTACCCTGTAACTACATGAAACAAGAGGGGAACAAACACCATTTTAATTTACAGCCTGTAGATTCACACTTACCCTGAACCTACATGAAACAAAAGGGGAACAAGCACCACTTTAATTTACAGCCCGCAGATTCACACTTACCCCGTAACTACATGAAACAAGAGGGGAACAAGCACCACTTTAATTTACAGCCCGCAGATTCACACTTACCCCGTGACTACACGAAACAAGAGGGGAACAAGCACCACTTTAATTTACAGCCCGTAGATTCACACTTACCCCGTAACTACATGAAACAAGAGGGGAACAAGCACCACTTTAATTTACAGCCCGCAGATTCACACTTACCCTGTAACTACATGAAACAAGAGGGGAACAAACACCACTATAATTTACAGCCCGGAGATTCACACTTACCCTGTAACTACATGAAACAAGAGGGGAACAAACACCATTTTAATTTACAGCCCATAGATTCACACTTACCCTGTAACTACATGAAACAAGAGGGTAACAAACACCACTTTAATTTACAGCCCGCAGATTCATACTTACCCTGTGACTACATGAAACAAGAGGGGAACAAGCACCACTTTAATTTACAGCCCGCAGATTCACACTTACCCTGTAACTACATGAAACAAGAGGGGAACAAGCACCACTTTAATTTACAGCCCGGAGATTCACACTTACCCTGTAACTACATGAAACAAGAGGGGAACAAACACCATTTTAATTTACAGCCCATAGATTCACACTTACCCTGTAACTACATGAAACAAGAGGGGAACAAGCACCACTTTAATTTACAGCCCGCAGATTCACACTTACCCCGTAACTACATGAAACAAGAGGGGAACAAACACCATTTTAATTTACAGCCCGTAGATTCACACTTACCCCGTAACTACATGAAACAAGAGGGGAACAAACACCACTTTAATTTACAGCCCGCAGATTCATACTTACCCTGTGACTACATGAAACAAGAGGGGAACAAGCACCACTTTAATTTACAGCCCGCAGATTCACACTTACCCTGTAACTACATGAAACAAGAGGGGAACGAGCACCACTTTAATTTACAGCCGTAGATTCATACTTACCCCATGACTACATGAAACAAGAGGGGAACAAGCACCACTTTAATTTACAGCCGTAGATTCATACTTACCCCATGACTACATGAAACAAGAGGGGAACAAACTCCACTTTAATTTACAGCCGCAGATTCATACTTACCCTGTAACTACATGGATAATTACCCCTTAATTAAAAAATACTTACAGTATAAATCATTTGTTAATTCTCCTGATAGTTACCCCTTTATTCCCCAAATATTACATATTGTTCCCTTGTAACTACACGCACTTACTTTATAGTTACACTATAATTACCGAAAGCTACGCTGTAAATTCGCTTTAGTTACACCGAAAAAACTGTAATGCAAACAAACGTAAACAAACCAGCTGCGCTACTTTCTGTTTCTGAACAGTATTTAAATGTTCCAGACAGATGTTTAGATTTTTGTATAAGCTATGGTGTTCATCTCAGCACCAGATACTTAAAGACTTAAAGACTTAAAAGGCTACTTATTTTTTAACTGAAACAGTTTTACTTTTTAATCTGGACTAAAACATGCCCTATTGTTTAAACATGTTCTGATTTTTTATTATTGTTCAGTAACACTTTACAATAAGATTAAATTTGTTAACATTAACAATAAAAATACTTCTAAATCATTTATCAAACTTAATATTAATATCAACATTTAATAATACATTATTAAAATCAAAAGTTGTATCCGTTAATATTATTTAATGGACCTGAACTAACAATGTCAAGTCACCTTTATTTATATAGCGCTTTTTACAATGCAGATTGTTTCAAAGCAGCTTCACAGTGTTAAACAGGAAAATAATGAACAGAATCTGATTGGGCTGTACAGCCGCTCTGGAGAAAACGGTGATGTCATCAGCTCATTTCAATTATCATATAGTGTCAATGCGGGCAGATCAGTAATATAGCTGAATATTTAGTGTCCCCAACTGAGCAAGCCAAAAGCCATTGTGTTGTTCCTGTGTTTGTTTCTTGTGCTTCAGTTCAGTTTAGCCGTGATTGTTTCTCCTTAGTTTCTGATTACGTTCAGCTGTCGATTATTATGTTTCCCTTGTTAACTCTGTGTTTAAGAGTATGTTTACACGACAACGATGTGCTAAAAACAGACAACGCTGTCAAAACGATCCCCATTCACACAGATGTGAGAAAATGGCTGTATTATGATGCACTTTACCAAGCAACACCCTGCGAACACGTAATACGCATGCGTGAGCATGTAATGTGCATGCACATGACCTCACCGTTTTCACAAATTCACGTTTTTGTTGTTTATATGGAGATGGGAAAGGCATCGTTTTCAAAAGCTTGCATTTTTGGGCCCCCAAACCGCCACTGTCGTGTAATGGCCAATTCACACCGCACAGACAAATGCCAACAAACACGTCTGTCGGAGTGTGTTGGATCAGTGTGTTACCCCCTGTCGGCATCTGTTGCCATTGGTTAGAGTTTGTTTTTACCCAACTGAACATGTACAATCGGCGTTTGTTGGGTCGTGAATGTCTGAGCAGTGTGGTGTGATTTTCCAACAAACGACAACAAACTCTGACGTAATCTGACCTGGACACGAACCGTTGCCATGGCGATGGGGCAAAGACTGTGTGTAGGTGCTGGGCGTGCTTAGTAAATTATCCTTGTCGGAGGCCAGCTAGTAGTTGCTGTGCGAGTAAACCTCACTCCTCTGATCTCAAGAAACGCTCTAGCGACTGATGCTAGCGGTCGCAGCCTTTAGCCTCCTTGTTGAGCATCCGACTCTCATGCCGGCGGACCCGGGTTTGAGTCCCGCTTGGAGCAGTTCAAACAGGAGGGGTTACACACGTGTTAAATCTGAGCGAGAGCAGAGCCATATGTGAAAGCGCGCGTCCCGTCCAGTAAGTTTTGTGCTAGTGAAAGAAATCAACCTGTGAGTTAGAGATTCGTTACATGGATGCACTCTCGCGTTTCAATAATGCGCTCTCCACATTTAACATCATAGAAACGGCCTCAAATGAACTATAAAACGAGATGTCTGAAAGCTGCAGTCTTTTATTTTTATTGGTTAAAATGAATGGAGAATATCTTTCTTTGTCTTTGTCGGTGTCTATTGGGGCCGTTCGAACATGACAGTTATTTTTCAAAAAATTCTAAATCCAACGGCCATCTTGTTTGTTGGCGTTTGTGTGAGTTGGCTTAAATGAACAGCCAAGGCGCAGAGAAAGTTTTCAGTTGAGAACGGTGTCGTGTAAACACACCCTAAGTGCCTGTTTTGTTCTGTTCCTTGTCTGTTACTGTCGTTGCTGAAGTGTGATTTATGTGCTTATTCTCCTGAGATTATATATGTGTATACACTCACCTAAAGGATTATTAGGAACACCATACTAATACTGTGTTTGACCCCCTTTCACCTTCAGAACTGCCTTAATTCTACGTGGCATTGATTCAGCAAGGTGCTGAAAGCATTCTTTAGAAATGTTGGCCCATATTGATAGGATAGCATCTTGCAGTTGATGGAGATTTGTGGGATGCACATCCAGGGCACGAAGCTCCCGTTCCACCACATCCCAAAGATGCTCTATTGGGTTGAGATCTGGTGACTGTGGGGGCCATTTTAGTACAGTGAACTCATTGTCATGTTCAAGAAACCAATTTGAAATGATTCGAGCTTTGTGACATGGTGCATTATCCTGCTGGAAGTAGCCATCAGAGGATGGGTACATGGTGGTCATAAAGGGTGGACATGGTCAGAAACAATGCTCAGGTAGGCCGTGGCATTTAAACGATGCCCAGTTGGCACTAAGGGGCCTAAAGTGTGCCAAGAAAACATCCCCTACACCATTACACCACCACCACCAGCCTGCACAGTGGTAACAAGGCATGATGGATCCATGTTCTCATTCTGTTTACGCCAAATTCTGACTCTACCATCTGAATGTCTCAACAGAAATCGAGACTCATCAGACCAGGCAACATTTTTCCAGTCTTCAACTGTCCAATTTTGGTGAGCTCGTGCAAATTGTAGCCTCTTTTTCCTATTTGTAGTGGAGATGAGTGGTACCCGGTGGGGTCTTCTGCTGTTGTAGCCCATCCGCCTCAAGGTTGTGCGTGTTGTGGCTTCACAAATGCTTTGCTGCATACCTCGGTTGTAACGAGTGGTTATTTCAGTCAAAGTTGCTCTTCTATCAGCTTGAATCAGTCGGCCCATTCTCCTCTGACCTCTAGCATCAACAAGGCATTTTCTCCCACAGGACTGCCGCATACTGGATGTTTTTCCCTTTTCACACCATTCTTTGTAAACTCTAGAAATGGTTGTGCGTGAAAATCCCAGTAACTGAGCAGATTGTGAAATACTCAGACCGGCCCGTCTGGCACCAACAACCATGCTACGCTCAAAATTGCTTAAATCACCTTTCTTTCCCATTCTGACATTCAGTTTGGAGTTCAGGAGATTGTCTTGACCAGGACCACACCCCTAAATGCATTGAAGCAACTGCCATGTGATTGGTTGATTAGATAATTGCATTAATGAGAAATTGAACAGGTGTTCCTAATAATCCTTTAGGAGAGTGTATATATGCTGTATATATTCATTTCAAGCTTTCTAATTGTATTTAGATTTGATCATAGGAGATGATATCAAAGTGGGCAATTGTTTTTCTCTGTAATTAATGTATCCAGTTCTCCGACCCATTCCTGCCAGTTTGCTGTGAGGTGTTATCACATGACAGAGGAATCAGCCAATCATAGAGATGAGAAGAAGATGATGGGCGGGGATTATCGCATTGCCTCCTTTCATGCTCCTGTTGCCAAACATTTATCCACTGTATTTGCACATTAGTATGGAACTGATTTTCTTGATGCTATTAAAACTATCACACAACACACAAATGTATCAACTTAAAAATAAAAATAAAACATTTGACAGACATTGCATCATATCCCAATACATCAGGGAAGAGGTGGGCTCAACACAGGAAATGAATATCAGTTGCATTCAAACACATTGTGTAATTCTACCAAAAATATAAAAGTATCGGCCTGTCTGTTGTGAGGTTTTCTCTCCGCCCTGAGATGGTGTGTGTGTTTGTGTGTGTGCCATGAGAAATGTGTTTCGACCGAATGAATCTGTAAATCTCAGAAGTGGATAGATGCACTGTGATCGATGTCATGTAATGATGTAATGAATGTCATTTTGCATAATTCTCTGATGGACATTGATGAGTTGCATGCATGTAGAATAGCTGTGTAAATAAGTGATGACCGCGGCCGTCTCCTGATAATCTCCAATATCTGATATGGTGAAAGCCGAGGCAGATGGTTTGATTATGGCATGGTTTAAAGGTGTATTCCATCCTCTCTGAAAACTGTAGACGCCGTTTAGTGGCATAAAATGGCAAATATGGCATGTATTCTCTGTACCAAATGTGTGTGTTCAGACAGCAGTGAGACTCGTCTTGCTCAGTCAATGATGTCTGACTGTACCGCTCCTCAGATCTGGAGATCAGGGTGTTTTTACATCTGTGCTGTCTCACATCCAGCTGTCAGTCAGCGCTGCAGTGCGACCCGCGGGGGACGCGCAGGGAAAATAGGCGACACCTAGAACTCTATTCATGTCATACAGTAAAGAAAAAGGGGCAGTTTTTCATGTCCTCTCCGTCGCAGCAACCATCAATTTAGCTCTGTGGTGGCCGGATGCAGGCCTGCCGGCCCAGCTGTGTTTGACACAGTTTATCTGCTCTACTGAAGCATATCATTTTTTTATTATTAACCTCACACCCAAAAAGAAAGTGTCTTTTCACAATAAAGAATACAGTGCAGGCTGAAGCCATTACTCTCGTCTCTCTGTCCCTCTGTGACTAAACAAATCTAGATGTTCAATATCTTCCACACACTTCAGTGCCATCACGGCTGCCTGTCCAATACGTTAAACCCTTTTCCTGATCTGTAGTATGCATGTATATTGATGCTTGGATAATTTAATTTTCACACAAATGTAATTTGAGCTTATGTACTCAGTCACTAAGGATGGCTGCCAGGGGAGAGAAATATAATTGGATTATAATGGATTTGATTTCTACATTACAGAGGGAAACCCAGGCTGCTTTAATGTTCTGCTGGAAAGACTCGCGTTTATACACTGCATATTCAGAAATTACTAAAAAAGTGTGCACCATTTCTCATGCACACATTCAGATTTATAGAAAAACATTTATGTTACATTATAGTCAGTCAGTGAGTCATTCATTCACCTTCGCTACAATGTAACTGCACCTGCGCGCTGTGCCAAAGAAGTATGGCTGATGTATAGCCTAACCCTATAGAGAAGAAAACCCTTTTTAGTGTCAACACATTAGTCCGGTTGTTGGATGAGAGAGAGATTGTTTGTCAGAAACACTTTAAGAATCCGTCCCGCGGCGGAGGACTGTTATTCTGCACGGGACTGTGGAAGAACTGAAAGCGCACGGGTGGATCTTTGGTTGACCAATCAGCAGAAAGGGGCGTTCCATGTCCGCCCACACATGGAAATTTAAATATATTCAAGCCATTTTCTACCCATGAACCTAAAAATATAAAATCAGGCCGAATTCTCGTTTTTAAAAAAAAAAAAAACGGAAAACAAATAAATGAGCCGTTTTCTCATTTTACAATTTTCACTTTTTAATCAAAAAACGAACAAACGGACCGAAGCCCTATAGATCTATTCTGAGAGGCCGTGTGAGAATGTTTGTTTGATGGTTTCAGGTACAAAAATAAAACAAAGCAAATATTGTGTGAGGAAGCGTCTCCCACCCTGTGCTCAAGAGCTGGTCAGGACCCTTCGCCGTCACTTTTTAACGCACAGGGTACTCCTTTACCGTCATTTCCCGACGCACAGGTTACTTCATTGATTTCAGTTGTTTGCCCAGTGCATCAGATCAAGACGCATTTAATTCTTTGCATTTGTAAAAGTAGACATGATTTTATGAATATTTATAGGATACTTTTATATTTTGGCGCAACTAACCCCACTCCTACCCTAAACCTACACACTTCTCAACAATATAAAACATGCAACAGGCAGTTAAAAGTACAGTCACAGGTATTTATTGCAAAAACAGTATAAGCAGTCGTATTTGCCTGTTATATCCTGTGTTTTATATCATATAACACACAAATGGGTAGGTTTAGGGATGGGGTTGAATTACATGTTCAAACGTGTCTAAATAGCGTAAATAAAATAAATGTAAATAAAATTATGCTGGCTGATTAAATTGAGAATCACACTCCAACATGTCATAATGGCAAAATCATAACCCAATAGACAATTTCATTATGACGATAACGTTCCCATGCCCAACGCGTCTGTGTATGATGCCGAAGGTTTCTCATTGAAATCAATGGAGTACCTGCGTGTCGAAAAATCACAGTAAAGGGGTATCCTGTGCGTTAAAAAGTGATGCCGAAGGGTCCTGACCAAGCGCCAATTTGTGACGAGTTCGGAGTGAGAACGTGTCGGATTTATTTGTCATTTGATTAACATTAATGACACAGACAGCAGCAGATTTATTAGACTGCTGTCCCTTTAAAGGCCCACTGGAGTGCCCTGCGCAGCATTATTCAATGTGTTGACGTAATTTCCCCTGCCACGGCTCCAGCTGTTAGCAGCTCCTCCCCTTTTATGAAATAGCCAATAGCGTTAATACCACAGTTTGACTAGAGCCTTTCTGTTTGGTAAAGCCACAGTTTCTAATCTAATCTCTAACCGTTTCTCATCATAATCTCCTCCATATCGCTTTCAAATACAGCATTCTGTGCAGAATTGAAATGGGTCCGATATGTTTTATTGTCTGCACCGACTCGCGCATATGATCCGCGCTGTGCTCTCGTGTCTCTAGTCAACGTCTCTGGTCTAAACTGCGCGTGAAATCTAACATGAAACCAGACTTCATTCGCCTCAACTGAAAGCATATTTACACTGTCTGAATCGTTTCCTATCGCATGTATAGTGCGCTATGTGCCATTCAGCATGTAGGAAATAGTAAATGTGTGAACAGCTGACTGATTTCAGCCGCGGCTTCAGCGTCTGTTTATAGTGTAGGGGGCGGGGCTTCAGATTCTAGAGAGCATTTGATGGGACAGAAGATGTGATGAGAAGCTGAAGTCTGCGATGATGTCATCAAAATCTGTGATCCATTTTAACGGAAGTGAGAGACTGTATGTTTTGAATGCTTATATCTCCTATATGCGAATTTTGTCATTGTTTTGGAACACACCAGCTTATTCCTAACCTTAAGGTGGTAGAAGACTTCCACGAAGATGGGAACCTTCCTGATCCACCATGGCATTCCACGCTCCTGATCCTCCATGGCCGCCTGAGACTTCTGACCCGCCATGGCATCCCACGGCTCCTGATCCGCCATGGACTCCCGAGGCTCCTGATCCGCCATGGCTGCCCGAGGCTCCTGATCCGCCATGGACTCCCGAGGCTCCTGACCCGCCATGGCCGCCCGAGGCTCCTGATCCGCCATGGTCTCCCACGGCTCCTGATCCACCATGGCCGCCCATGGCTCCTGATCCGCCATGACTTCCCAAGGCTCCTGACCCGCCATGGCCGCCCGAAGTCCTAGTCCCTCCCTGGAGACCTCTGTACCTATCTGCACCTCCCCCACACCTGCATGTAGGTCTCCAGGGCGCCTACCCCCCTCCCCGGTGTTACATCTAAGGTGCGAGGACGCGCCTACCAGGAGATGGAGGTAATGTTACAATCCACGCCTGTCCCAGACTCCATTTCCCATGATCCTCCCTGTCTCACACCTGAACTCACTTCCTCATCGTTCTCTCCCGCTCTCCCCGGATTCCCTGCACCTGGTCTTTGTCATTAGCACTCCCTTTATATTGATCTCACTTCCCTGTACTCCTGGTCCGTTCTTGATTGTTACGTTAATGTTGACTTGTGTATGGTGTTCGGTTATTGTCTTGTAAATAAACCCGTCTTTGTGGAAGCTCTGAATCTTCTCTTCCCTGCTGCACTACACACCCGTGACAAATAAATTCATTGCCTTGTTTTACTATTTTATTTGCTGTCTTTTGTCAGTATAACCCCAATAACAACAGCAAATAAAATTGTAATGGTCTTATTAAGTAAAAAAAAAAAAAAACTTGTTACCATTGTTGTGTTTTGATGCTGAATGTTGAAGTGTGTGTGTGTGACTCGAGCATGATCAGGTGCAAGATATTGTCACAAATATAGACGGATTATATCAAAAGTTTGTCATAAGTGTTAGCAATAAAATGTTAAAAGATCATTATTTGACATGAAATATAGTTGTTATATATCATTAATTCATTCATTTACAAATATATATATTCCCTTCCTTTGAAATGAAATCACTGTGATTTCTTGTTGCATCGCTGCATCAATAATTACAATAATATAAGTTCCAAGTGCCCAACCAAAGGGAACACTGATCACCATAATGGTGAGCAATCTTAGGAAATCAGCATGTTTTTTTTGCTTTGGCAAAATGGCACTCAAACCAGTCAAGTAATGTTCACTTGGGTTTTCTGAGTAACGAAGGCGTAGCAACTGATGTATTACTAGCATTTGTAGACTCTTTATTAACATGACTTTCCATTTGCAAAGCATTTATTATTATTTACTGCTTTGTAATGAACCTACATGTTAACACATCAGTTAATGTTGAACTAGTGTACACTTGATAATAAGGTTCTCAAAAACCATTAATACATGCTTTGTTTAATAATATTGATGTTACACAACAGCATGTTTACCTTTAGAGTAAGATGTGAGTTAGAAATGTTAGTGTGTGTCAATTGCTACGTAAACGAATGTAAATTTGCACAGTAAGATAGCCTTACAAACACAGTAAAGCTACAGACATTGCTCGTGGTTAGTTCATGTTAACTAATGCATTGACTAATGTTAACTAATACAACCTTCTGTAAAGTGTTACCACTTTTTCTCACAATTCTCACAACTCACAATTGCAAGTTATAAAGTCTGAACTGGGAGATATAAACACGCAAATGCAAGAAGAAGAGTCAAGAATTGTGAGATAAAAACAATTGTGATAGTTTTTGAAAGAAGTCTCTTCTGCTCACCAAGGCTGCATTTATGTTATTAAAAACTACAAAAAAAGGGTAATATTGTGAAATACTATTAAAATTTAAAATAACTGTTCTCTATGTGAATATATAGTAAAGTGTAATTTATTCCTGTGATCAAAGCTGAATTTATCATCATTACTCCAGTCTTCAGTGTCACATGACCCTTCACAAATCATTCAATATGAGGATTTGATGATCAGCAAACATTTATGATTATTATCAATAAAAAAAAACATTTTTGGTAACACTTTACAATGTGGGTGCACTACAATGCATTAATTCCTGCTTAAATAATGCACAGATAATCATGAGTTAATGTGTGACTGAAGAACTAAACCATTTATTAATGATTACTGCATCAGCAACTAATGAAGATTATATATGATTAATAGATTAAGTAATCAATAAATTGTTATTAGTTAAATGTGTCATATTGTATTAATTCCCTAATAACATATTATATTAACTAACAGTCTAAATGCATATGTTAATTACCATAATGGGTCAAAGCCATGCATTTCAACGTCCAGTTGTTGAGCACATGACTATTTGTAAAGTAATATGTCATTGTGGTTATGAGTTTTGAATGAATTAGTTAATAGTCCTGTGCCTCAACAAGTAAAGTCATAACATAATGATACCGTTGCAAATCGTTAGCTAATGATGAATTAAAGCAGACAACTGGAAGTTGAAATGCATGGCTTTGACCCATTGTGATAATTAACACATGCATTTACACTATTAGTTAAATGTTCTTTTGCTATAGTTAAATTAATGTTCAGTGATATCTTCCAAAGATCTTTTAATTTTTTCTCTAAATAATGTTGATATGGCAACTAGTAAATACACTAAGTTTGGTCATCCTGGCATGTGTGGAAAGTGTTAAACCATGTGTGTTACAACTGCGTTAGGTTTGCCTCGCGCTCCCCTACTCAAAACAAGTACTCAAGAGAGTATGTGATTTCAGACGCAGCCCGAACGATCATCGAACATTAAACATCATATACTGTAAGTCAAAACTGCCTAATGAAATGATGAACCCATGAAGAGGAAACCACTGAAGCTTAGGTGTGGTGATGGACTGTGTTTGACCATCGCTCTGAATCCCATCCGGACGAAGACTTTAATAAAAAACACGGTTTTCTCAGCTTTTTGTTCAAAATGTTGTGGAACTTACCCACATTCAAGTGCTGATAAAAAGCTAGAATGCATGAAGCTAGAATAAAATTGTTAAAAGCAGAGGCTCTGTTCTTTCTTTTGATATCTTGACCGTCAGCATAACGGTGGAAATGAAAGCTTTGCGGGTGTAAATGCTGGTGCTGGCAGCTTTTTAGAAAACACTGGTGGGGAAAGAGTTAAGTGACATTTAAACCCGGACTAAGCAAGCCAGAGGCGACAGTGGCAAGGAACCCAAACTCCATGGAGAAGTAACCTTGGGAGAAACCAGGCTCAGTCTCTCAGTTCTCCTCTGGACCGGTTCTCTCCGGATCTACCGGATTCTCATTCCACAGACTCCGGCAATCCGCTGACATCAGCAGTCTCCACACCTGCAAACTTCTGGAATTAAACATAAAGTTTATGAATAAAGTCTTCTCTCTGCTCGCTCTGTCTTGTGGTGAGACATCTCTCTAGTCAGCGCTGGCATAATGTGCAGTTTGTGTTCCCTCTGCCACACTCTGTCCATCCTGTTCCCAACATGCACCAGTTGAAACAGTGTAATAACTGGAATTAAGCTCTTGCTGATGATTCTGATGTGCTGCACGAAATGTCAGCCAAACCCAATGCCTCCACACCATAATCTTCCACAACAGCTTCTTCATCTGACGCCACCTTCATTTCACATTCGTCACTGTTTACCACAACATGTGCGAAACACGTTACATCACTGCCACACGTGTGAAGACTCCAGAAATATGTCAGCACAATAACTCTGAAGTGGTCAGCATTTTTGATCATTTTCACAAAACTTTCATCCCCTCTAGAATATTTAGTTGTATGATTATCTGCATGTACAATATATCCAAAGAAATAACAGAGCCTCTGCTTTTAAACAAACAAACAAACAAAAAACCCTTTTCATTCGTCTTTTAATGAGTTGAATGTGGATAAGCAACATTTTAAATGAAGAGCTGAGAAAATCACGTTTTGGTCAAGGACAAAGATTCAGAGCAGTGATCAAAACAGTCCTATTCCTCTTCATGGATTCAACGTTTCATTCGCTAACGTTAGGCAGTTCTGATTGATATGCTGTTGAATGTTTGATGATCCCGTTAGTTCTATCGCTTGTTTCTGCTTCTTCTTCTCTTGTTTTTGGATCAGGAGATGCTGTTCTCTCCCAGTAGACACGTAATAGCTCCTGTCCCACATTGTCCCGAGACATCACATCTACGTCCTGCAACAGAGCAATGGTCACCGTATCCATAAGGTCAGGGGCGGAGTTAACCCCCCCCCCCCCCCCCCAATAACCAAAACAAGCAAGTACAACCCCCCCAATATTCATGGGTAATGGAAACATAGAATCAGGCTATTATTGATTATATGCATCGTGCATTCAGAGCTTTTATAAGCACTAAGCTCCCGTACGAACTGATCGGACCGACTGAAGTTTAATTGTGCACGTGTGAATCACTGTATTTTTTGTGCGTTCACCAGCACGCTCCAAAAGTGTGAAAAGATTTCCGCGAGCTGTTCCTATCACAACGCTGTGGATAAAATGTGCAACCCACTATTGATAATTTACCACTTTAATACGCTATAAAGTCAAGCATTATCAAAAACAGCCACATAAACTAAAAAGACTGATGAAAAGAGGAGAAAACATCCTGCTGCACCGACATATATTAGAAAGCTTTTTAAACTTCAGATAATAATCCATCCTGTTCTATTGTATTTATTGTGGTATATTTTGACCAACTTGACTAAATAATAATAATAGATCATCTGTTTATGGAATAGATTTTTCACTAAAGATATTCCAACTGTGGCATATGTGTCATATTTCTAAATGTGTCGGCTGCTATTTTTCATAACAAATGCTATGGATAAAAGAGAAAGTTAACATTGGCCATAACATGGTAATGAGGAGCCATCAATGGTCTTTCCTGTCATTAGTAGACTATATCCTTGTTGTAAACAAATGCTATAGTTAAACAATTACAAGACCTATGTTACTTTTTCATAAGTTAGGAAGAGCTTTAAAGTCTGCACAGAAAAAAAAAAACAATAAGTAAGATTTACTTAATTTTTCTTTGGCAAGTTTTTGCACGCATATTTTTTAAAGTAAATTTCACATATGGAATTAAGTTAGCTCTTCGTAACTAAGTAAAATTAATAAAGAAAATAAGTAATTTTAACTTGGCCAGTAAAAGGTTGAGTAATTTCTATTTACTTGAAGTTTCCTTTGCAATACATTTTTACTCCAAAAAATATAACATTGAATTAAACACACTTTTAAAGTGTAAGCTTTACTTAGAAATATCTAAGTAAATAACACAATAGATATTGTGTACGCACCATATCTACATAATAGAGATACCGCGGTACCTGAACACAGAGACTCAGTAATTGGCACACAACAGTGACGGTAACATGTGATGGATCGTTTTTGAGTATGAATGTGTCATTTTGAGTAGAACATGAGCTCCAAATGTCACAAAATGTCAAGTTACCAAACCTAACAACAATAGCGATGATAAAAGTGTAAATACAGCTGGACAACAGCGACAAATCAACCGCCTTAATTATTCAAACCCCAGTGCATGATGGGAACACCAGTATCAGAAAACTTGAGTAGTTTTACTTCATTTTATAACGTTGATATTTACGTTGAGTACTAATATAGAATTTACTTCGTTTTTTTAATTCTTGCCTGAACTAACTTTTTCATGTAGAAATTACATTTGTTTTTTCTGTAGTATTTACTTCACCACAAAATCATTTTTATCAGTGTGGACTTTCTTGGATTATTGACTAAACAATTGGTTTTCCCCGTGTGTAAAATGTGTTCTGCTAATAATAACAAATATTAGGAAAAAAACTGGCTTTCAGATATTCCAAGAGATGACAGGACATTTACATTTTCAGTATAAGACAATTTTTTGTAAAGTTAGTTTGACCTATCATGGCACTTTGATTTAGAAAATTCTGTCAAACTGATACGTTTTTAGGTGCTTAAATAAAATAAAATACATCATATCCTATGTAAAGAAGTAATTGTTAACTAGGCTTTGTTGCTGTTATGTTATCAACACGTGGATGATGCCACAAAAGACTATTTTGCAAAATTAAACAAACAAACATATAAATAAGCCTCTCGAGGGAGCATGCCCTGGGATCCCACTAAACAGTTCACACTTCAACCCCCCCAATGTTCAAACCAAAACTACGCCCTCGCATAAGGTACCTTTTAAGTGCCACCTTCAGCTTTATCTTTATCTGTTTTGTGTGTGTTTTATTAGCTACACACCTTTTAAGATATTAAAGATCTTAAAAGGTCCTACAGGATTAAACACCATGCTTACCAGAAGTTTTTTTCCTTTATTTTAGCACTTAGCAAGGTTCATTGCTGTACAAACCTCCAAAAAGAGGGAATAATTGTGATAATGCACCATTTTTTCTGGCATGGTGGAAGGTAAACAGCTGTAAATTGCTCTACAGTCAGAGGAACACGGGGGAATCGGGGGGTAGAGGTCATAAACTGAGTCAATCACAGCTGGTTCTCTTCATCTCCATTCACACACAGATCATCTCCACCACACACGCAACCTCTTTTAAACAGTTAAACAGAGCTTTCACAATTTCCCCTGTTTAGGTAAAAATAAAAGAATATGATGATGATGTTAACAATGATATTCTTTGTTATAATTGTTTGTTATTATGGCAGGAATAACAATCTCAACAAATACTAAACAAATACTGGAATGTCCAATATTTGTGTAAATCTCTGACAAAACGTTTACAAGGGAAAACAAAACAAAAGCAGCACAAAAATAAGCTGTAAACTGAAGGCACATCAGACCATGCCACATAAAATTACCTTCCTCTCTGACTCACTTCCAGTGATAGTCACTGGAATACCTAATGGCCTATCTGGGATCAGTGAGGGGTTTCTTTTTTGGAAGAAATTAATACTTTTATTCAACAAGGATGCATTAAACTAATCAATTTACAGCAAAGACATATATATATATATATATATATATATATATATATATATATATACACACACATACATACACAGACACACACAGCTCAGCTGTTTTCAACACTGATAATAATCATAAATGTTTGTTGAGCATCAAATCCTCATATCAGAGTGATTTCGGAAAGGATCATGTGACACTGAAGACTGGAGTAATGATGATAAATTCAGCTTTGATCACAGGAATAAATTACACTACTATATATTCACATAGAGAACAGCTGATTTACACTGGAGTAATATTTCACAATATTACTGTCTTTACTGTAGAAGAGCAGAAGAGACTCTTACCGACCCCAAACGTTCGAAAGGAAGTGTACTGTACATTTTCATGATTAATTCTCACCATCTTGTGATTGAATCTAACCTGTCCTCAGTGTTGTTGATATTGTTTAGTTGTGTAAATAGTTAACTATGGAAGAAAAATAAAACACAGGAAGAGAAAGAGCAGAACAAAAAGGAACAGAAAATACACTTCAAAATAAAAGTCGTAGAACACAGAAGACACAAAATACAGAGGAAATCATGACATGACTCCCTCTCTCCACTAGGCGACTCCTGGCACCATAAACAAAAACACAGTTCCGGAGGGTGGTGGAGCGGAGGCGGACCAGGGGGAGGGATGGAGGATCAGGTCCATGAGGTGGAAGAGGGTAAGGAGACTGGGGCAGAGTAGGGAGCCACCAAGGCAGAGCAGACGGAGCAATTAGACCACCGGACATGTAAACGCTGAGATCACTGGACTTGAGACCACCAGACATGGAAGCGTTGAGACCACCGGACTTAAGACCACCGGATATGGAAACGCTGAGACCGCCGGACTTGAGACTATCGGACATGGAAGCATTGAGACCACTGGACTTAAGACCACCGGACATGGAAGCGTTGAAACCACCGGACTTAAGACCACCGGACATGGAAGTGTTGAGACCACCGGACTTAAGACCACCGGACATGGAAGCGCTGAAACCACCGGACTTGAGACCACCGGACATGGAAGCGTTGAGACCACCGGACTTAAGACCACCGGACATGGAAGCGCTGAAACCACCGGACTTGAGACCACCGGACATGGAAGCGCTGAGACCACCGGACTTAAGACCACCGGACATGGAAGTGTTGAGACCACCGGACTTGAGACCACCGGACATGGAAGTGTTGAGACCACCAGACATGGAAGCGTTGAGACCACCGGACTTGAGACCACTGGACATGGAAACGCTGAGACCACCGGACTTAAGACCACCGGACATGGAAGCGATGGAACCACCGGACTTGAGACCACCGGACATGGAAGCGTTGAGACCACCGGACTTGAGACCACCAGACATGGAAGTGTTGAGACCACCAGACATGGAAGCGTTGAGACCACCGGACTTGAGACCACTGGACATGGAAACGCTGAGACCACCGGACTTAAGACCACCGGACATGGAAACGCTGAGACCACCGGACTTAAGACCACCGGACATGGAAGTGTTGAGACCACCGGACTTGAGACCACCGGACATGGAAGTGTTGAGACCACCAGACATGGAAGCGTTGAGACCACCGGACTTGAGACCACCGGACATGGAAGCGCTGAAACCACCGGACTTGAGACCACTGGACATGGAAGCGCTGAGACCACCGGACTTAAGACCACCGGACATGGAAGTGTTGAGACCACCGGACATGGAAGTGTTGAGACCACCAGACATGGAAGCGTTGAGACCACTGGACTTGAGACCACTGGACATGGAAACGCTGAGACCACCGGACTTGAGACCACCGGACATGGAAACGCTGAGACCACCGGACTTGAGACCACCGGACATGGAATTGTTGAGACCACCAGACATGGAAGCGTTGAGACCACCGGACATGGAAACGCTGAGACCACCGGACTTGAGACCACCGGACATGGAATTGTTGAGACCACCAGACATGGAAGCGTTGAGACCACCGGACATGGAAACGCTGAGACCACCGGACTTGAGACCACCGGACATGGAAACGCTGAGACCACCGGACTTGAGACCACCGGACATGGAATTGTTGAGACCACCAGACATGGAAGCGTTGAGACCACCGGACATGGAAACGCTGAGACCACCAGACTTGAGACCACCGGACAATGAAACGCTGAGACCACCGGACTTGAGACCACCAGACTTGAGACCACCGGACATGGAAATGCTGAGACCACTGGACTTGAGACCACTAGACATGGAAGCGTTGAGACCACTGGACATGGAAACGCTGAGACCACCGGACTTAAGACCACCGGACATGGAAACGCTAAGACCACCGGACTTGACATCATCAGTGGATCAGCAACCATTGATCCTGCTACCAATCGCTTGGGTCGGTCGTTCTGTTACAGTTGGGCAGAGAAGAGGAGAGGCGAGGATCTAATTGCAGCAGTTTTATAAAAACAAACACACAAACAAAAATAATCCAAACAGGGATGAAGATAATAAACCAAACAAGGAACCGAAATGCAACAGCTTTACAAAAACACATATAAAGACAATGGCCGACAATTGACAACTGAAACACAGGTAGGCCTATATATACACAGGATAACAATAGGCTTGACAAGGAACAGGTGTGGGTAAGGAATCACTATGGAGACTAACACGTGTAACTATGGAAACAAAATAAAACAGGAACTAAACACAGTTTGATAGTTAAGATATTGTAACGAAGTTCGTTGTTATGGGAAGAAGGAGGCGGGAACCGGCGAACATTCAAACATCTTTAATCAAAACTAAATAAAATAAAATAGTAAAAACGTCAGCCTCCTCACGGACGACTGCAGCACACACATAGTAAAACATAAACAAAAGTTACAAAACACAACGTAAAAGTCCTCTCTCATCCTTCACTGTCATCGCTCCACCTTTTATGCTTCCGTAGCTCCTCCGTGAGAGGATATGAGACCGGTGTGACACACTGGTGGTGCTCATTTGCAATCACGCCACCGACCTCATGCCGGTCTCTCACGGCTCTCACCCACCCTGCTTGTCACGTACATTAATAAAATTTTAGGGGTAAACTAATTCAAATAGGCTCTATAAGAATAAATAAGTACTCTGACTTTGAATTAAACATGATTTAATACCATCATAATTCAAACTTTTGCCATCTGCAGCTTTGTGACATAAATAACTGGCCCATGATTATTTAGGCATTATTTACACTGATCCGTCTAATAAAACATGGAAAAACAGACTAATAATTACCACTTGTCACAGAGTGATGGCTGTACAAAGCGGACGATGCAGGAGTATATCACACAAACAGTCTTTAATCCAAAAATTCAACAAATCAAAGGTCATAGAAACACAGGAGATAAGAAAACAACCACTTTACATCAACGAGACCAGACAAAGAACTGAGCACAACATACAGTATACACAACCAAATGAGGGAACTAATGAGTTAATGAACAACAGATGAACTGAATCAAACTGAAACTATTTGGAAGCTAGGTCAATAGGCAAAACAGGAACAGAAACAAACACAAAGAACAAAACATAATATTGATCTCAAAATTTTATCTTAACCAATAGAATTGTGCGTAAAACAAATTCATAAGGGAAAACTGTAAATAATAAATCAGCTCCATTGCAGATTCCAAGTGATCAAGGGCTCATGGTGTTCCATTTCAACACATTTCAAGGGTTCCACCAATAGTGTGCACACGTACATCCGAGTGAACGAGACAGAGGGAAGTTAGCGAGGGAAGGGCATATAAAAGTGGACTCAAACGCAGCCCTGGTAATGCTGCCATTTTAATCTAATAAATGTTGGCTGCAACACACGTTTGCATGTGTGTTGTATTGGGATTTTTCACAAAGTTATGGACAGTAATTAACTTTTTGTCCTTTGAATGGATATGGTTGGTTTGATTGGCATTAGCTTATGGACATGCCATATTTTACATGTAAACGTGCCTCGTATGTCTTCGCAGATATGTTTGGGCTTTCTTTTATTTTATTCTCTATTGTAATTTTCATAACCCATTGGCAGGTGTTTTGTTTTATTAAATCATTAATCTCACTAAATTTCTCTAAAAGCAATGATTAACATTTTCTTAACATTTCTCCAAGTAAATATATCTTCAAATCTTCATTTATATCTTTATAAATGAAGATATGTACACATGCCCATTAGTAATCCCTACAATCAGATGAAAATGATAGGTGAATAACACTGATGTAGAAGCACCTAAGAAGTTGTGACCCTAAACTTGACATAGGGCTGGGCGATATGGCAAAAAAATTAAATCTTGATTTTTTTCAGAACGATTGACCGATTCACGATTTCGATTTTTAAAAAATGTTTACCTAGTCAACTTAAAAACGTATCTTAAACTTATCCTATATATTCAGTCAGAAATAATATAAAATAAGAAAGTGCTAAATATTTCTTAGCCAAAAAGTAATAGAAATAACACCAGTAATAGGCTATTATTAACAGCAAATAACAGCACCTTTCAGCCTGTCACCATCTGTCACGTAAATCCACTGGAGGCAAGCTTGATGAGAACATAACACATGAGCACAAGGAGCTTAAATACAAAGACCTGAACACAAACAAAACCCAAAAACCGTGACTTATCCTTCCTGACGGCCAACAAAACCAAAACTATACAAAACAGTCCAGGAGGGTGGTGGAGCGGAGGTGGTCTTGGGGGAGGGATGGTGGGCCAGGCCTGTGCAGGGGAACAAGACATGGACACTGGCAAGGCAGAGACGGGCCTGGGAGCATGGGTGGACCCGGGCCGTAGAGCATGGGCGGACCTGGGCCATGGAGCATAGGCGTACCTGGTAGCCTTGTTCAGGAAGCCATGGCAGCACAGGAAGTTCAAGGGACCATGGCGGTGCAGGAAGTTCAGGAAGCCATGGTGGTGCAGGAAGTTCAAGGGACCATGGCGGGGGCAGGAAGTTCAGGAAGCCATGGTGGTGCAGGAAGTTCAAGGGACCATGGCGGTGCAGGAAGTTCAGGAAGCCATGGAGGCACAGGAAGTTCAAGGGACCATGGTGGTGCAGGGAGTTCAGGGGACCATGGCGGTGCAGGAAGTTCAGGAAGCCATGGAGGCACAGGAAGTTCAAGGGACCATGGCGGTGCAGGAAGTTCAGGAAGCCATGGAGGCACAGGAAGTTCAAGGGACCATGGCGGTGAAGGAAGTTCAGGAAGCCATGGAGGCACAGGAAGTTCAAGGGACCATGGCAGCACAGGTAGTTTAGGAAGCCATGGAGGCACAGGAAGTTCAAGGGACCATGGCGATGTAGGAAGTTCAGGAAGCCATGGTGGTGCAGGAAGTTCAGGAAGACATGGAGGCACAGGAAGTTCAAGGGACCATGGCGGTGCAGGAAGGTCAGGAAGCCATGGAGGCACAGGAAGTTCAAGGGACCATGGCGGTGCAGGAAGGTCAGGAAGCCATGGAGGCACAGGAAGGTCAGGGGACCATGGTGGTGCAGGAAGTTCAGGGGACCATGGCGGTGCAGGAAGTTCAGGGGACCAGAGAGGCACGGCCTCGCTGGTCAGGGGCTGGACCCGTCTCTGGACATTGGTCAGGGGCTTGGATGTGAGACGAAGTCCCCTCTGGGCTCTGGACGTGAGACAAAGTCCCCTCTGGACTCCGCTGTGGTGGCCATCGTGGCAGACAACTCAGGAGCGGTGGTCATCTTGGCTTGAGACGCTGGAGTGGCAGCCATCTTGGCTTGAGACTCTGGAGAGGGCGGCCATCTTGGGACCAGACAATGGAGTGGCAGGAAGAGACTCAGGCTTGGCAGGAAAGACGTGAGCAGGCCTTGGCATGGCAGTCGTGGCATGAATAACTCCAGACATGACAGTTGGGGTGTGGAGACTCTCTGGTGTGGTGGGTACTGTGGGATTGCAGGGCCCCTCATCTGCAATTCCCACGGTAAATGAAGAGCCACTCAACAGCAAGGCATAGTCAATATATTGGGCAAGGGAAAAGGGAATTTTCCCCCCAGGCACTCGAGAACACAAGGGCTCATTTAACCCAAATCTAAAAATGTCCTTGAGGGCAACATCACCCACTGCATGGCATAGACCACAAAATTCCTCCACGTAGTTCTCAATGGCTCTTCCCGCTTGACGGAGGTTAAGCAGACAAACAACTGCTGGGTTCATTTGGATGGGTCTAGTTTTCTGTCACATAAATCCACTGGAGGCAAGCTTGATGAGAACATAACACATGAGGCTAGGAGCATGAATACAAAGACATGAACACAAACAAAACCCAAAACCGTGACACCATCATGCAAACATGAAATATCAAACATACAGTAGTAGTTCTTTACAGGTTTTTGCATTCCATTGAGCTATTTTTCTATTGTTTTTATGTTTGGCAGACATGTTTGGATGTTGCACTCGTGCCTCGATCGTGTCTTTAGCAGCGTCTCACGCATGAAATGGCATTCCAAAAACGCGGCGCTCAAGTTCAACTTGCGTCTAATATCGTTGCTTTTTTCCCCCATTCCACTGCCTACGTCTTGTTTTTTTCAACGCAGTATCACATTCTATGTGAACAGCTGCTTAAGATGTGATGTGTTCTACGTTCATAGAGCCTCACACGAGAGCGGTTAATCAGGCGCGCCATCATGTGGTCGGATTATTTAATTTATCCTAATGTTATCATTGTTGTATTGTCAACATGTCTAAATGTAACATTTGCTAAAATTTTTATTCAAAACCGCCATTTCTCGATTTAAAAATAATAAAATCGTGGCAAAACATTACATTCGAATTAATCGAAAAAATCTGAAAATTTTGTCATGAGTTCACTTGAGGGGACACATCATAATTAACTCAGTTAATTACGTAATAAAATCAGCTTATTATTTATTAAAAATATATTTATTACATACATATGTACTAGTACAGATAGCATTCAGTTAAGTGTGACTTTTCAAGAAGTCAGAGAGCGAAGGTACAGTATCATCACGGCCTGTGTCTGGAGGGAGTGTGAACTGTAAAGATATCCAGCAAACGCTCCCATGACCTTAGTGTATGTTTCCCGTTTGGTTATTTCTTTGGAAAATTTTCCTGACCCCAACAACACAAAATAGATTAAGGCCTTCGCTAATCAATAGTGAACTGTCTGATCGTTCCCTATCCCCTATAGAGTGCACTGTCTGATCGTTCCCTATCCCCTATAGAGTGCACTGTCTGATCGTTCCCTATCCCCTATATAGTGCACTGTCTGAATCGTTTCCCTATCCCCCATATAGTGCACTGTCTGATTGTTCCCTATCCCCTATATAGTGCACTGTTTGATCGTTCCCTATCCCCTATATAGTGCACTGTCTGATTGTTCCCTATCCCCTATAGAGTGCACTATCTGATCGTTCCCTATCCCCTATAGAGTACACTGTCTGATCGTTCCCTATCCCCTATATAGTGCACTGTCTGATTGTTCCCTATCCCCTATAGAGTACACTGTCTGATCGTTCCCTATCCCCTATATAGTGCACTGTCTGATCATTCCCTATCCCCTATATAGTGCACTGTCTGATCGTTCCCTATCCCCTATAGAGTGCACTGTCTGATTGTTCCCTATCCCCTATATAGTGCACTGTCTGAATTGTTTCCCTATCCCCCATATAGTGCACTGTCTGATTGTTCCCTATCCCCTATATAGTGCACTGTCTGATCGTTCCCTATCCCCTCTATAGTGCACTGTCTGATCGCTCCCTATCCCCCATATAGTGCACTGTCTGATTGTTCCCTATCCCCTATATAGTGCACTGTCTGATCGTTCCCTATCCCCTCTATAGTGCACTGTCTGATCGTTCCCTATCTCCTATAGAGTGCACTGTCTGATCGTTCCCTATCCCCTATATAGTGCACTGTCTGATTGTTTCCTATCCCCTATAGAGTGCACTGTCTTGATCGTTCCCTATCCCCTATATAGTGCACTGTCTGATCATTCCCTATCCCCTATAGAGTGCACTGTCTGATCGCTCCCTATCCCCTATATAGTGCACTGTCTGATCGTTCCCTATCCCCTATAGAGTGCACTGTCTGATCGTTCCCTATCCCCTATATAGTGAACTGTCTGATCGTTCCCTATCCCCTATAGAGTGCACTGTCTGAATCGTTTCCCTATCCCCCATATAGTGCACAGTGTCTGTTTATAATGTAGGGGCTTCAGATTCTAGAGAGCATTTGATTGGACAGAAAATCAGATGAGAAGCTGAAGTGCAGAGTGATGTCATCAAAATCATTGATCCATATTGGCGGAAGTGAGAGACTAAGTTATGAACGCTTATATCTTCTAAATGCAAATTTTGTCATTGTTTCTCACTAGTGTATAGATAACAGTAAGGCTAACATATTCATACTAAAAGCCAAAACACGTTTTGATTTCATGGGGACTTTAACAGCCCCAGTCCTCAGAGCAGCCTGAACATTCTCATCATATGCTACATGATTGTGGTGTGTCTTTGGCAAGAAATGAGTGGAGCAGAAATCCGCCACAGGCCTCATTAGCCGGCTCATCGCAGCGGGCTCTTCTCTGTGTGTCAGTGTCAACTCAATACCCTTGGCATGTGTGCGGTTAACAGATGCCTTCTGCTGTCAGACAAACGCCTTCTTTAGATTTTACACACCACTGGTTACGGTTACGGACGCATGTCGCTATGGAAACATTGTCCATCTCTACATCACACCAGAAATACGTTCCCTTGTCAAACTAATTATAGCATATTGCTTTTCTTGTCAAACAGAAGAGGGGTGGAAGTGCTTTGGTGTAATTATGGGGACACACTGTTTGTCGTGCTGTGTGGCAAAATTAAAGAGCACCGTGATGGACTTTGCATGTCAAAATATGTATTGATGAAAAGACTCTTTCTGCAGTCATAGGGCCTGTGATGGGGATTTATAAGGCCGGCCTGCCATGGCTGGGATGAGGAGAAGATATCCACGAGATGCATTCAGTGTGCGTCTAATATGGTCACGATAAAAGAAACTCTTCCCAAGTGTCCCGTGCATCCTTCATCAGCTGAGGATAAAGCATTTCAAAATGATCATTCTTCCTTTTCTCTCTTTTTTGGATACATCAAGAATTGCGCAGGAATTCAATCTTAAAAAGCTCAAAGCCCTGGTTAGTATGTGAATTATTATGTGTAACATCTAATAACAACACACTCTACATATATGCATGTGCATTTGTTTAATTAAAAGGAAAACTGGTCGTTTCTGGGTAACTTTTCACATACTTGCATGCTTCCATTCATGCAGCATATATCATAATCCAGTAGATATGTTTGATGATAAACTTCAGAAGAAGCATCATATTTTATTAGACTGCTATTTCAACAGTATTTTAAGCTACCGAGATGTTGAAGACGGGCAGAGGGAAAGAGAGGAAGACAAAAATAAGAGAGAGATGTGCTGCAGGAGAACGAAACAGTGTGATTATACTCTAAAGCGACAATTACTACCCATCAGAAAACTAAAGGCAGTTGACACTCTACAATAAGGCAAATAATTTCCAGTTGAAAACCCTGAAAATGTTAATATGAGGCTTGAAAATAGGAGAGAAGATCTGTGGAAAAGGAAGTGGCTAATAAGGTTTAATGATCCGTGTCAGGAAGCCACAGTATGGAGGGAAACACAGCTGCTTTCATTTTGTAAACTACTTGAAATACACCTCCATCTAGAGAATAGATGACTGTGGCCCCGGGACAAGCAGGGGCGGTTTAGGCTGTGATCGACCTGGATAAACAGAAAATACATTAATATAATCTGCCTATAATGACAGGTGCACACGGGTCTGTGGGCTAAAGGAACTGAATTTATGTTCTCAGTTACACATTCTGGATATTGTTGAACCCGGAGGAGATGATCAAGGATCAAGTGGGGCTGCCCCGCCACAAGAATCAATGGCAATCTTATTTAAAGCTAATATCTTCTCATGTTTTCCTATAGTGCCATAATGAATACTTATCACTGCTGGTATTGTATTTGATGGCTCAATGTTACTGGTTTGCTGTAATCCACAACATCACTGTCCTGATAAGTAAGTGATTTCATTTTCTCTGTGTATTAAAAAAAATCCCTCAAATCACACAAGGCAGACACTGTACAGAGACGATATACACTGAATACATTTGAAACAGCTTGTGACAAGAGATGAACGATGAACAGACACACAAACTCCATGCACTAATAGTGAGCGTTTATTGTGCAGGTGACAGTCATTTCCAGCTGATGACGGTGGCAGAGCTGGCTGAGCAGCAGATGGCCACACAGTCTTTGATTGTGTTTCTGTGTGAAGGAGTTTACTTGGCTGTAGACCTGATTCACAGCAGCGCCAGCAAGGCTGTCAGGGCAAGACATCTCTTCAGTGGGTTGTACTGCTGTTTCATGTGTTTTTGGATTGTTCTACTGACAAAACACTGCAAAAAAAACTATAGAAATATGGAAAATTATAAGTGATCTAGGAGCTTTATACAGCTTTTTACAGAGGATGCCATTGAACAAGTCCACAGGACAAGTCCATCCCTCATCGCTTTCATACCGGTCATGGCGCTGCTCTGAATAAGGTCTATAGGGTGCATCTCAATCAGCTCCCTAGTGAGGGCCAGCCTTAGCATGTTTGGGGCCATTGTAAACATCCTATGCTCACCCATTACTGTAAAGTGTCACCAATATCTTTAAAGATATAAATATGAAGATATACAGTGCATCCGGAAAGTATTCACAGCGCTTCACTTTTTTAGTGCGATTAATGTTTTAACCAAGCAATATATAACCATAGTTATAACCATATTGTTAGAATCTCATAAAATTATTTGATACATTTTGCTGAGACGTCATCTTACAGTGGATATAAAAAGTCGTCACCTTTATTTATATAGCGCTTTTTACAGTGCAGATTGTTTCAAAGCAGCTTCACAGTGTTAAACAGGAAAATAATGCAACAAAGATTGTTTTGGCTGCACAGCAGATTTTGAAGAAAGTCATTGTCCAGGCTAAGTAAGTTCAGTATCCGTTGTAAAAATCATGAGTTATTACAGTTTTTCTGAATTGCTAAAACACTAAATCCCATTCTCTAAACCATATTCTCAATTGCCTAAACCAATCTGTCGAATAAATCACTTTTTATGCAAAACCTTAAACAAGTTTAGGCCGTTAGACACTGTTTGCAAATCTCATGCACTCTTTTTGCTCTAAACACATTCTCACGCATTAAAACATACATTTGAGTCACAAAACACTAAACACAAGAGTCAAAAGTTAAACACATCTCAAACACAGTTTTCATCGTTTACACACAACGACTCATCACACTTATTTCTAACGATGTGATCAAACCAACTGTACGAAATATAGGCCAGTTCAGAGTGCACAGGTGCACTGAATAATGATACCAACAATAAATGTACACAATCTGAGAGGGAGAGGATGTGTGTAAGAGATGGTGGATGAAGAGAAAGAGGCTGAGGATGAGGAAGAGTAAGGTGTGGAGAATGTTGTCAAGACTGGATCTGGCACAACAGAGGGGTTTTCCCTTTGCCTGGTAAGAGGCGACATTGCCTGTGATGTGGACAAAGTCCTCAACAATATTATTGACCTGACTGCACTGACACTATTGGATGAGAACTGAACTGAGCTGGACGATGACATCACAGAGCAGCTGTACAGCCCTGTACATCACTGATCATCTTTTTCCTGTTATCACTGTAAAGCTGCTTTGAAACAATCTGTATTGTATAAAGTGCTGTATACATAAAGGGGACTTGACTCGACTCTGGTCGGGCCCACCATGAATATGTGAATCTCTCACTGACCTTGATTTTGCAGATGCACAACTTTTTTAAGTGTACTGTAATTTCCTTTTAGAGTTTTCTTTTGCAGGCCTTTGCAGTACAAAGTGCTCAATATACATACATTCAATAACATACAATATTCAATACAATACTGTACTTGCAGTACACAGTATACAATATATTCACCATACTTAGCTTTTGATTACTATTCTATTTTTACGTAATTGCAAAAAATTTTACTGCATGCAATATACATTTTTTTTCTGTAAGCTCATGTTCTGGATTCTGTGTTCTCCATTTTTTGAAGTAGTGTCTAATGAATGATCTGTAGTGCGGTCCGGGTTACTTGAATGTAACCCTGTTCCCTGATAAAGCGTAACGAGATGCTGTGCTGCTTAACGCTATTGGGAACATCTTTATCGTGACCAGCTGTGAATATAGTGTGTAAACACGTCAAGGAAATTGACCCGGAGGTATTATAGCCTCAGGTGGTGACGTCATCAGCGGGCACCCGCAACACGAGGCTATAAATAGATGAGCCCACAGCTGCATCGTCAGGATATTTTGTCTGAAGAGCAGTCCTGGGACATCTTCAGCATGGCAAAGCAACGCAGCATCTCGTTCCGCTTTATCAGGGAACAGGGTTACAGCCAAGTAACACTTTCAAAAGCTACACTTAATGCCGCGCTGCTTAGCACTATTGGGAACGAGAATACCCATGCTGCCGTGCTGGACCCCTTACGGTTGTGTAGGTGAGCTCACAAGAATGCAAGAAGGCCTTAGACATTAGCTTGTGATGTAACAACTCAAGGATGTGAGAGCCTGGAGTGGCATGAGCATCCAAACTATTAAACTTTATGAATGTGTATGCGGAGAGGACCATTCCGCCGCATCACAAACAAGTTGTAAGCGGGCACCCCTTGCCAAAGCAGTAGAGGAGGCGACCCCCCTGGTGGAGTGAGCCCTTAAGCCTGTTGACGAAGCTTGGCCGTGCACCTCATAGGCGAGAGCAATAGCATCCCTGACCCAATGTGACATGGTTTGTTTGGTGGCGGCCGTCCCTCTGTTACGGCCCCCATGACAAACGAACAGTTGCTCTGACTTACGCCACTGGCTAGTGCGGTGGACGTAGGCCTGAAGAGCATGAACTGGACACAGTCTATGAAGTTTCTCCTGATCCAGCTTTGTGAATGGCGGAGGGCAGAAGGTCTCAAGAGTGACAGGATGTAGAGTCGAGAAAGGAACCGTAGGCAGGTAGTCAGGATGAGGATGCAAAATCACTTTCACCATTCCTGGGGCAAAGTCTAAGCAGGATGGCAATATCAACGGAGCCTGCATGTCCCTGATTCTCTTTAAGGAAGTTATAGCCATAAGGAAAACCATCTTTGGTGTCAGAAGTTTTTCAGCTGCTGACTCTAGAGGTTCAAAGGGGGTCTCAATCAGACGAGGACTATCGAGGACTATAGCTAAGTCCCATTAAGGGATCTTGGTTCTTACAGGGACCTTGGTCGTCTGGCCCCACGAATGAAACGAGCGAGCAGGGGCATGTGCCTGTTGACAACTTTTCCTGCAGGAAGTCCAGAACTGAAGCAATCTGACAATTGACTGGATCTGCATTATGTGTCGTACACCACCTTTCAAAGACACCCCATTTACTGGCATAACTTTTTCTAGTGGAGGAAGCCCTAGCACTTAGAATGGTCTCAATAATGTCAGGCGAAAGCCCAGTGTCCTTCAGTTGGTGCCCATCAGGGGCCAAACATGAAGGTTCCACAGGTCGGGACTTGGATGGAATGTCGTGCCCTCCGCCTGAGACAGAAGGTCCCTCCTCTATGGAATCGCCCATGGCGAGCCGTTGAGGAGAGATATTATCTCCGAGAACCATAGTCTGTTCGGCCAACACAGCGCTATTAGTACGAGGCAAGACCCTTGTTGGCAAACTCTGGCTAGAACTCCCGGGAGCAGAAAAACTGGAGGAAACGCATACAGGCGCATTTTGGGCCATGTGTGCGCCATCGCGTCCAGACCCAGGGGGTCTGGGTGACTGAGAGAGAAGTAGTGGGGTCTGATAAGAGGCGAAGAGGTCCACTTCCGCTTCGTAAAATCTGGTCCAGATCTGTTTCACTACTTCTGGGTGGAGTTTCCATTCCCCCATCTGTAATTTCTGTCTGGACAGTAAATCTGCTCCCACATTCAACTGCCCCAGAATGTACACTGCTCTGAGTGACAGGAACTTGTCCTGGGCCCAGATAAAAATCTGCCTCGCTATTCTGTTCAGATTGCGTGAGCGCAGACCTCCCTGGTGATTTATGTTAGAGACTGTCGCTTTGTTATCCACCTGCACTAGGACATGACAGCCCCTCAACTGGGGGAGAAAGTATTTCAGGGCCAGAAATACAGCCATCAACTTGAGGCAGTTGATGTGCCAATCGAGCTGATGACCCTCCCATTTCCCTTGGGCTGGACGGTCACTTAAGACCACACCCCAGCCCGTCAGGGAGGCGTCTGTCGATAACAATCTGTGACGACAAGGCACCCTAGAGTGGGACCCAAAGCAAGAAACCGGGGTCTGAGCCACATAGTTAGTGTACGAAGCCCGCGGCGTGCCACTTTTATTTGCCTTTGAGGATTGGCCCTTGGATGAAATTCTCTGGCTTTGAGCCACAACTGAAACGGTCTCATGTGCAACAACCCCAGAGGGATCGTCGTGGATGCTGATGCCATGAGACCTAACACTCTTTGGTACTGATGAACAGTGAGATCTTGGCCTAGCCTGACTTTGGTCAGGGTATGCTGAATGGTCTCGATTCGAGCGGGAGACAATTGTGCCCGCATTGTGAGGGAATCCCAAATAATCCCTAGATAAGTTGTTCTCTGGGCAGGAGAAAGAACACTTTTCTTGGTGTTGAGTCTCAACCCTAGAGAAACTAGATGAGCTAACACGATGTCTCTGTGTTGAAGCGCCATCTCTCGTGATTGTGCTAATATTAACCAATTGTCTATGTATTTTAAAATGCGAATGCCCTGGAGTCGTAATGGAACCAGTGCTACATCCATGCATTTTGTATACGTTCGGGGTGACAAGGCTAGGCTGAATGGAAGAACCCGAAATTGGTAAGTTGGTAAGTTAATGCAGCCTAACAATCATTTAACTGATTTGAATAATATAAATTGATAATGTTCTATGTGTATGCCATAGTAAAAAGATGTGTTTTTAGTCTAGATTTAAACTGACAGAGTGTGTCTGCTCCCCGAACAATGCTAGGAAGGCTGTTCCAGAGTTTAGGTGCTTAATAGGAAAGGGATCGACCGCCTGCAGTTGATTTTGATATTCTAGGTATTATCAACTGGCCAGAGTTTTGAGATCATAATAGACGTGATGGAGTATAATGCGTTAAGAGCTCGCTCAAGTACTGGGGAGCTAAACCATTTAGTGATTTGTAAGTAATTATTAAGATTTAAAATGTATTTCGATTTTAATGATGTTATATTAACAACGTTCGGGAGGAGCATGTTCAGATAAGTAACCTAATTAACACAGGTGGAGCACAGCAGACTTACCTCTGTTCCATGACAGTTTTCCAGCATCCCTCCACCACCCCATTTCCTCACTTCTAACTATTCCTATCCCAACCTGGGATGGGGGAGTACTCTGGGTTTGGGCCAAATTCCTATCTCTACGGCTTGTGCTTTGTAACCTTCCATGACATCATTTGGAAACTTGTCTCTCTCTGCAGTTTTCAAATTGTCCCAAAAAATGAATCCTTCCGCCTGGGCTGTCATATCTCGCCCGTGTCTTACTAATGCCGAGTTCACATTGCACGATTTTCAAAGTAGTCAGATCGCAGTTCTTTTCACACTGCATGACTATCTGTGGTAGCATTCAGTCACTGCTGCGTTCACACTGCACGATGGATCAGCGAGAGGAGGTTTCACACTGCATGACTTTTTAAGAAGAAGACTCCCAGACAACTCTGTCTCATCCGCAAACTACGTTCCACAACCAAACACACATGACATGTGACAAGGACGCGAGATCATGCGTGCGTCAGACCAGAGTTCTCGCGCGAGACTGGAATTGTTATTAAAAATGATCATAACAATGAAGGTTGCGATCCAAATTTGCCTATGATTTCGGGCATTTGTCTGTGATTTCGCAAAACCTGTCGGCGAGTCAAAATCGGGGCTAAAATCATGCAGTGTGAACGCGGCATAAGTTTCACTTTATTTCCATGCGAGTTGAACGTCTCTTCATTCATGACTGTGACATCAGGCCCGCTATCAATGAATCTGTTCCCATGGCATATATGAGGGCATTCACTTGTACCTATTTATAAACATAGCACCTATTTGAAAATTTCCTGCAGCGTTTTTGGAGTTGTGAGGTCTGGGCCATCGCTAGGTAATAAAAGTAATAAGTATTTTCAAAATTCTTAGGCTAGTCTAGTGGTGTACTATCTAGCTTTAATAATATGATCACTTAGGGTGGGCAATATGCAATAAGCAAACCACAGCAAAATAGCAAATTCTTTCCTATAATTAAAAAGTTCTCAAGTAATCAAGTAAACAGTCAGTAATAAAACAAGAACAAAGAAACATAAAGATACAGACACAAACACTGCTTTAAGTTCCTGTTGTTTTTTGATTAATGGCACCGCCGGCAGCGGGGGTATTAGGTCGCTGTCACTTTAAGACCTACAGTAATGCATGGACCCAATACTGACACACTTCCCAAACTGTTTGTTCATAACCACCAATATGGACATTTTGATATAATAATGTGTGTAATTTTGATATTATGTTCCTTTTGCCCATCTCATTTTAATTATTTGAATATTTTTGTTAAATTTCTAACATATATTTGTGGATCTTTGTAGATCTCATTCTATCTAAATTGTAATTTATTTATTTAAAAATAAACTATCTGTTTGTGAATTTCCTTTTTGGTTGGGAATATGAAACATTTCTGGCCCTATACCTCTAGGAAAAGAGTTGGGAACCGCTGGTCTAAAAGAGAGACCAGTAACACATGAATTAAGAAACAAATGAGACTATGAACAAATTGTAATACTACTAAATCATCATTTGTTTTACGGTGTATGGAATCACTCAGTTCTTGTAGTTTTACTGTAATGTAAGTAATATTGTATTCCTCAACAGGCAATACATAAGATAAATAACATGATGATGTCCAGATGGAATGAACGTGAGTAATGGCCAAGAACAGCTGGTGATGACGAGGTTTATGCCAATGGTGGATACATTTCTGTCATATCATATGTTGAAATTGGCATCTATCATGGCTTGTGAGGACTCCCAAATGTTTTCATAATTTGGTTTTATTATAAGCAACTCTGGCCTATGTTGAAATATAAAGGTGAAGCACAACACCTGGCGGTCATCCGAGCGGACCACACACGGAGAATGAGCAAAGCATATCAATGCAGATGTTTGAGCAATCACTTATTCTTCAATTACTTTTCAAATATTTGCTTTGTATTTTTTGTTTGTTTGTTTTTTCTTCTTCTTTTTTGGGCCCAAAGAATTCCTTAAACATCCTGCTCTCATATGTGCGTGTCCAAAAATGTTTCAGGAGCCGAATAAAGTGGAAAACTGGAAAAAATTCTGTATCATCACAACTTAATAAACAAAACTGTTTAGAATGTATTTACATTTTCTGTTTGGTATAAATAAAATGAAACCACAGTAATGTAGCTATTAAATCTAGACGTGACACTCTGTTGATACCTTACCCACCATGAGCATATTCACTGCCTGCGCAAAACTTAGAGAAGAGAGTCCGCGTAATTTTGCCTGTTAGCAAAGGCTGGGTCAAACACAGATGAGTAATGGACTCTTGCCTGGGCTTCATGGCTTCCAGTTTGAAGTAATGTGATTCGCTAGTGTCTGGTAATGCATATTTTAGAAACACCACTTTAAAAAAATTTCAGAGACAGAAGAAGAAGAATATTGTGAGCATAAGTGAACAGCCTCTTCAAATTGAGTTTTTAAAGCTTTAATCCAGCCCAGGTAGATCAGAATGAGCAGTGGTTCCCTCCGCTGTATTCATTATAGATCATTTTTTTGTCACTATTTTGTGCAACCCAGGCTCATTGGAAAAGCGTGCCTGTGGCCACATTTTGACATTAAGTTGCGTCTTGCATGTTTTACGACACCTTCATAGTGAAATGTCCAGTGAGTGATGCTAAAAGATGAACGTGAATCTGGCAATGTTTTATTACGTTGGTTGTTCGGAAATGAAATGTCTGGTGAGTGGCGTTAAAGGGTCAATGCTGTATGGTGTTTGAATATAACATACCACCTACACTAAAGCCTAAAACTAACCGATAGTGTTAACAAAAGCAAACGTGAATTTGCTGAAAGCAACCGTGCCATTTTAGCTTGCTCAAGTTAAGCTCTGTATTTTATTGATATCTTAGAAACCAGTCACAAGCAAGTCTCAAGTCGCAGTGCACACTAACCGAGCAAGTCATGTCCTGTATATATGGAATATCACCTGCAGGGGAGTGACAGAAATTAATTTTTCTCAATAAGGGCCCTTAAATTGATTTCTAAATGCACCTTGTTAATATATAATCTTAGAGGTAAATGCATTTACACTGCAATTACAACTGCATAAATAATGTCATGAGGTTAATGTTTTAAATATAGAATTTGAATATAGAAAAAATTTGATGAAATGAGAGGGAAAATAAAAAATTATACTTTTATTTATTAAATTAAAGGGGGCAGCAAATCTGTCTTAATGAGTGAGTCATAAACTGCGTCCCAATTCAGAGGCGGCATCCTTCAAAGGCCGATTGCGTCACCGCGGCCTGGCGAAGGCTCCTGTGAAATGCAGGATTCCACAGATGGATCCTTCGCGGCCTTGTCTACCCCAGAATTCATTGCGTGCCAGTGACGACTAGGGGTGGGACAAAATATCGATACGGCAATGTATCTTTGTCCCTCTCTGTGCGATACGACAATCGATATGCTGGCGCCAAATATCAATACCAAAAGTGGGTCCCAAGACCAATCTAAGTGGGTTTGTCAAGACCTTCAAAGATTAAACGGGTCAGGAAGCGAACGGATGGGGGCATCCAGAAAGACAAATGTACCCGTTTATAATGTTTACTTTGATGTGTCCGGTGTAAACAGCCTCAAACTGTTGTGGTGCATCATGTCAAAAATGTGCCCGGTGCAGCTGTGTTAGATGGGTTCATTATAAGCAAGACGCTTGTGTTCGCTCTAGACAGTTTTATCCTAATCATTTCCTTTCTCATGAGATTTAGCAACACATATGTTAATATGTTCCTTTTATTGAAACTAGACTACTTTACCTGCTGAGACATGCCTTCACAAGCACGCGTAAGAGCTGTGTTTGTGATGTTTTAATGGGGGAGGCGAGGTTTGTTTGCAAGGCTGTTTGTAAATATGTTTGTAATTCCACTAGGTGCCACTAGTGTCGCAGAAACTATATATCCATTCACTCATTCTCAGAGCCACACCCACCTATTACATAATCACCATGGATCAATGATAGTAGAAGTTTACCAGCCAGAGCGAACTTTTCCGGAATGTTCACATAAAGATATTGTTTGGCTTCTGAAGACTTAGAATGCAACACAAGGTGTTTTTATTACCTTTATGCAGTTTTTTGGTCAGTTTTTGCAATAAACACCTGTGTGTTTCATATAGTTGAGAAGTGGGTAGGTTTAGGGTAGAAGTGGGGTTAGGTGCTCCAAAATATTTATGAAAGTATAAATATTTATAAAATCATTGCTACTTTTACAAATGCATGACAATAATAAAATGTGTCTTGATATGATGCACAAGGCAAACAACTGAAAGCAATGAAGTACCCTAACGTTGCAAAATGACACTAAAGGGTATGTACCCTGTACATTAAAAAGTGACACCAAGAGCTCCTGACCAGCGTTCATACTAACTGAATTATCGGCATCATTTATAATGAAATGAACCAGCATTTGTGACAGCCCGAAATCAACTCAAAAAGTGAATATATTGCTGGTTCATAGTTGTGAAATGTTCGAGGTTTGTAGAGTAAAAGCATCGGTAGTTCAAACATTTTCATAATATTTAAAGGGGTCATGAACTGGCTTTTTAAATATTTTTATACTGTTGTCTGAGGTCAACTTATGACGTTTGCGTGGTTTTTACATTCATAAACATCATAATGAATAAGTAATAGGCTATTTTCTACCCTGGTTTTGAGCCTAGCTCCTGAAACGCCGGAGCGTTTTTATGGGCGTGCCGCATTGAAGCCCACTGCTATGATTGGATATCAGTTTTGCATATTATAATGAGCTTCGGCTACCCCGTCAGTACACGTGAGGAATTGTTTCGAAAACTTCCAATGTGGAAAAATGGGAACCGGAATGATTCACCCATACATGGTCGACCCAGAGTCTGATCCCGAATCGCAGGACAATGAACCAACAACACCTCAAATACAAAGGATACTCCAGCCTGCGACAGCGTGGTAATTATCATTAATTATGTTTAGGTTTACGTGATTCAAAGATCCTTCTGTGACTGGTTAGACACGTACACATATCAGAAGATATCAAACGTAACAATGCAAAACTATCACATTTAAGATAAAAATTGTACTCACATAAGTGTGTTGCTTCATTCCTGTCAGATCCATTCCAGAAGGCACAGCATCTTTTTTAATCTCATTCTGTCTGCAAATCCAGTCTCTTGTTTACTAAAGAATCCACAGTGAAATGAAGCGAACAAACGCACAATGTCTTACCCACATGAGCTGGAACTTCATTAAAAATAAAATTCAACCGCATTCCTAATATTGAAGTCCGAAGGAAGCGAATGCAGGCACAGCACAATATTTTGTCATGCATGTTTATTGCTTGGTAGCTCGATCCGGTTTTATTAACCTATTACATGCCATTCGCGAATCGGTGGGCGGGGCTACAGAATTCGGCGTTGGTCTTCTTCTGTTGAGGTGGCGTTTCGCTGCTCTCTGAAGTTTTCAGCCCCGAGACTTACAGGATATTCTTATATTACGATGACCTTTTATATATCGAAAGCTCAAGGAAAAGTTTATTTCTCAATTCATGACCCCTTTAATTTGTAAAAAGACAAATTTGATTCCTGAACTTTTTAAGCACTGCAATTGTTGTCACGGAAAATGCTAAACTGATGAAGAGTGAAATCATAGGTTTTTGGTTAAATAATTTGTGCAGGGTTATTGTAGATGACAGCAGATTTGCACAATGGCTCAAATGAATCCTTTAACCTGTTTAGTAAGACAGTATTTCAGTGATAGAAAAAGAATTTCTCAGTATTAATCCACACAGGCAGTCCCACAGAGAAGCCAAACCCCTCACCACACAGACTGAGCCTGGCACAAATAATTAATGGCGCTCCCTGTGAGAGGAGGTGTCCAGTATCGCTTCACCTGCCCACAGTATTCACTACTGAATTATACTACACAGAAATAAAGCTTCCCTTTGTCACATTTTAAAACACATTTGCACACATACATTATACCTGAAATTGAGGATGGTCCAAATAGTGAATGAACAACAAGACAAACTCATTAGAAATGGATTTTTGCTGATTTTCGGTGGCCAGCTGAAATCACGTCTACAGCAGCGATCCCTGCTCCTGTCAATATTCCCATGAGTGTTGGCTGAGAGTGTGGGTTAAAATTGATTGTAAGTGTTACATTATTTAGGCAGGTTCTTACAGTTTAAGAGAGTTTCTTTGGTTACATTAGAAATGCTTCCATAGCAAAACAAGGGAATATTATACCTCACAGGGCCCCTGCGGACAGGCCGATATCTCTCAGCCGAAAGACAGAGAGGGATCAGTATACTGCATGAAAACACAAACAGTCCGATGCAAGCAGAAGCAGAGTGGGAAGATAGCGCGAGTGGCCACATGATATCAGTTTATGCATATACGCATGTATTCAAGTGTATGCTGGCCATTCAGCTGTTCATATTTCAGAAGCACTTGATTGGGTATTTGGGGAGATGGAGGATTTCGATGGGGGGCCCCTGAAAGCCTGGGGCCCGGTGCGGTCGCACCAGCCGCCCTAAGGACAGCCCTGATTATAAGTTTTAATTATAAGAAAAAATTTTAATCATTTGCTGACCAATTCATTAAAAAACAATGATTCATTCAAGAACAAATACCACTGCTGTGTGTTGCTCTGAAACATGCATGCGTGTGAAGACACCTCACATTAGTACATAACTACACAAATACGGCCTCCCGGTGTAGCACCGGAACTAATCTTGCAACACGGATTGTATTCTTGTGTTGCATGGCTCGTCCAGAACAGACAGGTCCAGTGGCAGGGTTCCAGAGTCATTCGATGTTGAAGCTGTTTGTTCATTAGCAGATTTCCCGTGTTTTATTGATGGCGATGGCCCAAGCTCATTAGAAGGAGGTTGAGGTTCATTAGCAGCTGCGGGTGGTCTGGTTCCACCTGTTTTTGCTGTTGTTGTTTTTGGTATATATATATATATATATATATATCTTTTAACATATATTAATAATAACAAATTAGTCAAACTTTATTTGAATTCACACCATGCACAATATAAAAGAAATCAGAAGATTCAAAATAGGAATCCCAGAAAAGAAATCAAATAATAATGTGACAGGGATGTGATAGTAGGGGTGTGCATCTTTGGGTAGATGGCAAATCGATTTCACACATGATTCAAACGTCTTTGATTTGATTCAAGAATGATTCGATTCAATTCACAATTAGATTTGATTAGATTCAATTCCATTTCAATTAATGATTCAATTCTGTATTTGTTAAATGCCTTCATAGGATTATTTAAATGCTTCCCATAAATGTGTCCGGTAAGAAAAAGAAAATGTCAAACTTAAGGCTGTTTATTGCACCAACTTAAAGGTGCAGTGTGTAGTATTTATGAGGATCTATTGACAGAAATGCAATATAATATACATAACTGTGTTTTCAGTGGTGTATAAAGACCTTACATAATGAACCGTTATGTTTTTATTACCTTAGAATGAGCCATTTCTATGTACACACACACCGTGGGTCCCCTTACAGTGAAGCCGCCATTTTGTGCCGTCATGTTTCTACAGTAGCCCTAAAGGGACAAACTGCTCTACAGAACGCTAGTCACTCTCTGCTGTCTCAGACAACGACATCTTTGTCCTGTGTGGGCCACCGTAGCTTCTCTATGTGCTTCGAAAGGGAGGGGTGAGTGGTGGATTTTTGCAATTCACAACCTTACCACTAGATGCCGCTAAAATATACACACTGCACCTTAAAGGGTTAGTTCACACAAAAAATGTAAAAAAAAAAATCATTTACTCACCCTCATATGTTCCAAACCCATAAGCCTTTTGTTTATCTTCAAAACACATCTAAGAGATTTCGGTCCCTCCATTGACAGTCCACGCAACTACCACTTTATCGCTTCAAAAAGTACATAAAAAGATCATAAAACTAAAGATTATGTGCTTGCTTGAAGCGTGAGAACAAGCCTCATTGGTTCTCGCAGAAGCTCAAACATGCCGCGTAACACACGAGAATGAACTTTGATCATCGTTGTGTTGTCATTACTCACCTGTGTTTTTTGTTTAAATAAAGCCTTGTGTTATCTCTCTCTGCTATATCCTGACATCAACTACATAATGATTTAATTTAAGTCAGTCATGAAGCTACAGAAAAGCAGTTGTTTAAACCACTTTAATGCAGTCGTATAATCTGAAGTCGTGTTGATGTGCCTTTTTCATCAATGCAGAAATGTTCTCTGAAAACACCTCAAGTCAAGGGTCAAGAGCCCAACAAAAGCAAACACTGATCACCATAATGGTGACTTCAAACTAAACTTATTTTCAACCAAACATGTATGCTCATACCTGTTATTCTCAATAAGAACTTCTGTATACGTATGGCAGAAGTCAAACTGGTTAGTAATAATTGGTTGGTTGTGGCAAGCAGGACGGGGCCGAGAGCCTTTGGAATGGAGCGTGAGTGTTAATGAGGTCTCGGGTCTCATGGAGGAGCTCTGGGAGGATAAACGGAGGAGTGCAAGATGAGAGAGGACCAGGCCTGGACTTTACATTGTGTTTAGTTTATGTTTCGTTTATGGCAGTTTTATGTTAAACGGGTAATGCTGTTTTGGAGTTGTTTAATAATCCTCTGCTGTGGCTGGAAGTCACTTGTAGTTCTTGTGTTTCTGCTCGTCTCTTCTCCTTTTTTTCTGTTCTTCTTGATTCTCTTTCCTGCAGTGATTCTGCTTGTTACAGCAGGTGTTTGAATGTTTTAAAGAATGTTTCAGGAATATCATCCTAACCTTTAAATGACGTTCTATTAACATTAAAAAAACACTTTATGTTTTAGGAATGTTACAAATCAATGTTCATATAATGTTGAGTAGTTAATTAAGTTGAAAGAATCTTTCAGGAACACCATAACCTTTCAAAAAAAACGTTCCACTAACATCAAGAAAACTGTACATTTTAACGTTCTCATAACCAAAACTGAGAGTTTGAAAAACTTTCTTAGAACAAAACTTTGTTAGCTGGGCTCCGGTTTCCCCCACAATCCAAAAAATTCTTGTTTTTTTTTAAACCTTGAGGAAAAAAGAAAAGAAAAAAAGAAGAATCATTGTGGGAAACAATAGAGCTCTTTTTTGGTGCATGTTAAGGGTACTGCCGAGCTGTTATACCCACGAAGGTACAATGTGTGCCCATTTCTGTTTCATTGGATGTTTTTAAACAGTATTGAAGGAGTTTCCATGTATGCTGAACATTTGTTGGCTTCTTTTCCACCTCAATGTTTAATATGTAGTAACCTGTTTTATAAAAGTAATAAGACAATCCTTGCTGTGCTACTGTATTTTGTGAGTACATGGCCACAGAAACCCAAAACCTGCTCCTTGCATCCCGAGACCCAGGTTGTCACTAAATGATGTGTTGAAATTTTAATTCTCTGATCACATTAAGTGCTCTGAGAAGACAAAATCTGAACAGAGGATCTTGGCAGTGTCATCTTTTTTTCTGGAGAGAGATAGTGGCCCTGTAAAGTCTGTTATTCTGGTGTCTTGTGTCACCCTGCACATTTAGATGATGAAGGTTGAGGAATTTATACACCTCCAAACTTAATGTTTTACTGGACACTCTCAGTATCAGCAATGCAACATCATCAAAATGCACATATCTTAAGTAAGATTTGGTATTTACTATTATACTATTTTTTTATTTCAATTTTTTCAATTTTTTTGTGCTGAATTTACATTACCATTTTAAAGTTAGGAGACATACTAAGTCTCGAGAGGACTGTACTTAATTTTTTGGTGTCACAGACAATTAAATTAAAACTATTATGTCTTCTATTTGAGTTTCTTCAAAGTAACCCCCTTTGCCTATATTACAGCTCTGCTCACCTAGGATGCTTTTCAAACAGTATTGAAGGAGTTCTGTTGTATGCTCATACCTGTTGGCTGCTTTTCCACCTCAACTCCTCTTTAAAATAATAATATTAGAATTATAACCCAAATTTTAAAATTGTGTAGGTTACACTTCAATCTTCTCTGGAGTCACAGACAACTGTTTAAATCAGATGTCATTCACACTGTAGTGACCAGCAAGCAAACAGGATGACCCCTTTCGGCACCACATGTGGAAGAGTTTCACTTCATGTGTTCGGGATGTTCTGTTGACAACACAGAAGGTGTCTTTTGCCTCAGATAAGACAACACCATCTATTGTGAAGAACAAACAGGGATGGGGTTAACATTAACACACAGCCCAATCACAAGAACTGCTTTGTTCTCCCTCGTTCTTATCCACAAGTGTGAATGATCACCAAGGGAAAAAAGGTTTTGCAAGGACAGATCTTCACATTACACATAGCTGACAGAATAGAGCAAATCCTCTCCAAATCAATTTCCATATCTATATATGCTTATTGAGTGCTGTTTATGACACAACAATGTATACAAACTCATCTGTTAAGGTTTATATGAATGCATGGGTGACAGTTCAACTTTATGCAAATAACTGTCACACCTCTGAAAATAACAGCCAATCACAAGACTGGATCAGAAAGGCGCCGATTTGCAAATCTCTCCTGTTTAGGAGGGATTAAAAGGTACTCTCTAAAACAAAGAATGGGGTTGTTGTGAAAAGTTAAAGAGAAATAAGAAAAAAGGAAGAAAAGCAGAAAAAGAAAGAAGAAAGGACCTCCTGCACCAACGTCCTCCTTCTATGTGTACCAGAGGACACCAGATCTTCTGCACAAACTTCAGAACATTCATCTTCAAGGCTCTTTCTTTTGCTGGGCGCTTTAGGAGTTCATTGAAATGGATTGGAGCCTTGCCCACACTCCCGTCCTGAGGTTTGTGCAATGAGCTGGGTTGCTGAGGATTTGTTGTTTGATGAGCTGGATGATGAGGTTTTTGTTGCGCTGCAGCCACTGCTAGTCCCACCCAACTCCATATCATCTCAGTCATCTCTAAATAAACCCAGTCATCCAAGTTTTTGCTGGTTAAGCCCGGCTCCAAGCCGTCACTGGTTAAGCCCAGCACCAAGTTTTCCCTGCCCAGCTCAAAGTCTCCTCAGTTGTGGATGGTCCCACCCAGCCTCCCTCTCCCTCCTTTGCTGCCTAAGCCATTCTGTTCATCGGCCTCATCTCCGATATCTCTCTTCAGCCCCTTGGTTCCTTAAAGTGCTTCTGCTCTGCTGCACGGATCTACCTGGGACTTCCCAGTTATCATCGATCCCTCAGCTCCACCTCAAGCCTCCAAGCCTCTGACTCCACCTCGGCCCTCCGACCCATCGGCTCCACCTTGGCTCAACACTCTCTTGGCTCCATCATGGATGGCCATCCCTCAGGCTCCGCAGGGCTCCCCGTCCCTCTGGCTCCACATTGGTCCATCATCCCTCTGGCTCCACCTCGGACTTCTGAGTCAGCAGCTTCTCCTTGTCTCTCCACCCCTCTGACTCCACTGGGCTCCTTCTTTCCTCCGGTTCCACCATTGTCCTCTCACCTACCATCTCTGCCCTGGTCTGCCAAGTCCATGCCTCCACCTCAGTCATGCCCACCTGCAGCTCCACCATGCCCTCCAGGCCTTCTACATCACCCTGGCTCTTCAGCCCTGCCTCATTCTCCTCTTCCACCGTCTCCCTGGTTCCCACTGGCCTCTCCACCAAGGCTCAACCATGGTTCCTCCCTCCATCGGCTCCACTGTGGACCTTCATCCCGTCATGGCTCTGGGTCATCCTCCTGATCCTCCGTCTCTGCTCTGGTTCCTCCTGTCTCTGCCCTGGCTCCCTCCCACCTTTTATCTTCTCCCTGGTCATCGTCTGCTTGGAGTCTTCCTCTGCTTGTTCCTCATCCTCCTCCAGAGCCCCCAAGCCTTCCCTCATTCCTTCCTTCCTCAGTTTGGACTGTGTTTTGCAGCACAAGGACACAATTTACGAGGAGGGGGGAGTTATGTCACGGTCACGGTCATGTTCTGTTTTTGTGTTTGGTTTTAGTCATAGTTTTCATTGTCTCTGTTTTGCCTTAGTTTAAATCACTCATTAGTTGTCATGATTAGTCCTCACCTGTTTCCTATTCCGCTGATTATCATCCTTCATCTATTTAAGCCTTCAGTTCTCCTCTGCCCTTTGTCTTAGCTGAAATGTATTATTTTCCTTTTATCCCTGTAAAGCTGCTGTGAAACAATCTGTATTTTATAATGTGCTATATAAATAAAGGTATAGATCTCTTTTTGTGTTTATTAAAGGATATATTTATCGTTCATCATCACACATCTCTCGTCATTTGGATTATACAGCCAATCTATATATACAATCTCTCATTTGAAAGCCACGTTTCTAGCATCTGTAAAACTGCATTCTACCATCTTAAAAATATATCTAAATTACGGCATATGCTTTAAATGCAAAATGCTGAACAGTTAGTTCATGCGTTCATGACCTCAAGGCTAGATTATTGTAATGCTCTACTGGGTGGTTGCCCTGCTCGCTTAATAAATAAACTGCAGCTGGTCCAAAACGCAGCAGCTCGAGTTCTTACTAGAACCAGGAAGTGTGACCATATTAGCCCGGTTCTGTCAACACTGCACTGGCTCCCTATTAAACATCGCATACATTTTAAAATCTTGCTAATTACTTACAAAGCACTAAATGGTTTAGCTCCCCAGTACTTGAGCGAGCTCTTAACGCATTATACTCCATCACGTCTATTGCGGTCTCAAAACTCTGGCCAGTTGATAATACCTAGAATATCAAAATCAACTGCAGGCGGTCGATCCTTTTCCTATTTAGCTCCTAAACTCTGGAACAGCCTTCCTAGCATTGTTCGGGAAGCAGACACACTCTGTCAGTTTAAATCTAGACTAAAAACACATCTCTTTACTATGGCATACACATAAAACATTATCAGTGTCTATTATTCAAATCAATTAAATGATTGTTAGGCTGCATTAACTAGGTCAGCCGGAACCGGGAACACTTCCCATAACACCTGATGTACTCGTTACATCATAAGAAGAATGGCATCTACGCTAATGTTAGTCTCTCTGTTTATCCCGAGGTTTACTGCAGTCAGCCGGATCCGGGCCGTGTCCAGATCAGATGGTGGACCAGCGCCCAGACATTACCAACGCATCCCTGAAGTGTCTGCAGAGACCGTGTCCACTAGACTCCCCCCTGCATCGACATGACACCCTCATTAAACCCGTCTCCGGCGTGATGACTCCAATCTTTTGAATAATCTTACGAATATCTTTCGATCTAATATGACTTCTGACCTGTAATGTTGCCAGAATCATAATCATACACTGTTTGTTCGTCGGCCAGAGGAGAACTGGCACCCTGACTGAGCCTGGTTTCTCCCAAGGTTTTTTTCTCCATTCTGGCCCTGATGGAGTTTTGGTTCCTTGCCACCGTCGCCTTTGTCTTTTGGCTTGCTCAGTTGGGGACACTAAATATTCAGCTATATCACTGATCCGCCCGCATTGACACTATATGATAATTGAAATGAGCTGATGACATCACCGTTTTCTCCAGAGCGGCTGTACAGCCCAATTAAATTCTGTTCATTATTTTCCTGTTTAACACTGTGAAGCTGCTTTGAAACAATCTGCATTGTAAGAAGCGCTATATAAATAAAGGTGACTTGACTTGATACAGCTGAGCCAATATTAGTATCTGTATTCTGATAAAACCGGACGTAGAAGTGACTTAAGTCGGAAATTTGTAAAACTACATGAGAAGCCTTTTGAATGTAATTCTGTTCCCTTCATAGTTTTCATTTAACAATTATGCCTTGTATAACACAAAAGTTTTTTCTTTTTATTATAATTATAAAGTTTCTTTATCTTCTAATTAAAACAATTATAAATTCTAAAATAATAATAAATATTTATCTCTGATTAGAGAACATGGAGTTGAAAGAAAAAATATTTAATAGTTTGCTAAAAATGCAAAATATGAACAAATTATAAAGAATATGTTATAAATAAGTTTCCATTTAATTTCTAAAGATGTCATTTCTACCGTACACAATAGGGTCTCCTAACCATTTCTTAATTTACATGTACTGTATAGAATAAGAAAAACAGGCAGACAAATCACAATCATTTATTCCAAAAATGGCAAAAGCAGAACAAAAGTAGTTCATGCTGTACTGCATTCAATATGCTCTCCATCGCCTATGAAATAGTGTGAGGTACAGAGTGGAGTTTAAATTGTTAATCCCTGAAAATGTTATCCTGATCCATTGCTTGAATAATCTGAAATACGGCATGCTTGAGGCAGCAAATTTAGAATTTTAAACAATTGTGTCCTGCAGCAACCTAAATAAAAATCACATGATAACCAGACAGAAATTTTATTCATTGAAAAATGTTTTTTTAAATTATGGAATCTTCTGAAATGATTTTAAAATGGCACCAGAAGACACACTGAATACAATGAAATGTTATAATTTCAAATGTGGTGACTGTGATAAATAAATGTGATTGCATTGAAAATCCAATTGATTATATATACAATAGAATAAACAATTTATGTGTTCATTTGTAAATGATTTCTTTTTTAGATGCTGTCAGTATTGCATGTTTCAGTGTCTATGCAAATGTAAGTAAATGTATGTGCTAGAAGCACACTTTCCATAAAACACAAATTAATACCCATGAGATCATGTTGCAAACACACACATTTCTGCAGACAATAGCAAATCTGACAGCGTAATCCTGCCGTGAGCATTAACACAGGAAATCCCAATTGATGTGTCCACACAAAAACAATAACTGACAGAGGACAGCTGTGTGTGTGTGTGTGTGTGTGTGTGTGTGGCAGGGGAATACAAACATAAATCTTTTTTCAACAATCTATTTTCCATCATAGCTATTCACAGGGGACGTCTCAAAGTGCTCTTTAGCTTTTCTGTCAATGGCTGTCCCCATCCATCAGTTTCATAGAGAATTATTCCCCAGATCGATGGGATCACCAGCGCTCAGCACTATTAGGGCTAATAGGAAGTCATGTGTGTGTGTGTGAAGCTGTCACACACTCATCGCAGCTGATTTACATCTAATTATACATGACACTGCAGTATGTTCGTACTCAAGCATATGATTTGCATTACATAATAAAGACTATACTTGATAACCACTTTTTGATTATTTTTTAGCCTGATAATGAAAATAACATCATTAAATGACATGTCCATCACAAACTGAATAATTTCTAGAACAAAAGCAGGGTAACTATTCATCTTTTAGTCATCTCTAAAATACAGATATCCTGCAATCTTCAGTTTTAGTGCAATGGCATCGAGAGAGAAAACAAAGCAACAAATGTTCCAGTCTGACTAGATGAATAACCTTAACTAGGTCATTTCAGAATATTTAGTGTCCATTACATACCCGTGACAAGGGTATTCAGGTCAGATAATGCAGCTATGAAGAGAAGCTGAATGCGTAATTGTTCTCAATGAAAGATTTATGAATGAAATTGGGAAGAGGCGTCGAGTGGGCCAGAGATCAAATTCATAAATCAAATGACAATACATTTACATTACACCTGCTTAAATGGACACACGTTCTTTAGAAGTGAGCATTTAATTTGCACCAGAGCGAGGTAAATTAAGTAGGCATAATTATGCCTATCTTCCACTCAAGCATTGTTTCACATGAATCTTTTAGCAAGGCAACCATTAGCTACAAACTAATGCCAGAGACACCTAAGCAAACTGAATTATTCAATCTGTCAGCGAATATCCCATTACCTTCTACTTATGAATACTTGATTTTATTTTGTATAATTGACCAGGCTTGTTTGTCAGACAGGGTTTGATCTGTCTATCAGCATTTTTGTAGATGTATGAAGGTCTTTATTCAATCAATATTTTTAACCTTTTGTGAAATGTTTGACTTAAAAGTGTGTTCATGCTCTAAAAAAAAATATAGTAAAATAAAATCGGTACCTTAATATTAGTGTATATACTGTATGTATTTAAGTATTTTTCACTGTTCGGAATGTAAATAAACAAACCTGGTGATATTTCTAGCAATCAGACTTGTCATTGAATCTAATATTGAATATAACAAAAGTGTCATGCTTTCTTTAATGCAAGTATTTTAATTCCCTTTCAGAATTAAGTGTACAAAAGGTAGTAGACAAATACTTACATGTTATTGTTATAACGTATTGTTATTTTAAACCGATAAAACGGACCCACTTTATATTAGGCGGCCTTAACTACTATGTACTTACATTTAAATGAATCATTTGATACAATGCACTTATTGGGTACATACATGTTTTTACATGTCTTACATTTTAAATATTACCTGCATGTAATTACATCTGTAATTAATTTCTGTAGTTACATTTATAATTAAACTGTTGACACTTCCCTTACACCTTAACCTACCCTTAAACTTACTCATACCACCACACCTGTCCCTAACTTTACCCTTAAACTTACACATACCACCACACCTGTCTCTAACTTTACCCTTAAACTTACCCATCCAACCACACCTGTCTCTAACTTTACCCTTAAACTTACCCATCCAACCACACCTGTCCCTAACTTTACCCTTAAACTTACCCATCCAACCACACCTGTCTCTAACTTTACCCTTAAACTTAGCCACACCACCACACCTGTCCCTAACTTTACCCTTAAACTTACCCACACCACCACACCTGTCCCTAACTTTACCCTTAAACTTACCCACACCACCACACCTGTCCCTAACTTTACCCTTAAACTTACCCATACCACCACACCTGTCCCTAACTTTACCCTTAAACTTACCCACACCACCACACCTGTCCCTAACTTTACCCTTAAACTTACCCATCCAACCACACCTGTCCCTAACTTTACCCTTAAACTTACCCATCCAACCACACCTGTCCCTAACTTTACCCTTAAACTTACCCATCCAACCACACCTGTCCCTAACTTTACCCTTAAACTTACCCATACCACCACACCTGTCCCTAACTTCACCCTTAAACTTACCCATCCAACCACACCTGTCTCTAACTTTACCCTTAAACTTACCCACACCACCACACCTGTCCCTAACTTTACCCTTAAACTTACCCATCCAACCACACCTGTCCCTAACTTTACCCTTAAACTTACCCATCCAACCACACCTGTCCCTAACTTTACCCTTAAACTTACCCATCCAACCACACCTGTCTCTAACTTTACCCTTAAACTTACCCATCCAACCACACCTGTCCCTAACTTTACCCTTAAACTTACCCATCCAACCACACCTGTCCCTAACTTTACCCTTAAACTTACCCATCCAACCACACCTGTCTCTAACTTTACCCTTAAACTTACCCATCCAACCACACCTGTCTCTAACTTTACCCTTAAACTTACCCATCCAACCACACCTGTCCCTAACTTTACCCTTAAACTTACCCATCCAACCACACCTGTCCCTAACTTTACCCTTAAACTTACTCGTACCACCACACCTGTCCCTAACTTTACCCTTAAACTTACTCATACCACCACACCTGTCCCTAACTTTACCCTTAAACTTACTCGTACCACCACACCTGTCCCTAACTTTACCCTTAAATTTACTCATACCACCACACCTGTCCCTAACTTTACCCTTAAACTTACTCATACCACCACACCTGTCCCTAACTTTACCCTTAAACTTACCCACACCACCACACCTGTCCCTAACTTTACCCTTAAACTTACTCATACCACCACACCTGTCCCTAACTTTACCCTTAAACTGACCCATACCACCACACCTGTACATAGTAGTTAAGGCCACCTCATATAAAGCGGGACTGATAAAACTACACCCATAGCACATTATAAATCTTTCACAAACACACATAGAGATCTAGTCACTGGCATTTGCTATAGATTGATGAAAATGACTTCCAAAGTGTTTATTTCTCCTAATACCCCTGAAAGAAGCATTTGCACTCAGGAGATATTTGATCGGAATGAGGGAAACTGATGGAGCAACTGATTAATTGGAATTTAATCCATCAGTCACCAAAGCATCAGCCACATCATTTACATTCCAAACAATCAGCTGATGGACCAATAGGACGTGGGGTATTAATACGCAACAGTCAATATGATACCACAGAGCTGTCACGTACCTTATTGACAAGCACAATGGCTCTTTTAATCCTGCCTTGATCAAATTGCATATATTTCAGGATTTCCACAAGATTCGGTACGTCTTTTGAATTTTTCATCTGAGAGAGGCGAGAGGGGGTTGGGTCGATACGTTCCACTCACACTGTGATTTGCTGGAGTTGTGTGGCTGATATTGCACAGGTTGCTTGAGTCAAAGTATGTAGCTCTGATGAATGATGAATGAACATACAGATATCATTTTACCATCCAAATCAACTATTATTAATGATGAAGACGGGAAACCAATCTGCTAGATGTGAAACAATAAGATGACGCAACACACTTTCTGAGAATGCTCCACAACCCAAATCTTTTAAATTTCAAAGTGAGCTCAAATAAAATGCAAACCCTGATCACTGAAACACAAAGCCAAGCCTGTTCTCTCACTTCATAGTGTTTGAGTGTTTTAATGAGGTCTGTTCACTATATCAGTGGTGTTTACAGTGCTCTTTTACCTTTTCTCTAATGGCGCTCCATCACTGTAATGAAGTTTGTCTTGACGTATGAGGGTTGATCTAGGCGACAGTATGTAATATCGCCCTTCACGGATCACATATCTGAGACATTTAATAGGCTGCTTATCATGTAGCCCTAGGTTAATCATTTATCAGTACTCATCAGATCACTCTGATGGATTATTCTCAATAAAGGCGCCTCGCCGAGCTCATTCACTACCGCTTATTACCCCGAATTACACCACATCGAAGCATCCTCCTTATAACGTATGATCCGTCGCTAGCATCACGTGTGAAAATGGTGTCAAAAGTGAGTCCAGTCCGAGGCCTGAATTAAAACGACTGTTGAGCTTCTGAAAGCGAGATTAAGGCTCTTGACTGTGGTTGTTGGCAGCTGCACATACGCTATGGAAGGCTTTAGTGCTACCATTTGTCACCCTCCAAAGCAATACGTCTGCGAGTGTCAGTTTCTCCAAACAGCCTCCTAAAAACCCCAGGGAGGTTCACTGCCATCCACCGGCTGATCACCACACGCGTGCACAGGGGATGTTTTATTCCAGCTGGCCAGCAAATGTGTTCATTCCTGTGGTTTTTTCCCCATACATTTTGTGTGAACTTGACCTGACTAAAAGCACAATCTCTGATTTACATTCCTTCCTGCTAACTATATAGAAAGATAACACAAGGAGAAAAACGCAAACCGTTAGGAAAATATCGGATGTGTATCAGTGTATTGGATCCGTGCGTTCGGTCTTAAAGTGACGGCAGTCTAAAAAATAAAAATCACTCAATGTTCTTGACTGAATAACTTTAATAATAATAATAATAATAAATCTACAGTCAAACCCACATTTATTCAGACACCTTCAGCATTTCTCACATCAGTTTATTGGCTGTAGTTCAGAAAATGGTAATAAAATATGACAAGAACTCAGAGTTAAACTGAACAAACTCATCTTGATAATGTCTCTTTGATAGAAAGGGATGTAATGGATTACAATCAGCCAATCAGCTGTTAAATTTAAGCACACAATCAGATAATACCAGTTTAGCTCAACCAATGACCAAGCAATGCTTCATTGTGTTCAGTCTGTGGGGTCAAAGGTCACATTAGCAATTAAAGAACAAACACTTCAGCAAAACATGCTCAGCTCAAAGTGTGGGAATCATTTTGGGCCCAAATGTGTATCAGTTTTACTGGCAGTCACTGTATGAAGAATTCTGGGGTGTAATATGTCTCAGTTTACTTTATTTTGCTCTCCTCACGTACAGAAATGAACCATAGTGTCCTGCACACACTAGAGAAACATTACATCTGTGCCTGAAGCATGTTTGCTTTGACTGTATTTCAAGTGCTGTGAGTGTGTGTATTGAAGACTTCTCAATGGGTCCAATGGCTCTGATCTAGATCAGCCTGGCATTGATTCTCCAGAGCGGCGCTCAGATTACCTGCTCCATGCCAACACAGAGATGCATCAATACTAAACACTCGGTTCTGCAGTGCAGGCACGGAAACCAACACACACCAGACAACTGCTGTGAAATCATAACTCTGAATAATCCATTTTTAAGCAAAAAAGATGAAGCAATATTGTACTTACCCTAAGCCAGGTAAACAAATGGTAAATTTAGCACTGATTTTTGTCTAAAGCAACATGCATGATCCAAATGTGTGATCGGACACTTTGAAGTGATGTGATTTTTATGGTGTGTGCACACCAAACGCAAATTTAATTATTTGCGCAAGTAGATTGCATACAAAGTCAGTGCAAAGATGGGAAGAGACGCAAATTCGCACCGGGTGACGGAAATGACGCGAAGTGGGCAACACGTTTGCTCGGCGAACGTGTGATATTCGCCTCAAGCGCGTCTTCGGCGCAAGTTGAAATTTTTTAACTCGATGGGAAAATTTTCATGGCACGTTGTCGCGCAAGCCAATCAGTGAAGAGCTTATCGACACGTCCGGTTTGACAGGTTATCAAACTGGGCATCCATCATCCTCAAGTAGCGCTGGAAGTGGCTGTCATCAGGAGCAGTTCCTGGAGAAGACGGGGAAACTCATCGAGTTATGTACGCCTCTGGATGGCGCTGTGAACACAGACGCGTCAGCGTTTGGCTTTCCGGCATATTTGGGACTTCCACAACAGGTACAGAGCAGCAAGAGATGTTCTCTCCAACATGTTTGATGACGGATAAAATGGCAAAGAGAAATGTTGTTGTGGGTGTGTGTGAAAACACTCCTCATTGCGCGAGTGACACGGAAAACAAGTTGTCCCGCAAGTAAACTACAGCGAGTTATGCGATGCGAATATTCGCTTTTGGTGTGCACACAACATAAGTGGCTGGAAATGAATCAAATTCCATTTTCAAAGGTTACTTCTGAACATTCGAGTTACAGGCTCAAAGTAAACCGGGTGTAAGGGACTACCAAACAAACAAACAAAAAAAATAAGTTAATTAATAAATACTATTTTATTTATTTTATAATAAATGTATAATACTGTTTGAACACTTTTTCCACTTATTTTATTTTTTTCCATCCAATCTGCCATTTACCGATAAAATGGTGTGCATAACGTCATCCTTAAAAAAATGAATTGTCACATATGTTTTGGTGTATTGCAAAAGAGACCTGCCCACTGACATTCACACACTCCTGAAGCTCCCTTCTGACTGTATCACGCTCTGCACTCCTCTGGTATATATCCCTCATACCAACTAAACTAAAATGCAATATGTTATGAGGTAATTAACAAAAGAAATCCGTGCCTATGAGAGCATTGTGGTTAAAGAGTTTAAGTGTGTCTGTCACACAGATCAAGAGCATGAACTTTAATATTTCATTATTATTAATAAGGGCAATATCAGAAAACGTCATTTCACAGTTATCCAGAACACACACACACACACACACACAAGTGACCTGCTAAACTTCTGGATTTTATTTTTGTGAAAATACAGCTCATAATGAATTCCTCTATGTAGGTTATAAAATGAACCATTGACATGTTTCAGGCTTGGATTGTGTTGCACTGGCTTGAAATTCAAAGCCAGCTCGAAACAGCACAGCCATTAAAGATAACCAGATTCAACCAGAGATGGAAGGACATATGAAACGAACCACCAATGGTCATCAGGGGGGGAAATATTAGTCATTTTAGTAGCAAAATCTCTCAGAATCCCATGTGCAAAATTACTTATTTTTTATGTGTGAAATTTGTGTCAGATGTGAATATTTACCGTATATTGCTACATTAGACCAGTTGCTACATTTTAAAGCAAAACATTGTAGCATATGTTTTATTATAGGCCGATTTCTGTTTATCTATACTATTATAGAACCATATGATCTGCAATATATACAGGAAACACAATATAGCACAAATGAAACATGTTTAAACCCACATGCTCAAAACTGCCTGTTTTAAACACTCCGTGTTTTTGAGATGCAAAATGTTCGTAAAAGCATATATTTCTAATCCTACAGTAACCAAACACTTTTGTTGTTGTTGTTAATGAAATGCGGGGAGTTTAATTGAAAATTTCAGGACAATAAGTGCTTATTGAACACAGGGCATTCAAAATGTCACATGTGTAAAGCATTCCCAGCAGGCTGCAAATGACTTGTGAACTGTAAAACCATTTCAAAATGCATTATAGGAAAAAGTGAGAGAAACTTTTGATATAGTTTTGGGAGGAAACGTCCCATATGATGTCAGAAAAGCCTCTGACCACAGTCAGCAATATAGATATAATAAATAGATTGATCTCCAGAGGCATTTGTGACTGGTAATATCCACATTTGGAAAAACATGTGAGCGAGAGAATGAGGACTGGATGAGCTTTCCAAACAGGACAGACTGAAAGGGATTACTCCTTGCTCAATGGTAGAAAAGGAATGTCTTGTCATTAAGTGTCCCTGGATAGAATGAGGAATTGTCTCCAAGGAAGAGTACCTGGTGTTTGGCCCTCCAACCCACCAGTCCCGGTCCCTGGTTAGTGTGCGGCTTGTGGAGGGGTCGTGATGGGACAGAGATGGTCACCACTGGAATGGCAGCACTGGTGCACACACAGACCCACCTTTACCTTAATCATGCTTCATTTTTCTGTTTTGACTTTGTTTTGTGTGATATGGCGGTAGTCGTCTTCAGAGATGCGTGGCTGCACCAGCCAAAATATAGTTAACACCATTATGACTGAAAGTTTGCTAAGAATTAGTAGGTATTTCCTACTAAAGCAAGGCGGTATTTGACTCTGGTAAGCGTATCCTTAGCAGACTGGTGGGCGTGGCCTTGGGCGGCAACTGCCCAGTGCATTATGGGTGTTGAAGTTTTTCTACCTATTTGGACAGCTTTTTGTGTCTGTTTTCTCTAGTCAGGTAGGTAGCACAGATTATTTTCACCTTTCTACTGCACTGGCAGTCTAGTTTCATTGAAAGCCCTTTTTGCCAGTGGTGAAGTACCGCTTTAAATCACAAGACACAACAAAGACAGAAACGTTTTGGCTCTCAGACTTTCTTCAGTGTAAAATTAGCGGATGTCATCGCATGATGTTGAAATCACTTGCATAAACATTATGGAGTGAAACATGCTGGCTCTGGTTTTATTGAAGACAAAAACAATGGCAACAAATTAAAATCACATGCATTAGGGCTATTTGACACACACAAAAAAAGTCTGTATATCAATACATTTAAGACATCCAAGCAATGCTAATATTATCAAATAGGTTGTTTTCTTACACCATTGTCAAATTACTGTCAAGAATGGTGCAACAATACTGTTTTTTGGTACTCTGCCCTTCTACTCTCTGAAGCTCTCTCTGGAGGGTAAACATATGAGCCCTTCATAATCGAACAGAGCCATTGCCATGACTATTTCATACAAGCAACTTCAGTCATTCAATGTTGATGGACAAGAAGAGCTAATCAAACTTGAAATCAGCATTGAAATAAGCAACATGTGTGCTACTGTAAATCCCATAACCACTTCTTTTAACTTATATATCTTATATTTAATTAAATATTTATCTCTAAAATATTTGAAAAAGTAGTGCACAAAAAAATAATTATTTCACAGTTCTTATTCCACCATGGAGAAGAGACAATTATTAGAATTACAGATGACCTGCTGTTGTCATTTGACCACGAATGCATCACTCTTCTAGCGCCACTTGATCTTAGTGCTGCTTTCGACACCATAGACCACATTCTGTCTCAGATGTGCAAAGCTACGCTGTTGGTTCTTAACTGCGAACTGCTATCAAGCTCCTAAGCTTAATACTGAAATGGTGTTTGATGTTTGTATTAGTGTTTATTATTAAAAGCAAGTTTTAAAAAGTGTTTAGTGGTAATTGTACTGAGCTCTTTGTGCTTATTTGGGAGGTTGGTGCCATTAGATTTTTAGCCTTTTTATCCTGTGTACTGTCTGACCAGTGAGAGAGGCAAGCCTTTGCTAATTATTATTAATTATTATTATTAGTTTTTTTTTTGACCTGACCATCTCATGAAGGTTCCTCATTGTGGTCCCTTATGTTTTGAATACATCTAATACTCTGAACATTGTTTCTGCCATGTGTGAGCAGGAGATGTGACTCCAGGAGTCCTTTATTTTTTACCCTACAGTTTATTCCACCTATACTAGATTTAAAATATAACAACTGGGGGCTCGTCCGTCATCTACACATAACTATTGGAGACTCATTTGTTCATCAAACTACTCATTCTTTAGTAAGGTGTGTGTTGCACATCATAGAAGACAATGTTAACATTCGCTAATTTTAATTCCAGGAGACAATCGGTTAATTTAATCTATTTTCATCTTATGGTTTAAAATCTTTGTGTCAACGTCATGCATCAATGTATTCATGAATTGCAAATAAATCTGTTCTCGCTTTGCAAGAATTTCTGCAAGACATTAATTATTTTCCATACCATGAGTGTAATAGGTCTTTTGAGCTTCTTGATATAATCAGTCAAACAGCTTATATAAGTGCTGCAAAATAATGTTACAGAATGTAGACTTGGAACACAAAGAGGAATGGTTAACAGAGTTTAGTCGAGACTGCCTTTTTATTCGCGCTATGTAAACAGGTGAGTAGACACACAGTTGAGACTTGATGTTCTTTGGATGTGAGAATTATTTAATGTCTTTTCCTTACAGGTGCAGGGAAACCAGGTTGAATGCACACACCTCTATCTTCTACGGATGAACATGAGAGGTAAGGTAAGATTTGAGGGAAACAGGTAGGTAGTCCGTGTTGTATGAACGAGATCAGACAACTGACTGAGGTGAGGTGTGTGCTTATGAAGTAAGCTGTGAGGGTGCAGATGAGGTACAGGTGTGCGTGATTAGTACTCTGGTGATTGGGTGCGCTGTGGTTGACTGGTGAAAGAGCCTGGCAGATCTGTCACAGTACCCCTCCCCCCCCCTTCCCAGTCCACTAGATATGCTAAAGAACCACCACGGCGCCGGGAGTCCAGAATCTCTTGCACCTGGTAGATGGTTCCATCCTCTAGGACTGTTGGGAAGGGAGGTTCTTCGGCTGGGCCAGGCTCTGTGGGAATAGAAACAGGGTTGTGATAAGGCTTGAGGAGTGAAACATGAAAGGAAGAGTGTATTCTGTAGTGCGGTGGGAGCTGGAGCTGGAAAGTGACCGGGTTGATCTGTTTGAGGATGGTGAAGGGGCCAATAAATCTGGGACTGGTGTCTGATGTCTCGGGTGGACAACCAAACCTTCTGACCAGGCTGTTATGATGGGGTCTCTGATCTTCGATGGTCGGCTGTAATCTTCCGCCGGCGGACTGCCTGCTGAAGCCAATGGTAAGCTGCGTCCCAGACCCTCTCAGAACCAGTGGTCGATGGAAGGTACATCTGAAGGTTCTCCAGAACAGGGAAATAGGGGTGGCTGGTAACAGAGTACGCACTGGAAGGGAGTGAGTCCAGTAGTGAGTTGACGCAGGGAGTTCTGGGCGTACTTTGCCCAGCCAAGGAACTGGTTCCAAGAGTTCTGGTGGCCATGACAGAAGGTTCGTAGGAAGCGGCCAATCTCTTGGATCTTTCTTTCCGTCTGCCCGTTCGACTGAGGATGGTATCCCAAAGAGAGACTTACGGTCACACCTAGGAGAGTGCAGAATGCCTTCCATACCCGGGATATAAACTGTGGACCCCAGTCGGACACGATATCCTCAGGAATCCCGTAATATCTGAGGACGTGGTTGAAGAGTAATTCGGCGGTCTCTAGAGCTGTCGGGAGTCCCTTTAGAGAAAGCAGACGGCATGACTTGGAAAAACGGTCAATGATAACAAGGATGCATGTGTCACCGTTGTGTTATCAGTGTTATCAGTGATGAAGTCCACTCCCAGGTGTGACCATGGTCGATTGGGAACGGGCAGCGGATGGAGCTTGCCAGATGGTAGATGGCAGAAACTCTTAGAGATGGCGCAGTCCTTACATCCCTGTACGAACCTTGCCACATCCCTGGCCATGTTGGGCCACCAGAAGTGATCTTTCAGCAGCGAAAGGGTGTTATTGGCCCCTGGGTGGTCAGTGCCCAGAGATGAATGAGTGGAGTGGATAAGTGGAGTGCGTTGACGTTGTGGAACATACTGGTGACTGGGTGGACAGCCCGGCGGAGTGGCGACATTGGTGGATGCAACGGAGTCTGAAGACCACTGAATGGGACTCACAATCAAGTTACTAGGCAGAATGGGTTCTGGGCTCTCATCAGCCTTCACATTTCTGGCTTCTGGACGATAGGAAATTGAGAAAATCAAATCGGGTGAAGAATAAAGCCCAGTGGGCTTGACGGGGATTGTCTCTTAGCATCTCTCAGGTACTCCAAGTTCTTATGGTCTGTGAGAACTGTGAAGGGGTGGTGAGAACCCTCCAACCAATGCCTCCACTCCTCCAGGGCTAACTTGATGGCAAGAAGTTCCCTGTTGCCGATGTCATAATTGACCTCCGCCGGACTGAATTTTTTGGAGAAGGCACATGGATGGAGTTTGGCTGCAATCCCCTGCTGTTGAGAGAGCACCGCTGCGACAGAGACTTGGGCTTGTTCTTGAGAAGATCTGTTAAAGGACTGGTGATGGAACTGTAATCTTGATGAATCGACGATAGAAGTTTGTGAAGCCAAGGAAACGCTGGAGTTCCTTAATGGTAGTAGGGATAGGCCAGTCTCTTACCGCTTCTACCTTCCCCTCATCCATCTGGATGCCTTGACTGCTGATATTGTATCCAAGGAACTGCACTGAGGTTTGATGGAAAGAGCATTTTTCAGCCTTGAGGAATAGATGGAACTCTTAGGCGTTGCAGGATCTCCGCAATGCACTGGCGATGTTCGGCCATACTCCGGGAGTACACAAGGATGTAATCAATGTAAACTAGAATGGAATGGTAGAGGAGTACCTCGTGCATAAAATCCTGGAATACGGAGGGGGCCAATCCATAAGGCATGACGAGATATTCATAGTGACCTGTAGGGGTCACGAATCCTGTCTTCCACTCGCCCCCCTCACGTATCTGGATAGAGAGAGAGGAGAAGAGAGCAAAGAAGAGAAGAGCCAAAGAGAAGGCCCTTAGAAGAGAGAGCCAGAGAATCAAGAAAGCCAGAGCATAAAAAAGGCAAGTTACATCTTCTGTTTATCTTTTCCTTGACCATGTGACTGAAACCAACTGACCAATCAGACCAAACTTCCCCCATCCCTTTGTCTTTAGGAATTCCAAATGGCCATTCTGATAAGAAAGATGGGGGTTGAAAACAGTAAAGCAAATTTCTTTGTTCAATTTCAAATATCAAATATCTTCGATTATTTTCAATCCTACAACAGCAAAGACCTTAACCTGCGTAGGCGATCTTCGCTCTCTCGGAGGGACATGAGAGCGGCTGCATCTCCAGGGTCAATGTACACTGGAGAATAAAACCATTGCAATCCTCCGCTGAGCCAGAGTAGGGCACCGGTCGGGCCATGGGACTGGCACATACAGGCAGTGAAGTGGCAGATGTTGTGACGGAAGTAGTGATGGCGGTTGATGGTGGGTTGAGAGACTGGCGGGTGGAATCCACGAGTCCCTGGAACGGATCGGGTGTACTCATCGTGCTGACTGAATCGACGCCTCTTCTTATGGCCGATCTTCTGTTATGGAATGTAGACTTGGAACACAAAGAGGAATGGTTAACAGAGTTTATTCGAGACAGCACGAATAAACAGGCAATGTAAACAAATGAGTAGACACACAGTTGAGACTCAATGTTCTTTGGATGTGAGAATGATGGAATGCGTTTTCCTTACAGGTGCAGGGACTCGTGGGATTCAGGTAAAGCGGAAACCAGGTTGGATGCACACACCTCTATCTTCGATGGATGAACATGGAGAGTGAAGGTAAGACTTGAGGGTAATCGCTGGAGAACAGGGGAAATCGCCGGAGACACAGGTAGGTTGTATGAACGAGATCAGACAACTGACTGAGGTGAGGTGTGTGCTTATGAAGTGAGCTGATGAGGGTGCAGATGAGGTGCAGGTGTGTGTGATTAGTACTCTGGTGATTGGGTGCGCTGTGGTTGACTTGTGAGAGAGCCTGGCAGATCTGTCACAAATAAGTCTTAAAAGTTCTTTAAAATGCAATGGAAGTTTTTTTCTGATGCAGGAGTAACAATGCAAATGGATGTAAACTGTACATTAAATTACAGATATCAAAAATATTTAAGTGCAAATATTACCCACTTAACTGGAAAAGCTTCATCAAGATAGTCCTAATCCAATTGGCCAAATTCTGCAGATTTTTTAGAAATCTAGTGTGTGGTGGCCCTTAATGGTTTGCCAGGAAAACAAAATCATTCAAATAAAAGTTCAAGTTCAAATAAACATAAGGCATTCAAGAGTTTTGTTTGCGGCCTAACAGAACTTCATCTGGATATTTTTGTGTGTTTACAGATGGGAAAAAGTGTTATTTCCATTCCAATAATTATAACAATAAAATACTTTGTATGCTTTGGATGCACTTTGTCACATTGTCATATCATGTTTTGTACCAGGGGAAAGGAAGACGACTTGGAACTGTGCTGAACCAGCAGAGACAAAGATGATTTGGAACTGGGCTGAATGAGCGGCTAGGAAGGCGACTTAGGACTGGACTGTACCAGGGGAAAGGAAGACGACTTGTAACTAGATGGGACCAGTGGAGAATGGAGACCTTGAAACATTTCAGCATCAGGTAATAATTCAGTGGAGACTTGGCTTATTGTATGCACCTCAGCGATGGGAGTGGATGAAAGCTGGCTGGGCTCTGGGTCAGGAGTGGGGCTGGTGTTGACCTCTTCCACGAGACAGACGGTGAATTGCAAATCACTCTTAACCAGCACCCACTCCACATATTCGCCGAAGCTCCCTCGAGGACCTTCCACAGGCAGGCACGCTCGCTGAGGCTTGTGTTGTAAAATACGCAGAGAGCACAGTTGGGATAGTGGGTGAGGCACTCCAGATCTAAAAAGTTCCTTGTGTGATCCTCGAGGGAGCGATCCCCCAGAAGCAGGTGGACAGCAGGTATATCCATGCTTTCTTCTTTACTTGTTATTAAGGGGTTCTGCATTCTGTCACATGGCTGTGCAGTAGTATCCAAAAGACAAGATGAATGATGCATAATGAATGAATAAAATGTTAAACACTACACACATAAACCATTAATGTTGACACAGAACCTAGAACTGAAGAAACAGAGGGCTTAAAAACACAAGGGTGATAATCAACACAACAGGGAACAGGTGCGAAACTAATTAGAAACCATGGTAACAAACGAGAGCTCAAGACAAAGACAGTGGCAATGAAACTAAACAGAACAAGATAATAAAACCAAACAAGAAACAGGTCTACGAAAATTAAATAATAAATCAATCGAATCGGCTTTTTACCTTCCCCAGACATGACGTTAAACAAAACAAGCGGTGACTAGTCGCTTTACATGGCAGTTAGATGTTATTTTCTTGTCTAAGTGGGCAGTTTTTGGCCAGTTGAAGCTGCTCTAGATCCCACATCTTTTGGCGTTACTATTGCCATGGAAACGTGTCCTACACTGCTAACCTGCTGCAGAGCCATTTTCTGGGTGAGAGATCATATACACAAATTATTTATAATTGTATTACATGTGAGCAAATATATTTAGTCAATTAACATCAGTATTTTAATAAACAGTGGCTCACACTAAAGACGAGAACCCTACAAACACAGAACATAGGTTTCAGGATCATGAAACCGAACAGGATCTGACAGAATCCTGACTTAAACTAGTTGACTGTGAAAAAAATGTATAAAAATGTCACGTTGTCATGTCATGTTTTGTCAGATGTGGTGAAGGGTTTGTGTGCAAGACTTATGGAGTTTGTGCTTATGATTTACACAACATGAAGAATATTTATCACTATAAAAAAATGCACTTCACAAAACATACATTTCAGAGATGTATTGTAATAGACTGCATTGCTATAAATGAACTGTTACTATAACATTATCTTCAAAGATTAATATCCAACGTTTTATAAATGACACAGTAAACACACATTCACAATGTAAAGCATTACCCTTTTTATGGTCTGAGTAACACTACAAATTATTAATGTTTAATTATCTTATGGAGCTACTTGCAATGACACATTGTTATTGGTACTGTAAATAATTATAGTCATTTGTAAAACATAGAAAATGCATTTTCAGAGAATGACATTATTCAAAATGTGTTCTGCTAATGAGGATTGTTCTTCAGTTCTCCAGACGCAATAATTATAATGAACTTAATATGTGAGAGTTGAAAGTGGATGACTGATACATAATTCAAAAATGACATCAATTAGCACGAACTAACTGTTTGTCTCGTGGGTCTGATTTGACACACTGAATACTAATATAACCAAACAAACAGCTGTAAATGTATTAATAATTGTATGAATGAAAAAGCTTGTAGTTATTGTTTTTCCGTTGCTCGGCCTGTAGATGGAGCACACAGCTGGCAAACAGACACATCAGGAAACAATATCATTACACAGCTGTCAGGAATCATATCACGCTCTGTCTCAGTCCTCTGCTGTTATGGTCACCCGCGTGAAGCTGTGTGTAGCACCATGCGTTCGGCTGATGTTCAGACAGAGAGGAAGCGTCTGATGGTAACTGACCACGGCTGGCCTGCGCTGGAGCTCCAGGTTAAAGGTGGCATTACTGACCGCTCATAAAACACACTGATTTCTCACAAAACCGCATTTTGTTCTTTATTTAGCTCATCCTAACTGGAGATCTGAATAAGACGCTTTTCTGACGGTCTCTAACGCAGGTCCTCACAAGGCTTTAAAGGTTAAAATATGGGTTTGTCCTTTCTAATAATAATAATAACTTGATTTTTCTATAGCGCCTTTAAAGGAGCTTCTCAAAGCACTTTACAGTAAAAGAAAATACAACAAACAAAAAGTAAATCAGACAGAAAAATACAGTTATGACATTCACACTCCATTCCATTGACAGTCACAGATTATCTTTTTATGATGAAATCATTTTTAAAACATTAAGGAATTAATTTTACATTTAAATAACTATTTTAGATTGGCATAAATTCACTGATGTAAGGAGTCACACATTCACCTGGAAAGCTTCTCAGCACAGACATAAGTGTCAGGAAATACATGTTTAATAAAACTAAACACGCTACATCAGAATAAATAAAATGTGTAAATATTACAATACTAAACTTAATGCTCAAGTCTGAATTCTTGACATTTGTACTGTACATGTGTGTTGTTTGAAGAATGTAGTTCCTGAACACTGAAGACATCGACTGCATTCCCTTATTACTCTGTTATATTTGTGCTATTACACACACACACACACACACACACACAGTAGTAATTTGATGTTAATAAATAAAATGACATATACAGTGATTTCATGGGAAAATTCTGAATATAGTATTTTGTGCAAGATCCAAAGATCTGAATGCTATTGAGATATACATATAATAAAAGATGATTACATGATACTGATGTGAGACACGTTGTATTAATTTGCTGCTATAACATTACTATGATCAATAATCTCATAGTACGCACACCTACTATTAACTAACATCTTTTTCCTAAGAAATATAATATTTTTTCAAATTCACTTATGGGTTGTCCATTCCAAATACCCTCAACCCTTTCATCATCGTCATTAATACTGAAAACATATAGGATTATGAGTTCATCTCCCGGAATAAGGGAATGTCATGTGGTGTCCAGGGTGCGAGAGCAGCGTCAGAGTGTGTTCTCTCTAGAGACGTGCCGACCGCTCCAGCTGCTCATTCAGAGACACGCGCAGCAATGCAGGACAGCACATTCATATTTCACACATATTATTTCGTGCAGTATGTGAGAATTCAGTACTCCCCTCTCTTTACACTCTCTATAAAAGTGAGTCTTCTGTAACATAACTGAATGAAAATGAAGCTCTCAAAACATATTTTAAATTCAGTTGGTGATATATGATCAGCAGTGTGTTTAGTGATGAATAATCACACACACACACACACACACAGAGACAGTACATCCAGCGCGGTTGCTAAATCTGCATCCAGAAATTCAAACCGTCTGAGTTAAAAAAGCGTCTGTTAACAAAGGCCTTTTAAAACTTCAGCATATTAAATTACATGATTCAATTTCATAAAATTACTCCACTCCCAGGCTAAAACAAAAGTCTTTATATTTTTGGTCAACCCTGAAAAATTAAGATTGAAATTTTTTATTCGATAATTGTAAGTGATAAGCATAGGAATGTCTGGCATGCAATATTCATAGAAACAGGGCAAAAGCAGGGCAGGAGAACGCAGTGGCTTTGCTGACAGAGACTGAAATCTGCTCCCAAACAGCATTACTGACAGATTATACACACACTCATTTGATTAACACTCTTGACACGATGCATGTTTTTTAGTTCATAGTTAAAGTGTTAAAGTTTTTTTCATCAGGATGAATCCACTGCTTGTGTTAAACTTATTTTATAACATGTGTTGCATTGTGATCAGGCCTGCATAATACGTTTTTGTAATACTATTACATGATTTTTCGGCATGCCTGATTGGATCAAGCGGTTATGGAGTCTGCTCATGAACATGTGGCTGTAATTTCATTTACTCTGGTGTTAAAATGCATCTTTTCTCTGGACTGCGTTCAGTTTTTGTGTTTTCAGTGTTCGGAGCTGGTATTAAGTGCTTTAATTCACTTCTAAAGCATCTGAAATTGTTGCTTAATAATAAATAATAACCAAGAACAAGAATCTACTTTATCTGTCTTATTCAGTTTTAATGAACTTTAATGAACTTTATTTAATTTAACACTTTATTGTACAGTGTCTGTGTTACACACGTTACATGCGGTTACTACAGTAATGACACAATAATTACACATGCACATTAACCACATCCTAACCTTAACCCTATAGTAAATACATGTTTAATATTATTACTCGGCACTTAAATGTATTATTACACTGTAATATAGACACATAAAACAAAGGGTTACACTTTATTTTAAGGTGTCACCATTACAGTGTAATTATAAATTTAAGTACTGAGTAATAATAATAAACAGCATGTCCTTACTATAGGGTTAAGGTTTGGAATAGGGTTTGGTTGCATGCAATTATGCATAATTTACTGTTATTACATGTAACAAATGAAGTGTGAGCCTTTATTTTAAGGTGACATTGTTACAGTGCAATCACACAAATAACTACGGAATAACGTTAATGAATTATGTGCTTACTATAGAGATAAGGTTAAGAGTTAGTTCTTTGTATTTATGCATAAATACCTTTTATATATATATTACTATATACTAAGTACATGTAACACGTCACTAAAATATAATGTTACCATATATTTACTAGCCATGGCCAAAAATGCACAATTCCATAATTTAGGCTCATCATGAGTACTTTACATCTCCTTGGGTTAAGCCTAGAGTTAGTCTGTGATAAATCTTATTTAATGTGTGTGTTTGTGCATATGACACACACTGTTAGGACTATTCTTCTCACAGATATGGATTTAGCTATTATCTTTCATCGTTCAAAAACATTCAAGCAACTTATTACAGCTGTTTTAGGCAATTTGATAAATACTGTACATTAATGTTTATTTGTGAAGGGCATATATATTTACAACATGCCCCCTCACAAATACACAGTAATGTATGTGTATTTATGAAACATATATATAAATTATATATTACAAACAAAATGACTTAAAACACTTTCTGGTTGTCCAAATTCGTGGATCGTGTTTATTATAATGAAGGACACTGGCGGTTATTCTGGGATACACCGGTGTAAAAACTGACTTCATGCATCCACAAAAAATAAGAAGAAAGTGCCTCGGAAAAGATGAGTTAACTGTGAGAAACGTTTGAGATCGGGGATCTAATTCAGGGAAACACAGAAATGTCCGAAAGTGTCCAATTCTTCTCGCGGCCTCTTCATATTTAATATTGCATATGTAGTTCTAGGTTACAGAAATATTTTAAAATAGTATATGTACATCTATTTAAAAACGGATTTGCTTCCTCCGTTTCAATAGATCTTTTGGAGGAAAAGCAATGGTCATGAGTAGAAAGAGAGACAGCATTAAACAGACAGCATCTGTTCTCTTTTATTTGAGCTCGACTGGACAGCATGTCTCGAGATTCGGGGGCAGAAAGCTCATATTCCTGTGCTACATCCAGAACTCACATTTACAAACCCCAAAAGTCAACAGGAAATAAAAGAAGTTATAGATAGCTCAGTCCCACAGTAATGCAATCTCACAAACAAGACCGTTCCTCCAAAAAGTGCATTCACAAACATGACAAATCAACATATTTTTTTGTGTTGTTACAAAATGTGCATAACAGTTCTGTTTGTACTCAGTAGATTTGCAGTTATTCAACACAAACTGTTTTTGTAGAACTCTGTTTTATTTCTTTACAAAGGATAAAAAGAGTCTTGTGAGCGTAGCAGCTTGAGATCCCGGCGCCGTCTCGTCGCGTTCAGCCGTTACACAGCAGGACAGATATCACAAAACACCTCAGAGGGACTGCATCCATACAACCAAGATCTGCCTTTACTTCAATATAGATTTAGAAAAATGTAACTCAATTAAATTAATAGAAACCCAGGGCAATTAAATATATTTCAATACCTAATGTTAATTTGTACCATAAATATTAAGACACAGAACATTAATATAATAACTGGAAAATTTATGTAAAAATTAAAACAACTTTGTGTCTAGTTTCCATGATTGAAAAAGCTGACTAAGATATCCGTCCTCTATCCGCAGAGAAATCACACTTCTCTCTTTGCCCATGTCAGCTGACACACGTACATATATATATATATGTCAGAGAGTCATACTACTAAGAAACATACTGATTGAAACCAGTAAGTACCATGCAAACCTTTCAAGACAAACGTTTTTCAAACGAGACACACGTTTTCTTTGTATGAATGAATGTACAGTAGGACTGAAGAACACTAAATATCTAAACAGCATATCAGACTTCATTTGTACAATATAATACATAACTCAAACTGGATTAAGTATTACTTTTTGTCTGTATCCTTTTCTAAATGTAAGTCATCAATTAATCCCAATTTCTTTGTCCTTTTCCCTGAATCTGGAGAAGAGGTGTCCGGCTCCCACGTCCAGGTTGGTCTTCTCCAGCGCGGTGACCGGAGGGCTGTTCCCGGTGTGGGACCTCTCCATCCCTCCTACAGCCGGAATGCCACCGCCGCTCAGACTAATGGGAATCGAAGGAATGCCTCCGTTCTGAATGACAGAGATCTCATTGTTTTTCATTGCCAGGCCATTGGTGATGGCTACAGCATACTGATTCCAGAAGCCTGGGTCCACGTTGATTGCTCGAGCCGCGAGGTCCTTCTGAAACATCTCGCTGAATTTGATGGCATCACCCCCTAGAAGAGCCATTGGGTTCTCCACGGAGAGGCGTCTTCCCCGCCGGGCCGGGGCGTTGTTCCACATGTGGGTTCCCATGTGGACCTGAAGTGAGAATGCTGCTTCAGTTTATATGAATCGCAAAAAAAGACGTCCTACTCTTTATTTATATACACTTCTGATGTGGGTATGTTTTTGTAATATCAGTCTATATTACAAATATATAACAAATATATATAATTTGCTTTAGTGAGCTTAGGGCCAGATTTACTAAACAGGGCAAATTAGCGTGACAGCGGTATAATAAGCGGTGGAAAATTCTGTGCGTGATCTACAGACACACACACACACACACACACACATGTTGGTGCACCTATCATGATGAGGACATTCCATAGGCCTAATGGTTTTTATACTGTACAAACTGTACATTCTATCCCCCTAAACCTACCCATCACACACACACACACACTATCCCTAAACCTACCCATCACACACACTACCCCTAAACCTACTCATCACACACACACACACACACACACACACACACTACCCCTACCCCTAAACCTACCCATCACACACACACACACTAGCCCTACGCCTAAACCTACCCATCACACACACACACACACTACCCCTACGCCTAAACCTACCCATCACACACACACACACACTACCCCTAAACCTACCCATCACACACACACACACACACTACCCCTAAACCTACTCATCACACACACACACACACACACACACACACACTACCCCTACCCCTAAACCTACTCATCACACACACACACACACACACTACCCCTAAACCTACTCATCACACACACACACACACACACACACACTACCCCTACCCCTAAACCTACCCATCACACACACACACACACACACACACACACTACCCCTACCCCTAAACCTACTCATCACACACACACACACACACACACTACCCCTAAACCTACTCATCACACACACACACACACACACACACTACCCCTACCCCTAAACCTACCCATCACACACACACACACTACCCCTAAACCTACCCATCACACACACACACACACACACACTACCCCTACGCCTAAACCTACCCATCACACACACACACACACTACCCCTAAACCTACCCATCACACACACACACACACACACACACTACCCCTACCCCTAAACCTACCCATCACACACACACACTACCCCTAAACCTACCCATCACACACACACACACACACACACACACACACACACACACACACACACACACTACCCCTACCCCTAAACCTACCCATCACACACACACACACACATTTCCATAATGACCAACACAATCTACCAAGAGCGCCGCAAATTAGCCTCTGGTTAAAGACCTGCTTTTTTTGAGAGTTAAATAATGTTAAATAATGTATATAGTATATTGATGTCAGTATATTGACGAGTGCAAACCTTAGTAAATCACCTCATGATTCATTTAAATACTCTCCTCCCATAAATACTGCGTCTGAGAGGGAAATCCTACAAATGCATATGCAATAAGGTCAGCCGCAAAAATAACCCTGTCCACGCTAATTTATCACTGCGTGTCTTTAGGAAATCCTGACAGTAGTTTTTAACGCCAAAAGAGGGTTTGTGCTGATGCAAACTCTTAGTAAATCTGGCCCTTAATCTCATTTGAACTAGTAAAATGAGTTAAAATAAAGCTGCAGGCAGCAATAATGAGGCCAAGCACATTCGAGGCAGATCTGCTACAAGTAAATATAAAAATAGCATCCCTGATGAAGATTTTATGAAAAGTGATTTCAAAGCCTTTCCTAAAACTGCTTATAATGTAATTATAAGTTTGATCAATAGGTACAGTACCAAATTAATATGGTATTGTCAGGACACACTTTCATGTCAATAAGCCAAAATGTTGCTTTGAATTTTTTTTTCTTTTTAGGTGAAGATCCAACGAGCACTGTGGAAGGAGTTCCAAAAATATCTTTTCAATTCGATTTCAAAAGGCGCACAGGCAATATGGCCGACCATGGCAAAATGAGTATCACTGTAATCTGCATGACCCAGTGAGACCTGTGTATGAATAGGTCAAATTTGAAGGTAGTATTTTATGTTTTGTTTGGTTTGTTGGGTCTATTTTTTATCTCTAGGTCGTGCTATCATTAAACTTTTTATGTACCCCCAAGATATGGTGCATGTGTTAACTCTTTTCTGATCATTTTTACAAAATTTCCATGGCCCCCAGAAAATGTTGTTTCATGAACATGCAATATATCAAAAGAAAAACAGAGCACCTGTTTAATTCAATATTTATTATCAACACTTGAATGTGGGTACGTTTCATAAAAAAGCAAGATTTTGAACAAAAAGCTTTTTTGTCAATGACTTCATCCGGATGGGATTCAGTGTGATAATCAAATACAGATGGAGTAGATCGAGTCCATCAACACGTCACAGTCGCTTCCTCTACATGGGTCCACATTTCATTCAGTAACATTAGGCCGTTTTGATTTATATGCCGTTTAATTTTGATGATCACGTTATTTTACATGTGCATCTGCTTGCATATGATATCGCTTGTTTTTGCTTCTTCATCGCATGTGTTTTGACCAAGATATTCAGTACTCTTTCAGAAGATGTGCAATAGCGCCCCCTACCATATAACAGTGAACATTTCCATCAATGGCGGGGCAAGAGTTAAATACTACATTTGTAAATTAATCATGTTAAAAAAAAAAAGTTATTTACATATAATATATATTAGCATAAATATAAGCTAAAAAACACAAATATATGTGACCATACCTTGAGATTTCCCTTTGTGGTGAAGGCTCTGCCACAGATGGAACAGCCGAAGGGTTTTTCTCCTGTGTGAGTGCGCTCGTGGATCTGAAGAGCACTGGCGGATGAGAAGTTCTTCCCACAGGAGTGGCAGTTGTGTTGTTTGGGGGTCCGCCGAGGTGGGGGCGGCGCCAGCATTGGAGTGAGGTTGGGGCTTATTGTTGTCTGAGGGGTTGCGGTAGGAACCTGGGGGCCAACGGGTAAGTGGGGCCCCTCACACGAGGCCGGCGGTTTACTGTGTCCATTCTCATATTTTACTGTGCTTGATTCTGAGCTCAAAATACTGGGAGTGTTTAAACCTAAAAAACATAAATTACAGAATTTTTTTTACAATTCTTTACATTTGATTTGATTGTATATATTAGTAATAAAAACATGTAGAAGTAGAAGACTGTTTGTGAGTCATTTGCAATGTTTGAAATATGACTATCTCTTCTACAATTAAATACATGACTACCTCTGTCTCTTCCCAGGAACAGCAGACTGAAGTGATTCTCATCTTTGACAAAAGGCCTGGTGTGCTGTGTGGCAGTGAGATCTAATGCGCCTGTGTTTTCTGATCCAGGAGAAGGGGTGTCTGACTGTTCAGACTTCACTGAAGTGGAATGAAGAGCCTCGTCCTTGCTGCTGCTGTTTGCCTGAGAAGGGGACTTGACTCTCAATGACTCGAAGCGATGACTCTCAGACTGGCTGTAGGAGGGAGACAGAGCCTGCATAGAGCCAGATGATTCAGACTGTGCTGGACTCCCAACACTGTGGTTCTCCAAGTCTCCTACAGTGGAAGATGAGTCATTCTTAAACATGTCTCCGTTTTCCCCATCAATTTCACTCCCGTTTTCTGAAGGCTTTAGGCTGAAGGAATGGGTTATGTTAGCTGTTGGGTCAGTCATCTTCATTTCATTCTCCAAAGCAACGATGCTAGAGATAAGAGAGATCGGGGGCGAGGTGCTTGGAGACATCTCTGAGTATAAATTGAGTTGTTTGGGCGAGTCCACATTCCCTTCTTTAAGACCTGTTTCATCTTCTGTTGCTTGGTCCATCTCATCAATTAGCTCATCATCGTAGTTGCTCATGTTGTCTAAGCTCTTTTCATCAAAGGAGAGATCTGTGTCCATGTCGTGAAAACTCTCAGGCAGGGGTGTGTTAGGAATCTGTCCACCCATATGCATGCGGATGTGTTGCTGCAAAACTACGGCATTAGTAAACTTTTTCTGGCATATGGGACAAGAGTGCTGTACCCGGAGAGGGGGCTTTGTTCTGTGAACCCCAAAGTGTGTTTTCAAATTACCCTTGGTCGTGAACGCGCGACCACATATTTTACATTTAAAGGGTCTTTCTCCTGTATGGATGCGATAGTGCATCTTCAGGGCACTCTGACAACTCAGCACACGATGACAGATGACACATTGGTTGGGGTCTGTCATCTTCTTATCAATATTTTCCACCAGTTGCTGTAGTTTTGAGGTCTCTGATGGTTGCATAGAGTCCAGGAGGCCACCGAAAGGAAACTTGGGCTTAAACTGACTGGACACCATTTGTAGGGAGGGATGAGAGACAGCAGATGGAGTATTCGTTGAGTCTGTGATCTGCGTTCTGGTGCTAGTTGTGGTTGTAACTGTGGTTGTAGAAATCACTTGGGGTATGGAAGTAATCGATACACTGGTTTCTCCAGACCTGGTGGTGGAGTTGGATGGTAGATGAAAGGCTTCATGTTTAAGAACTGGAGGAGTGTCACTCATCACATTAGGTTGTGGTGAACTGCAAATTTGTGCAATACTGGCATCAGCAATGAGGTGATTAGGAGACAAAGATGTGCACTCACTTGATGGCGGGGATGGCCTTTGAGGCGACCTGCTTAAAGGGGTGAAACTAGTTGAATCCCCATAGTTTCCTATAATACTGGGTATAGTTGGAGGGAGTTGCAGTGCTACTGATGTTGGGATTGTAGACAAAACAGGTTTGCTGTCCAGCCATGTGGTAACAGGTTTTTCTGGAGGCAAGGACATCCCATAAGGTATACCTGAGCTAGTTGGAACATTGTCCAGGTACTCAGGAACAGGATATGGGTTCATTTGGATGTGAGGATACTTTTCTTTGTGTCTCTGAAAATGAACCTTCAAGTTACCCTTTGTAGAGAAACGATTACCGCAAATGTTGCATTTGAAAGGCCTTTCACCAGTATGGGAACGAAGGTGGATTTGCAGGGCACTGTCACTTCCAAACACCTTGGCACAAAATCTGCACTTGTGTTTGAAGAAGGGATCTTCTGAACTGGGTTTGGTGTCAAACACAGAGACATTTGGGGGCTTTCCTTTGCGGTGCTTCATTAGGGCAGAAAGAGGATCAAGAGCATTTGTTGTTGCTGCAATACTGGCTAGAGGATTAGGGAAGATAACACTGTTGGGTGAGCTGTGCGGCACAAGGGGAAGGCTGGAAGGGGACGTTAGCAATCTTCCATGAGTCAACGTTAAAGGACTAGGTGTGTTCCTTGGAAGAGAAATACAACAACTTACTTCACCCCCAGTTCCTGTGCTACTACTGGTGCAGCTACTGCTGCTCATCGACGCTGAGCATGGTGGCATTGGAGAGGGAACCACATTACTGGTTGTTGGATACAAGGAATTCATTGTGATATTGCTTTTCATCCCAGAACTCGCCAGTTGGCCACCAGTCTGAGGGACATTGGAACAGGCTACTTCCAGAGCGGAAGATAATGAGGCTGAGACCTGTCCGTTTAAATTGGAGGGCCCCTTGATGGGGAGCTGATGCACAGGGGGTGTAATGAAGCCACGTAGATGAAGCTGCCCAGACATGGTGGGTATGCTGGAGGATGAGGTTACTTGTAAGGCATCATTCATGCTGTGGTCTACGTGACGGTTGACAGCTGTCTGAGTGGGGGTCTGCTTGTTTATTAGCGCCACTTGGCTCCGAATCTGCTCTATCAGTTGAAGCTGATGGAGCTGTTGTTGCTGCAAGGCCATGAGCTGGTCCAGGATCATGGGGATGGCCATAGTTGACACTTCACCAGCTAGTGCACGGGCACCCTGAGAGAACTGGGCCACGGCCACACGTGTTCCATGCAGTGTTTCCAGTGTGACGTTAGTGCTGGGTATGGAGTACCCCGCTCCAGAAGACTGCTTGTGATCCTCAAGTTGAGGTAGGCTTATGTCTGGCTCTGCCAGTGTAACTTGATCTTCCGAATCTAGGGGCTTCTCAGGAGACAGTTCCACTTCCATGGGTGCATCTTCTTTCTCCAGGACAGCACCTGGATCCAGCGTCATCTCGGCTCCTTCATCACCTTCAGCGGGCATGTGGCTTCCGTCTACCGCATCCTCGCTGTCCTCCGGGTCGCTGCTGCAGCTGGGCACTGGGGACGGCTCAGGTAGATAGTCCTGTGCTGGGTCCGAAGTCACCTCATTGTCACTGATAATTAACACAAGTGGATTCTTGGTACAGGTCGTCAGATGTTCACAGAAATCCGACCACTTAAAGAACTCAGCGCAACACTTCTCACACACATGGGTCTCTTCACTCCCACTGCGGCTCTCGTTTCCACTGTCTGAATCATCCACTCCTTCACCTGAGACTGGGGGGAAGAGGACATTAAAGCACAAAAATAAATTAATCTTTTTAGTAATATGCACAAATCAAATCAATTTTGCCCTTTCTCAGGACCCCACTCTTCCCTGTTTAGCCAGCTAATAATTCTCTTTGTGCAGTCTCTCTTATAAGGGTCTATCAATACTGGATTTTCCATTTAAAAATGGATTCAACACAAGTCACTGATTTACAATGATTTCATTCAATTCAGCTCTTCCTCCCATTCCCTTCTGCTAACATGAAACCTCACATTTCTGTCAGACGTGTCATCTATGCCTATACTGGCCCAACGGAGCTACACAATAGATGTCTCCTGATAAAACCAGCGCATGGATCCCACTCTACATTAGGCGGCCTTAACTACTATGTACTTACATTTAAATTAATCATTTGATACAATGCACTTATTGGGTACATACATGTTTTTTACATTGTGCTTATATTTTTAAAAAACACCTGCATGTGATTCCATCTATAATTAATTTCTGTAGTTACATTTATAATTGACCCATCTCTTACACCTCTTAAACGTACCCACACCACCACACCTGTCCCTAACTTTACCCGTATCCCACCTCAATAGCAGTGTTTTGCAATTCAATATGAACACAATAAGTACATTGTACTTATGTTTTGATGTAAGTACATAGTAGTCAAGGCCACCTGATATAAAGTGGGACCGCTGCATGTTCTGTACAGTTCACATGCATCATAAATCATTTCTGATCATGTCTCAGCTGTTTAAATCATACGTTTCTTTGAGATATTAATCTAAATTAATTCAATGGCAGAATATGTTGTGTGTTTGTGTATCACATGCTTTATGGTAATTATTATCTGGTAATAGTGCTTGACTGCAGAGTTTGGGTTGGGTCTGAGATTTTGTTAATTATGTTACGCAGACAACTGTGAAGAATTAACTTTATAAGCTGAATTAAACATGTCTAAAATGTGATTAGACCTTGCAGAATAAAAAATGATTTTTTCTGTTATTTATTTATTCTTTAAACATCCCGGCGGTTGACAATGTTTAGCAGATCGATTACAGTGTATGTTCTTCTGTAATATGGATGCATATTTAAAAAAAAAAAAGCAATTATTTCTTACATTCTAAAACAGAAGATAGAATCAAAGAATACATATAACGACAAATGTTTTAGAAACGTATTTGACAACAAAGAAATATGATCATATAAACCCAATAATAAGAAGGAGCAGGAGATGCATTTCCTTTATGTCGATAGTGACTGGAATAAAAGTAATTACTAATGCTTTTTTATTTTTAATTTAAAAAAGAATAATGATAATTATGACACATTCATATACTGTCTATTTAGACAGTATATTATTTAGTAATACAGACTGAAATTATATTTCATTATTTATATTTTATATTTTAAATTATATTTCCTGTACAATGATCAAATATTGATATGCCAGCTGAAAACACTGTTGGATCATATATCAGATATATATTATATTATAATCTGTTATATTATACACTGTAATGTATTTATGATATAAAGACAAATACAGTAAATACACTTCTCATGCTTCGCCATTTTCAAAATTAATTGTAGGATGTATCACACAAACAACTCAAATTCCTAAATTCACAAATGTGTTAAATGCAACTAATTGACTACCTTTTATTAAAAATAATAAATAAATAAATAATAAAAAAAAAGCTTTTTTTGTGATAAGCCAAAATGGCTGAAAGTATTTTTCGTACACTAGCACACACATAAGCTACTGTGCACTTAACCTACAGCATTTGCTTACTATTACTTCACATTAAATGCATGCATTTCTAATATTAATCTTGTTCAGTGCTCATCATGCCATATCCGCTGGCAGTGATGAGACACGAGAGCGAGGAGCATGCATGAGACATGGACAGACTTTCGCTCTAATATCCCAGTAAAGACTCGATACAACACCTGAGCTTTTGTCACGGATGCAGATGTGCAGCACAAATATTACCAGTTTGTATTAGCATTGCTCTGATATCATATTTAACGACACCATGATGCTGAGAGCTGAACTGGGATTAAAAGACGGGTTAAACCGGCTAAACATCTCTGGCATATCAACATGCATTATCTATAGACCTCATGTACATTTTGAGCATTGAAAATTACAACAAAAAAAATGGATTTATTAAATGATCTACATTGAAAAGATGTACAGTAAATGAATAATAAAATCCCAACACTGTGAAAATGTTTTATGATAACTGCCTAAATTAAATGCTTATAACGACTGCACATTCACACGCTTTACAGAGCTGTCAAAAACATGAACTCAGCGGCCTTGGAAACATGAAAGCCGGGGAAAGAACTGTGATTAATTATGATACTTTCCATAAGATGCATATATATATATATATAAAACAGAAAAATAATAGTAATTTAGTATTTTGTTTAAAAAAGTTATAAACCGTGTTAGATGAAGTCTGAAAGGAGCTCTTTGGTTGTGGGGATGAAAGACGACAGTAAGATTATCATAATTGATACATCATAGGACATATGTAAGCCAGTTTCCTCAGGTCAAGGGAACATCTGTACAAACTGCATTTAAAGCTTGACATCTACAGGCCACCCATGATGGTGCCGTTCAGCCAAAGGTTAAGTGCATGCAGTATCAAAGCAGCTCCTCTGGGACGAATAGAGTGCCGGTCGGGACGGACAATGACTGCTTCTTGTTGGCACACCATTGAGTTCCCACACAAAAGAGTTTGTTCAAAAGCCAGGCAAACAAAAGAGAATGAAAACGAGCGTTTAAAGACTTGTGCGGAGAGGAACAGAGGACCACTGCGCTCATTAAAGAAAAGGACAAAGTTACTCAAACCGTCTGGCTGGAAACGTTTGAGTAAGACAATGCTGTGCTGGACACACGGTCAGATCCTCCCAGCCTGACCGATCGTGTCATTAGATGACTGTAATGGGGGAACAATCAATACTTCTGTTGCTATTCA
>CM077201.1:40925236-41097736 GCA_039654625.1 Rhinogobio ventralis
GTGATAAAACACTCTCACACACGCACACACACTAATAAACACTCTCACTCACACACACTCACACTAATAAACACTCTCACACACACACACACACACTCACACTAATAAATACTCTTTTACACACACACACACACACACTCACACTAATAAACACTCTCTCTCACACACACACTAATAAACACTCTCATATTTTCATCTAAATTATTAAGAATTTAAAATATTACAGTCTGGCTTAAATACACCTGGCTAATATCAATTTATCTAATTATGAGAATGATCATAAAGCAGAAGATAACAGTAAAATGAGATCAGACTGAATGAGTCGAACCTAATTGAAACAAACAGAATTGACCAATTGAATGTGTCACTGTGATTGAATTAACAGCTGGGGTGCAATTGGCCTTTTTGAGTGTGTGTGAGAGAGTGTGTGAGTGAGTGTGTGTGCGTGCGTGTGAGAGAGTGTTTATTAGTGTGAGTGTGTGTGTGTGAGAGTGATATTAGTGTGAGTGTGTGTGTGTGAGAGAGATATTAGTGTGAGTGTGTGTGTGTGAGAGAGTGTTTATTAGTGTGAGTGTGTGTGTGTGAGAGAGTGTTTATTAGTGTGTGTGTGTGAGAGAGAGTGTTTATTAGTGTGAGTGTGTGTGTGAGAGAGTGTTTATTAGTGTGAGTGTGTGTGATTGTGTGTGTTTGTGAAAAAAGGTTAGGGACAGGTGTGGTGGTGTGGGTAAGTTTAAGGGTAAAGTTAGGGACAGGTGTGGTGGTATGAGTAAGTTTAAGGGTACAGTTAGGGACAGGTGTGGTGGTATGGGTCAGTTTAAGGGTACAGTTAGAGACAGGTGTGGTGGTATGGGTAAGTTTAAGGGTAAAGTTAGGGACAGGTGTGGTGGTAGGGGTAAGTTTAAGGGTAAAGTTAGGGACAGGTGTGGTGGTGTGGGTAAGTTTAAGGGTAAAGTTAGGGACAGGTGTGGTGGTATGAGTAAGTTTAAGGGTACAGTTAGGGACAGGTGTGGTGGTATGGGTCAGTTTAAGGGTACAGTTAGAGACAGGTGTGGTGGTATGGGTAAGTTTAAGGGTAAAGTTAGGGACAGGTGTGGTGGTAGGGGTAAGTTTAAGGGTAAAGTTAGGGACAGGTGTGGTGGTGTGGGTAAGTTTAAGGGTAAAGTTAGGGACAGGTGTGGTGGTATGAGTAAGTTTAAGGGTACAGTTAGGGACAGGTGTGGCGGTATGGGTCAGTTTAAGGGTAAAGTTAGGGACAGGTGTGGTGGTATGGGTAAGTTAAGGGTAAAGTTAGGGACAGGTGTGGTGGTGTGGGTAAGTTTAAGGGTAAAGTTAGGGACAGGTGTGGTGGTATGAGTAAGTTTAAGGGTACAGTTAGGGACAGGTGTGGTGGTATGGGTCAGTTTAAGGGTACAGTTAGGGACAGGTGTGGTGGTAGGGGTAAGTTTAAGGTGTAAAGTTAGGGACAGGTGTGGTGGTATGAGTAAGTTTAAGGGTAAAGTTAGGGACAGGTGTGGTGGTGTGGGTAAGTTTAAGGGTAAAGTTAGGGACAGGTGTGGTGGTATGAGTAAGTTTAAGGGTACAGTTAGGGACAGGTGTGGTGGTATGGGTCAGTTTAAGGGTAAAGTTAGGGACAGGTGTGGTGGTATGGGTAAGTTAAGGGTAAAGTTAGGGACAGGTGTGGTGGTGTGGGTAAGTTTAAGGGTAAAGTTAGGGACAGGTGTGGTGGTATGAGTAAGTTTAAGGGTACAGTTAGGGACAGGTGTGGTGGTATGGGTCAGTTTAAGGGTACAGTTAGGGACAGGTGTGGTGGTAGGGGTAAGTTTAAGGTGTAAAGTTAGGGACAGGTGTGGTGGTATGAGTAAGTTTAAGGGTAAAGTTAGGGACAGGTGTGGTGGTGTGGGTAAGTTTAAGGGTAAAGTTAGGGACAGGTGTGGTAGTATGAGTAAGTTTAAGGGTACAGTTAGGGACAGGTGTGGTGGTAGGGGTAAGTTTAAGGTGTAAAGTTAGGGACAGGTGTGGTGGTGTGGGTAAGTTTAAGGGTAAAGTTAGGGACAGGTGTGGTGGTATGAGTAAGTTTATGGGTACAGTTAGGGACAGGTGTGGTGGTATGAGTAAGTTTAAGGGTACAGTTAGGGACAGGTGTGGTGGTATGGGTCAGTTTAAGGGTAAAGTTAGGGACAGGTGTGGTGGTATGGGTAAGTTTAAGGGTAAAGTTAGGGACAGGTGTCGTGGTATGAGTTAGTTTAAGGGTAAAGTCAGGGACGGGTGTGGTGGTATGAGTTAGTTTAAGGGTAAAGTTACGGACGGGTGTGGTGGTATGAGTAAGTTTAAGGGTAAAGTTAGGGACAGGTGTGGTGGTGTGGGTAAGTTTAAGGGTACAGTTAGGGACAGGTGTGGTGGTGTGGGTAAGTTTAAGGGTAAAGTTAGGGACAGGTGTGGTGGTATGAGTAAGTTTAAGGGTAAAGTTAGGGACAGGTGTGCTGGTATGAGTTAGTTTAAGGGTAAAGTTAGGGACGGGTGTGGTGGTATGAGTTAGTTTAAGGGTAAAGTTACGTACGGGTGTGGTGGTATGGGTAAGTTTAAGGGTAAAGTTAGGGACAGGTGTGGTGGTGTGGGTAAGTTAAGGGTAAAGTTAGGGACAGGTGTGGTGGTAGTGGTAAGTTTAAGGGTAAAGTTAGGGACAGGTGTGGTGGTATGGGTAAGTTAAGGGTAAAGTTAGGGACAGGTGTGGTGGTGTGGGTAAGTTTAAGGGTAAAGTTAGGGACAGGTGTGGTGGTATGAGTAAGTTTAAGGGTACAGTTAGGGACAGGTGTGGTGGTATGGGTAAGTTAAGGGTAAAGTTAGAGACAGGTGTGGTGGTATGGGTCAGTTTAAGGGTAAAGTTAAGGACAGGTGTGGTGGTATGGGTAAGTTTAAGGGTAAAGTTAGGGACAGGTGTGGTGGTATGGGTAAGTTAAGGGTAAAGTTAGGGACAGGTGTGGTGGTATGGGTAAGTTAAGGGTAAAGTTAGGGACAGGTGTGGTGGTATGGGTAAGTTAAGGGTAAAGTTAGGGACAGGTGTGGTGGTAGTGGTAAGTTTAAGGGTAAAGTTAGGGACAGGTGTGGTGGTATGGGTTAGTTTAAGGGTAAAGTTACGGACGGGTGTGGTGGTATGAGTAAGTTTAAGGGTAAAGTTAGGGACAGGTGTGTTGGTGTGGGTAAGTTTAAGGGTACAGTTAGGGACAGGTGTGGTGGTGTGGGTAAGTTTAAGGGGTAAAGTTAGGGACAGGTGTGGTGGTATGAGTAAGTTTAAGGGTAAAGTTAGGGACAGGTGTGCTGGTATGAGTTAGTTTAAGGGTAAAGTTAGGGACGGGTGTGGTGGTATGAGTTAGTTTAAGGGTAAAGTTACGGACGGGTGAGGTGGTATGGGTAAGTTTAAGGGTAAAGTTAGGGACAGGTGTGGTGGTGTGGGTAAGTTTAAGGGTAAAGTTAGGGACAGGTGTGGTGGTATGAGTTAGTTTAAGGGTAAAGTTAGGGACGGGTGTGGTGGTATGAGTTAGTTTAAGGGTAAAGTTAGGGACAGGTGTGGTGGTATGGGTAAGTTTAAGGGTACAGTTAGGGACAGGTGTGGTGGTGTGGGTAAGTTTAAGGGTAAAGTTAGGGACAGGTGTGGTGGTATGAGTAAGTTTAAGGGTAAAGTTAGGGACAGGTGTGCTGGTATGAGTTAGTTTAAGGGTAAAGTTAGGGACGGGTGTGGTGGTATGAGTTAGTTTAAGGGTAAAGTTACGGACGGGTGTGGTGGTATGGGTAAGTTTAAGGGTAAAGTTAGGGACAGGTGTGGTGGTGTGGGTAAGTTTAAGGGTAAAGTTAGGGACAGGTGTGGTGGTATGTGTAAGTTTAAGGGTAAAGTCAGGGACGGGTGTGGTGGTATGAGTTAGTTTAAGGGTAAAGTTACGGACGGGTGTGGTGGTATGAGTAAGTTTAAGGGTAAAGTTAGGGACAGGTGTGGTGGTGTGGGTAAGTTTAAGGGTACAGTTAGGGACAGGTGTGGTGGTGTGGGTAAGTTTAAGGGTAAAGTTAGGGACAGGTGTGGTGGTATGAGTAAGTTTAAGGGTAAAGTTAGGGACAGGTGTGGTGGTATGAGTAAGTTTAAGGGTAAAGTTAGGGACGGGTGTGGTGGTATGAGTAAGTTTAAGGGTAAAGTTAGGGACAGGTGTGGTGGTATGTGTAAGTTTAAGGGTAAAGTTAGGGACAGGTGTGGTGGTGTGGGTAAGTTTAAGGGTAAAGTTAGGGACAGGTGTGGTGGTATGGGTAAGTTTAAGGGTACAGTTAGGGACAGGTGTGGTGGTATGGGTAAGTTAAGGGTAAAGTTAGGGACAGGTGTGGTGGTATGGGTCCGTTTAAGGGTACAGTTAGGGACAGATGTGGTGGTATGGGTAAGTTAAGGGTAAAGTTAGGGACAGGTGTGGTGGTATGGGTAAGTTAAGGGTAAAGTTAGGGACAGGTGTGGTGGTGTGGCTAAGTTTAAGGGTAAAGTTAGGGACAGGTGTGGTGGTATGGGTAAGTTTAAGGGTAAAGTTAGGGACAGGTGTGGTGGTATGGGTAAGTTAAGGGTAAAGTTAGGGACAGGTGTGGTGTTATGGGTAAGTTAAGGGTAAAGTTAGGGACAGGTGTGGTGGTATGGGTAAGTTAAGGGTAAAGTTAGGGACAGGTGTGGTGGTAGTGGTAAGTTTAAGGGTAAAGTTAGGGACAGGTGTGGTGGTATGGGTAAGTTAAGGGTAAAGTTAGGGACAGGTGTGGTGGTGTGGGTAAGTTTAAGGGTAAAGTTAGGGACAGGTGTGGTGGTATGGGTAAGTTAAGGGTAAAGTTAGGGACAGGTGTGGTGGTGTGGGTAAGATTAAGGGTAAAGTTAGGGACAGGTGTGGTGGTATGAGAAAGTTTAATGGTACAGTTAGGGACAGGTGTGGTGGTATGGGTAAGTTAAGGGTAAAGTTAGAGACAGGTGTGGTGGTATGGGTCAGTTTAAGGGTACAGTTAGGGACAGGTGTGGTGGTATGGGTAAGTTAAGGGTAAAGTTAGGGACAGGTGTGGTGGTATGGGTAAGTTAAGGGTAAAGTTAGGGACAGGTGTGGTGGTATGGGTAAGTTAAGGGTAAAGTTAGGGACAGGTGTGGTGGTATGGGTAAGTTAAGGGTAAAGTTAGGGACAGGTGTGGTGGTGTGGCTAAGTTTAAGGGTAAAGTTAGGGACAGGTGTGGTGGTATGGGTAGATTTAAGGGTAAAGTTAGGGACAGGTGTGGTGGTATGGGTAAGTTAAGGGTAAAGTTAGGGACAGGTGTGGTTGTATGGGTAAGTTAAGGGTAAAGTTAGGGACAGGTGTGGTGGTATGGGTAAGTTAAGGGTAAAGTTAGGGACATGTGTGGTGGTGTGGGTAAGTTTAAGGGTAAAGTTAGGGACAGGTGTGGTGGTATGAGTAAGTTTAAGGGTACAGTTAGGGACAGGTGTGGTGGTATGGGTAAGTTAAGGGTAAAGTTAGAGACAGGTGTGGTGGTATGGGTCAGTTTAAGGGTAAAGTTAGGGACAGGTGTGGTGGTATGGGTAAGTTTAAGGGTAAAGTTAGGGACAGGTGTGGTGGTATGGGTAAGTTAAGGGTAAAGTTAGGGACAGGTGTGGTGGTATGGGTAAGTTAAGGGTAAAGTTAGGGACAGGTGTGGTGGTATGGGTAAGTTAAGGGTAAAGTTAGGGACAGGTGTGGTGGTAGTGGTAAGTTTAAGGGTAAAGTTAGGGACAGGTGTGGTGGTATGGGTAAGTTAATGGTAAAGTTAGGGACAGGTGTGGTGGTGTGGGTAAGTTTAAGGGTAAAGTTAGGGACAGGTGTGGTGGTATGAGTAAGTTTAAGGGTACAGTTAGGGACAGGTGTGGTGGTATGGGTCAGTTTAAGGGTACATTTAGGGACAGGTGTGGTGGTAGGGGTAAGTTAAGGGTAAAGATAGGGACAGGTGTGGTGGTAGGGGTAAGTTAAGGGTAAAGTTAGGGACAGGTGTGGTGGTATGTGTAAGTTTAAGGGTAAAGTTAGGGACAGGTGTGGTGGTATGAGTAAGTTTAAGGGTAGGTTAAGGTGTAAGGGAAGTGTAAACAGTTTAATTATAAATGTAACTACAGAAATTAATTACAGATGTAATTACCTGCATGTATGTTTAAAATGTAAGACATGTAAAACCATGTATGTACCCAATAAGTGCATTGTATCAAATGATTCATTTAAATGTAAGTACATAGTAGTTAAGGCCGCCTAATATAAAGGGGGTCCAGGTATTGCATATAGCATTTTTCTTCAATATCGCACAGCCCTGATTGTTACGCATCTGTTTGTAGTTTTGTTAACTGTCTGTGTATTTTAGCCCCTAGTTCCCTTCGTTCAGTGTCGTCTCTGTGCTTTGCGTTCTAGTGTTTTTATTGTAAATCCAGTGTTTTTCTGTTCGTTTCTCTCAGCACTGCGTGACACTCGGGCACAGGCGTTATAACTGTGTGACAAGTGAATATTTAAAAGTACAAATATTGTCCCTCAAATAATATGAGACCATGAAAGCATCATGCATAATAATTATAAAGGCATTTGCTCAATTTTATTTAAAGCTCATATTTTTTATGATTTTATTCATTTATATATTTTTGCCCTATCCATTTCTTGAACTTGTGTCTATAGCCAGCCTGCAGATGCTTGGGCTGTGGAAATGCAATGTTATTTGTCATGCCAATAAAGCGCAGTGGAGCTGATAAGAGGAGGACAGCGAGCGGAGAGAGGAGCGCAGCGCTGTGAATGACGGGCAGGTGGGGAGATAGGGTTGTTAGTTTATGTAGGCAGCGGTCGGAGTTGACTTGAAAATTTTGATCACTTTAATTCAGTAAATCCAGCACGGTCTCTCTCCCTGTCCAGTGCTTTTATCAAGGTCTTGTGTGCCTGTATTGATTTTTTATTTTCTGCCCTGGATAGAAGACAGAGAGGCCGTGAATGAGGAACTTTCCTTAGATTGCTGCTATTCTCCAGTTTATTGCATCCTGTCACTGGTAGTTTCAGCTGATGTCCAGTAAAGCAGCGCTGCTCAGGCCAGTAAAACAGATGCCTAACAATGGACGAGAGAGAGAGAGAGAGAGAGGCAGAGAGAGAGACAGAGAGAGAGACAGAAAGAGAGAGAGAGACAGAGAGAGAGGCAGAGAGACAGAGCATGCCGTCTCTGGTAATCTTTCATTTCAATTCTTTTTTTTTTGATCTCAGTTTTATTTGTCATGAATATCAAAAGGATTCTATATGATATTACAATACATTTAATACAAAAATGAACAAATTCCCTCTAAGAACCAACACTAATCTTGCAAATCTGACTCGTCTACTGTTCTGCTTTACAGTTGCACTTGAGAATTGGATGTTTAAAGGCATATTTGATTGTGTTGTGTGTTTTAATGGTTTTGATTGGAAGCGTGTGATAGCAGGGAGATAGAGAGAGGGGGAGGGAGAAGAGCACTAGAGGGAGGAGAGAAAGGTTACCAACAGTCTGATAAAAGATGTCTCCAAAACACTAATTAAAATTGACTACCCCCACAAACGCTGCACAACATGTTATCTCTGGCTAATTCATTTAGAGCCACTATCTCAGTGTGAGCATTTACCTTTAATCGCTAGTGCTTTAGTGCTCAAAAATGCTCTCTGCTTTTATTTCATTTTCCACACTTTACCTCTTGTTGTCTCTTAGGGACCTCAAAATGACAATAGTTTTTGCTTCACTTTGTCTCTTCAAAAGAGGACGCCAATCGAATCAAATCGGCTAATGTTTTCATTCCTGAATCGCTCTCCACGCCACGTCTACAGGATGTTTGAAAAATGCGCCGTGGCTCATATAAAGCAACATCTCTAATCATTAGCGTTAGACACGAGCAGCAGCTCCCACAGGGCGATTGGAGTGAACATGCAAATATATCTGAAAATTAAAACACTAAGAAAAAGCAGCTGATATTTTCTGATATTGGGCTGTCAAAAACAAGAGTTTCATTTGCAGGAAAACTCTCTTGATCCCATTTTAAAGAACCCTTAATGCCAAAAAAGTTTAAGTTTTTAAATTTTTCGAGAGTTTTCAAGATGTTTAATGCATATAACATGTAATTAAAATAAAATAAATGGATAAAAACTAAGTTAATAAAAAGTAAAAGGTTTTATATATGAAGCGACTGATATAGAGTCACTGGTGTGTTGGTGGTGTTTTAAAATTACGAGGCAAAGTCCTCACATTTTTTATATACATCAAATGTAAATTTATGTCCCTGTTACACTTTCCTGGTTAAAGGTGCAATATGTAAGATTTTTGCAGTAAAATATCCAGTAGGCCAGTGTTATATATTTTGTTCAGTCGAGTACTTACAATATCCCAAATGTTTCGAACTATTTGTACATCGTGAGAAAATTGTGATTTTAACCAAGGAACCGTGACGTGTGAGGGAGTCGCCTGTCAATGCCGTCATATCCGCGTTACCCTCAGTTTCCGCTTTTACTGCCATAGAAACCACGGCAACAGACATGGACAACAGCGTAACGTCTAGCGCTGTTGTAGTTTTGTTCAAACATTATGGACCATGGCAAGCAGACTCTGGAACAAAATGAGAAATCAAAAGAGGACCAGTATCGAGTGGTGTTTTCGACTTGCGTGTGGCGCTGATATCTGTCTCTTATTAGTAGTCGCGCCCTGCTTCATACCACAGTCATGTTAAAAACAATAAAAACTTTCTAAAAACACTATTAGATCCATCGGTATGACGACAAGCTCCATGATTCCACACTCATTCCCTGCGTCATCAACCTACGCCTTTGTTATTGTTTTAAAAAGGTTAGCGACCACTAGCGGCGAAAAATACATATTGTAGCTTTAACATTACAATAAAAAAGAGAGACCAAATACAGTTTGTATCTTTATGTTATGTTCTATTTATTAAAACCAAGCATACATTTCATCAAGTTAATATTTTTACACATCTTTACATTTAGTCCAAAATAATAACTAAATAGTAACAAAAAGTAACAATTTAAACAATATATATAGCTATTATTTGTGAACTAATGTTCAGCTTTTCTTTTTAATAGTCAACTTATTTTCATCAGTCATCATCAAGCTTGTACAGTCACGCCGATGTGCCTTTAATTTCCCCAAGCTGATCGCCCCACAGTCGTCATGTTTTCAGGCATTTCAAATTAGATTTTGACGTGACAAGGCAGTGATATCTAAATGTGTTGTTTACTTACTTTTTCATTAGTCTTCCCATGAACGGCATCATTATCTTCATTCAGGCCGATCCGTGAACGCGCACGAAAACAAGAGGCGGGATTTATCGCACAGACCAATCATAACTATGATATTTTGGACAATATTTAAGAGCAAAATTGTATTTACAATTGCATTTTCAATTTATGCACGCATATGTTGTGACATAATGGAAAAACAAATGCGTGATTTGCAATTGCGTTTTCTTTTCCGTGTATGTAACAAGTCTGCCAAATTTCAAATGGAAACGCAAAGTCCTTCTTGGCCATGAAGAAAAAACTCGAAGCAACAGGGGACGTAGAAGGGAGGATGTAGCCTTGTTGAAGTGCCTCTTCTACACACTCCTCCATGGCTTTCTGCTCGGGAAGAGACAATGGGTAAATCTTCCCACGGGGCACTGGCTAACCAGGAATCAACTCGATGGCGCAGTCCCGTGGCCGGTGTGGAGGCAGCATAGAGGCTTTCTTGGGACAGAAGACGTCACTGAAGGGGGCATAACAGGCTGGTATATCAGCGGATTGTTTCTCTACGGGGCTTTCGATGGAGGTAGAGCTGATAGGAAGAGCCGTGGAACGGTAGGTACCAACCTGAGACTTGGATGGGAAACACTCCGGAAAACAGCCCTTACCCCACTTCAGGACTTCACCCGTCTTCCATGAGATAACTGGCTTGTGCTGCACAAGCCATGGGCACCTTAGGATCACATCAGCGGTGGACTGCTCCAGAACCAGGAGATGGAGATATTCTGTGTGATTCTTGTAGTTGTAATGGCCCGACGCTGAAACATACTTGTCTCATGCTCAGTGGTCTTCCAGTTTCCATTTAGTTAGCTAAGGGATCCGGAGATTAAAGATTCTTCCGGAGATTAATTCTTTGACGAAGGCGATAAAGCTTCTCACCAACTGATGAATCACCGATGGGTCTTCTTCCGATGGGTCTTCTTCCGATGGGTCGTCCTCCCGGAAATGATCAAGGAAATTCTTTAGGGACTGGGTTACGGTACCGGCCTGTTGCCATATCATCTCGGCCCAGTGAAGCACTCGTCCTGACAGCAAAGACACCATGTAGGCGATCTTCACTCTCTCGGAGGGAAATGAGTGCGGCTGCATCTCCAGGGTCAATGTACACTGAAGAATGAAACCATTGCAATCCTCCGCCGAGCCTGTGAAATTGGCACATACAGGCAGTGACGGAAGTAGTGATGGCGGTTGATGGTGGGTTGAGAGACTTGCGGGTGGAATCCACGAGTCCCTGGAACGGATCGGGTGTACTGATGAATCGACTCCTCTTCTTAGGTCCGATCTTCTGTTACGGAATGTAGACTCGGAACACAAAGAGGAATGGTTAACAGAGTTTAGTCGAGACAGCACGAATAAACAGGCAATGTAAACATGTGAGTAGACACACAGTTGAGACTTGATGTTCTTTGGATGTGAGAATGATGGAATGTCTTTTCCTTACAGGTGCAGGGATTCAGGTTGGATGCACACACCTCTATCTTCTACGGATGAACATGGAGAGTGAAGGTAAGACTTGAGGGTAATCGCTGGAGAACAGGACACAGGGGAAATCGCTGGAGACACAGGTAGGTAGTCCGTGTTGTATGAACGAGATCAGACAACTGACTGAGGTGAGGTGTGTGCTTATGAAGTGAGCTGATAAGGGTGCAGATGAGGTGCGGGTGTGTGTGATTAGTACTCTGGTGATTGGGTGCGCTGTGGTTGACTGGTGAGAGAGCCTGGCAGATCTGTCACAATTACAAGTTACTCTATTTAAAATGTAATAAGTAGTGTAACTATTTCAACTACTTGATTAATGTAACTGATTACATTTGATTACTTTTCTAAATTTCTAACGAATGTTTTCAACTGTTAATCATTTTCAAACATTTAAACCAGGCAGGGTTAATCTCTGAAAAACAGAGAGAGTTATATTTAAGAGATCATTATACTGTAGTAAAAAACAAACAGACATTTTCTTCTTACTGGTAAAAATCTGCATACTATTATTTTTACCACTATGTGTGTGTGAAGGGAAAACATGATACCATTCAAGGCCTAATATTGATTTCTTACTGACAGAAGCAAGAATAGATTCTAGTTTCACTGGCAACCCAAACAGACCCAACAGTGTAGCTGTCATAACATGCATGGCATTGTTTTTTTTTATTTTAAATAAAGATATATTCCACATAAAATATTGTTTAGACTCAATGGGCCTCATTCATGAAACACGAGCAGAATTAATCATTTGTAAAGCCGTTCTGATGTAAATTTTCGGATTCACGAAATGTTTGTATTTTGAAAATGTTAGTTGGTAGGAAAGAAATGTACACCTGCTCCCAATCACAGTGGAGGAGGGGCGGGACAAATACTACACCGACCAATCACCAACCTACTTGTACAACGACTGAACAACAATGGAGAAATTAATATTAATTTTCTTCAAAATGAGATACTAGTAACATATTACTGCCATGGATATTCTGTATCAAGTCAAGTCAACTTTATTTATATAGCTCTTTTTACAATGCAGATTGTTTCAAAGCAGCTTCACAGTGATAAACAGGAAAATAATGAACAGAATTTGATTGGGCTGTACAGCCGCTCTGGAGAAAACACTGATGTCATCAGCTCATTTCAATTATCATATAGTGTCAATGCGGGCGGATCAGTGATATAGCTGAATATTTAGTGTCCCCAACTGAGCAAGCCAAAAGCCAAAGGTGACGGTGGCAAGGAACCAAAACTCCATCAGGACCAGAATGGAGAAAAAAACCTTGGGAGAAACCAGGCTCAGTCGGGGTGCCAGTTCTCCTCTGGCCAACGAACAAACAGTGTATGATTTTGATTCTGGCAACATTACAGGTCAAAAGTCATATTAGATCTTCGACAGATGAACATGGACAGTGAAGGTAAGACTTGAGGGTAATCGCTGGAGAACAGGACACAGGGGAAACCGCTGGAGACACAGGTAGGTAGTCCGTATTGTATGAACGAGGTGTGTGCTTATGAAGTGAGCTGAGACATTACAGGTCAAAAGTCATATTAGATCAGAACATTCAGAGTATTTGTCCAGTTCCATCTGGTTGAAAATCATCGCGCAGGAGACGGGTTTGTTGAGGATCAATGCCTCTGGATGTCGTGTCGATGAGGCCGTCACAGGGGAGAGTCCAGTGGACACGGTCTCTGCTGACACTTCAGGGCTGCGTCAGTCGTGTCTGATCTGGATACGGCAGACTACATTAAACCTCGGGATAAACAGAGAGACTAACATTAGCGTAGATGCCATTCTTCTTATGATGTAACAAGTACATCAGGTGTTATGGGAAGTGTTCCCGGTTCCGGCAGACCTAGTTAATGCAGCCTAACAATCATTTAACTGATTTGAATAATATAAATTGATAATGTTTTATGTGTATGCCACAGTAAAGACTTCCCGAACAATGCTAGGAAGACTGTGATCAAGCTATTCTTGCTATGTATCAGAGCAACCAAAGTATCTCAGCTGGAAAAACGTTGCGCTTGCAAAGCGCCACCCACTGGCCGTTTTCAGAAGAGCAGCTGGCATTTTTTAGCTGGCTAAAAATGCTTTGGTGGACACACGATAATTTAATATTTATTGCTAGGCATATGGCCAATTAGTAATTTATTCAATATGCTGGAGAAGGAACCTGAGACCTGAGAAGGAAGTCCAGAAGATTCCTGGACACGTCATTTGCGTAGTTGTAACTCATGGGGATTATGCTAATTATGAACATATACACACGTTTAACTACAGAATCCATGGTATCCGAAGCATTTGTGAATCCGCAGAAGAGTTTTTGTAAAGGTCCATTTTACACACAAATTACTCAGAATTTGCTTGTATATTTACTGAAGTTTCATAAATGAGGCCCATTGACCAATCGTTGTGTTAGTAGTTAAATAGCTCTATTTTGCAAGTCAAAACGGGACAAACTAATAGAGAGATTTGTCCACTAGGTGGTGCTTAATGTAAACACTCATCATAGGAGATGCATCAATGTTGATACCATTTGAATAATTTGCAAACATATTTTGTACTGAACTATTATATTTGCGCCCTTTTCTAATTTCTGGATGAATGATTTTTACATTTCCAGCACTGATTTTTATCACAAGTGATAAAAATTAATTTGTTTATCACTCAAACAAATTAAACTCTCACACTGTTCGCCTGAACAAGAGCTTCTGTTGGTCACACACACTTCCTGTCGTCTGCCTGACACCCATGTGATCTCACTTTACAGATGCATTCTTCTTAAGGTTAACCCATTTATAACATCCTCACCTCCAAACAACAGTTTTATTCCAAAAGTATGTATATGTGAAATGTAGCCGAGATATGTGACATGAAGGAGTTACACTAAACTACAGCAGTCGAAATCAAGCCTTTCTATGAGCCATTTCAACCACAATTAGACGCCAATTACTAATCAAATAATGCTTACTTAGAATCAGTCACTATCAGAGTACTTTTTTTAGGTGCACTTCTACTTTTACAGATTATAATTAACATGATGTGCTCTGACATGAGTAAAAGATTCCAGACATTCCAGAAAAGCGTTTGCACATCTATATGCATTCATTTAGCAGCCACTTTTATCCAAAGCAACTTCAACGTTCTGTAGTACAAAAGCTAGAGCAGAAGTGAAATGCAGAAGTAGAAAAAGAGACTTTTTTAAAGTTGTTACAGGAAGTGCCTTTGTGATGGCTGTGGATTTCTCCCTGTCTGTCTTTGGCTGTTTCATAAAAGTTGTGATTGTCTCAGCAGATCAGGCGTCATAAGATGGGCCCTAAAATGTCATTGGATACCCTAAAATTCTACACAAACCAAGTCAGACCTTCAGTAAAGCGAGTTAAAGTTATATCGCCATTTTAAATGTTGTAAGTTCAGGAGGAGCTTGATCATTTAGTCCTGTCAATCATAACCATCACAAGCATATATAAGCAGCAATCATTGAGGCAGCAGCTTTTCCCCATGGCAAACCCATTGCTCAAGCAATTCTCTCCTGCACTGTTGAATGTTCCCCCACAACTTGTGAAGTTGTCCAAAAAGCCTCTTACACAGGTGATGTTTACCACCGCTTTACAACAGTGACGCTTCCAAGCTGCTGGATCTCCAAACACACTTGCACCTAACTTGCTTCTTTTATCAAAGGTATCAAAGTGTAAAAAAAAAAAATTAAGACTAAAGTTTTATCAAATTTTTCTCACAAGTCCAGTCAGCACACACGTTTCAAATTAATCTGTGTCATCATTCAAGCCATCATTCATCTGTTAAAAAGCAAAAAAGCAAAGTTTGGGTTGTTGTTAAATGCGTACATATTATATATATTTAATATTTATATATTATATATTTAAAGGATCATAACACACACAGTTTCTGCCAGTCTCGTGTTAATCTTGAGTATCTATAGAGTAGTGTTGATCCTTCATATCTCCCAAGAGTCTTTAGTTTGATCAGATTTATAAAAGACAGATACACTGTACCGATTCTTTCAGAAAACAGCCGAGCTCGTGGAGGCGTGCAGTGGGCGGAGCTAAAGAGACACACACACACACACACACACACACTATATATTGGTGTTGTTCACATTATATGCACTTACGCGCCGATTGCCAACAAAACACACACATTTGATGCAGTTTCACTCACCGCCTGCGGTTCCCACTCATGACCGGGAACAAACACACACACTTGCAGAACTCCGGAAACACAAACTGCATTCATTACAGTCGCTCTGGTTGATCTGTGTGTGTGTGTGTGTGTGTGTGTGTGTGTGTGTGTGTGTGTGTGTGTGTGTGCGTGCGCTCATCTGGAAGAAGTGCCCATATAAGGTATGACGTCATACAGGGCCATATTCTAAAAATACTTTCCAAGACTTGTTTGAATCCTGAAGGAGTGTATTTGGAACAGAAATACTCCATCATACATCCAACAATTTTTTTTTTTTTAACTTTGGCCATGTTTAGCATGAGAATCAACTCTTTAACAGTGTAAATAAGGCAGAATGCATTAGACCCCCCCCCCCCTCCCCTTTAAAATGGTATTGCTCTAGTAAATTGCTTCAATGTAGTTAGCTACTGTACTTACATGCAGTTATTTTTTTAAGGAAAGGCAGTATGTTTGTAGCCAAACCATTTAAAATGATACACTAGGAAGCTAGTTTCAATGCAGCTTTCCCAAGCCCTTAATCAGTGTGTGTGTACATGCAAATTCAACAGTGATACTCTTAATCTTAAACAATTACTCTTTAAATAGCAGCTCGCTCATTTGAGGCCAACATGAGAACCTAGTAATTCAAAAGTGTCCTGTAAGCCTGTGACATGAGTTAAGGAAGGCTCTAGCAAACAAACTCTATTTATAGCAATGGGCCAACATGCTTGTTTGCAAATAAAGCTTTATTCCCTCTTGCTAATGCTGTTTTGTGGGTTATATAAATCTTTTTTTTTTTGTTATTTTTCTTCAATGCCTCAGCAGTGAGCTCCCTTTCCCCTTTACTTTTTTCACCACAAGTCAAGTCAAGTCAACTTTATTCATATAGCGCTTTTTACACTGCAGATTGTTTCAAAGCAGCTTCACAGTGTTAAACAGGAAAATAATGAACAGAATTTGATTGGGCTGTACAGCCGCTCTGGACAAAACGCTGATGTCATCAGCTCATTTCAATTATCATATATATTCAAGTAATGTAGTTGATATAGTTAATTTAGTTTAGTAATTAAATTTATTTGGATATTTATTTGAAAATGTAGTGTCCCCAACTGAGCAAGCCAGAGGCGACAGTGGCAAGGAACCAAAACTCCATCAGGTGTCCTAATGGAGAAAAATAAACCTTGGGAGAAACCAGGCTCAGTCGGGGTGCCAGTTCTCCTCTGGCCAATTAACAAACAGTGTATGATTATTATTTTGGCAGCCTTACAGGTCAGAAGTAATATTAGATCGGAATATTCAAAAGATCGGAGGCATCACGCCGGAGACGGGTTTATTGAGGATGACATGACGATTAAACAATTATTAAATAGGAATATTCGAAATATCAGAGTCATCACGCTGGAGATGGATCCATTGAGGATGCCATGTCGACGAGCAATTTCAGAGGGTAGACTAATTGACACGGTCTCTGCAGACACTTCAGGGATGCGTTGGTAATGTCCAGGCGCTGGTCCACCATCTGATCTGGATACGGCCCGGATCCGGCTGACTGCAGTAAACCTCGGGATAAACAGAGAGACTGACATTAGCGTAGATGCCATTCTTCTTATGATGTAACGAGTACATCAGGTGTTATGGGAAGTGTTCCCGGTTCCGGCCGACCTAGTTAATGCAGCCTAACAATCATTTAATTGATTTGAATAAAATATAAATAAAAAATGTTTTATGTGTATGCCATAGTAAAGAGATGTGTTTTTAGTCTAGATTTAAACTGACAGAGTGTGTCTGCTTCCCGAACAATGCTAGGAAGGCTGTTCCAGAGTTTAGGTGCTAAATAGGAAAAGGATCGACCGCCTGCAGTTGATTTTGATATTCTAGGTATTATCAACTGGCCAGAGTTTTGAGACCGCAATAGACGTGATGGAGTATAATGCGTTAAGAGCTCGCTCAAGTACTGGGGAGCTAAACCATTTAGTGCTTTGTAAGTAATTAGCAAGATTTTAAAATGTATGCGATGTTTAATAGGGAGCCAGTGCAGTGTTGACAGAACCGGGCTAATATGGTCATACTTCCTGGTTCTAGTAAGAACTCGAGCTGCTGCGTTTTGGACCAGCTGCAGTTTGTTTATTAAGCGAGCAGGGCAACCACCCAGTAGAGCATTACAATAATCTAGCCTTGAGGTCATGAACGCATGAACTAACTGTTCAGCATTTTGCATTGAAAGCATATGCCGTAATTTAGATATATTTTTAAGATGGTAGAATGCAGTTTTACAGATGCTAGAAACGTGGCTTTCAAATGAGAGATTGGTATCAAAGAGCACACCCAGGTTCCTGACTGACGACGAGGACTTGACAGAGCAGCCATCAAGTGTTAGACAGTTACTACTTGTGGAGTTTTTTGTCCAATAATTAAAAATTCTGTTTTTTCTGAATTAAGTTGCAGGAAATTATTAGTCATCCAATTTTTTATATCAGCTATGCATTCCGTTAATCTTGTGAATTGGTAAATTTCGTCAGGGCGTGAAGAAATATAGAGCTGAGTATCGTCAGCATGACAATGAAAACCACACACGAAAACCACACAAAACAAAAAAATGGGCAGAGACACAAGCTGAGATGGTGGGATCATCAGGTTGAAACAACAGGCAGCGCTGCTTAGCAGTGATAGGAGAAGCTGTGTGGCTTTAAGATCGTGCTCAGTAATGTTAAATATTTTGAGATCAGGGTAGGATCAAGCACTAAATCTTGAGGCATCTCACAGATTTTCTAATGTAACTCAGACACTAAGAAACCCTGAAGGTTCAGCCTATGAGGTAAGATCATAGACTGTATAAAACAATGGACGTAGTGTCCGTGACGTCACCCGTAGGTTTCTGAAGAGCATTTTTAAAGCCCAAAGTGGGCGGAGCCGGCCGTGGCCATCTTGGCATCGCGTCAATCCCGGATAACTGAAAATGGGCAAAGAGGCGGGACGTGGGCGGAGCTGAGGTGCCTGGTTGCTGAAACCACGCCCGCCTAGCTCGACTATAGTGGCAATCCACCTGTCCACCTGGCATTTTAACATGGAGGAGATACAGATTTGACTCCCTTCTGGAGTCTGTCTCTAGTGGCCAGTCGATGAATTGCAGTTTAAGTCACTTTCGTGTTGGATTCAAGAGAGACCGTGGGAGGTTGCCACTTGGTTAAGATTCAAAGCACCAAAGCGCATTTCCTAGTTCAGAGAGGGTGAACAGTCTTCTTTGTAAATTCGTCATTTAATTACGCCCACACAATTTTTTGTAGTCTCTTGAATTTTTCAAATTTTCTATATTATTGTAGAGAATTCTACTATGACTAGATGAATCTGGCACATAATCCCACAAACTTGACATTTACGAAGAACTTGTAAGATACACCACCATAGAAACCACCCCCATAGACTTCCATTGAAAAAGAGTGAGAGGGATATCTCTGGATCAGTTCATCATACTTAATACAGACAAGGGGGTTTGCTCTCTTGCAATCACCCAGAATACTCTAGCAACTGCCTAATGCCAAGTCTTGCACAAGCACCACTCATATGTCCATGCCTCGTAGTTATTATTATTCTTGACAAAGCATTTGATCGAAGCCTATCCAGCTTCATATCCACCCATGATATTACTAGATGTGTTTTGCTGAGCATGTTATTTTGATTTGAATGAAGATTCTCTTAATTTACTCCTGCTGCTCCTTCCCCATGGCAACAAACCTTGTCACACTGGTGCCGAAATCCGGGTGAAGGTTATGACCGCCATGCAGTCCCCACCATGAAAATCCTTGCGAAGCTGGGAAAGTCATTTAGCGGTCTCCATCAGACGCAATATCAGGCGCACTTGGAGTTGAGGCTAGAGTAGGAGGAGCGCTTTCGCCTCCTTGTCTGAAGCGCAAGAGGAAGTTTTACTCCGGAGTTTGGTTGGTCAGGAGGCCCAGGCCTTAGATGCAGACTCCACCAATGAAGATTGGTCCACAGGACGAGCCAGATTTCCAGTGTGTGCCTCTCCCCACTGCAGTAGCGGCTCCTGACCGTGAATTTAAGTAGGGCACATTCTGTGTCTTAGCGCTAGTTTATGATAAACATTTTGTAAGCTTTATATTGTAATCTCTAAATACTTTTGGCAGAGGTTGCGTTATTCAGCCTGAGGGTGGCACTCCAATGTTGATTGACAGGCTTCAAGTACACACCAAACACGCATAGAACATTATCTTAGAATTGCCTTAACTCTTACAGGTCTGAGCCAGTTTGGGGCCCTTTAGAAGTTTTGACATGCTCTGACGTTTGAGCTTTTTTCAGTTGCTTATAAACACATTAATGGCAAAAGTGTCATTTATACTGTATTCATCACAAACTGGGCTACCATAATATGTGAGCAACATGTATGTACATGCTTGTATTTTTGAGAGAATAACGTTAAAAATGTAAGTCACTGAATTAAGGCCACAAAACGCACAATAGATATGTGTCCACAAGACTTTTGTCTAATGGGTGGTGTTGCTTAGAGTTTTTGCTTCAAACTGATGTGAGAATCATTGTGCCTGCTCGTTCACATAAAACAATATATTGATTTAAATTTTGTAAGACACTTTTTCTTTACAAAGGCCGTATGCAAAAAGGCGTGAACGATCATGAATAATGATGTGATTTACACCTGAGAAGACAAAAGAACCGCATAATGAGCTGCATAATGAATGAGCCTTTGAGCCAGGTAGGCTATGTGAGAGGGAGCTAAGAAACAGGACAAAGGAAATATATGTATGAAATATTTGTAGTTTATTTAGAATATAGTTAACAATATAAAATGGGAGCCAAAGGCACAATGTATGTGGGCCAGTATCCGGTCACTGTGATTTTCAAATCTGTGAGATAAAAGAAAGAAAAAAAAGGATACTGATAACAGGATCAACTATTGTATTAACCTTAATATAATGTCCACTCTTAACAGAAAACATTATTGCTGATATTGCACAGCATGTGAACAAAATTATATTTTCAATTATATACAGTACTTGTCAAAAGATTGGACACATTACGTTTTTGAAAGAAGTCTCATGCTCATCAAGCCTGCATTTATTTGATCAAAAATACAGAAAAAAACATTAATATTGTAAAATATTATTACAATTTAAAATAATGGTTTTCTATTTTAATATATTTTAAAATCGAATTTATTTTGGTGATGTAAAAGTTATGTATTTTGGTTCATCAGCCATTACTCAGTCTTCAGTGTCACATGATCCTTCAGAAATCATTCTTATATGCTGATTTATTATCAATGTTAGAAACTGCTGTGCTTCTTAATATTTTCAGGTTTCCTGGATGAATAAATGAAGCAATGGCTGATCAAAATTCAACTTTTCATCACAGAAATAAATGATATTTTACAGTATATTAAAATAGAAACCATTATTTTAAATAGATTTTTTTTCTGTATTTTTGGTCAAATAAATGCAAGAGCACAAGAGAGTTTTCAAAAAGATTAATTCGAATAGTAATGTGTTCATTCATGAGACACGCAGGCTATCAATATTTGCTTCTTATTTATTAAATCCAGACAATTGGCTGATGAAACATTGATTAAAATTAAGAAACAACTTATACAAAACGAAATTCACTCTAAAGAAAGGATTTATAAAACAAAACTTAACGAAGTGCAGTCTTTTGCGGTTATATATTCACAGACACTAACAGAATAAACTTACCTCACAATCCTCGGCTGGATCCGCTGCTCTTAGAAATAAACAGCTTTTCTTCTGAGGTAAATTATTCCAGGTTTATTCCTCACCGCGTCTCAAAACGATGTAAAGTAGGATAACATGCACAAATCTTGATGTGTTTATTTGAGTTGATGTGGGCGTTGACTCTGTTAGCATTGATCGTGTCAGTATTTGAATCTCAAAAGAACGCGCACTCCGTGGGCGTGGCCACATTAGTGATAATGAAGACGCTCACGAACGACTGGCATCTCTCTTTTTTTCAAACAGATTACATAAACAGAGAATATTTGTTTTCGATTTGATTTGCATTATTTAAAACCTGACATTTCAATGTTTCTTTAGACATATGTCTCATGTTTGTGTGACAAGTATTCACTAAATTACAGTTCATTTTCTGAAAACTATCTGAATGAACGTCATTGAGAGAGAGGCTGCAGATCGCGCATCACGATTGTTTTCTTTATTTTGCAAAAAGCACAACATTTTGTGAGTGTACACAAATAAAAGTAAAAACTTAATGGATTATAATGATGTATAACACTTGCCTGAATGACCTAAATTGACTGAGTATTTTGAGTCTCTTTCGCAATGATAAGAAAAAAAACGACTTCAGAGAGTTTTTAATGTAGTATTTATTGCTTCTGTATGCTGTTTTAAAATATTACAAGTTTTGGAGGAATTCCAGTGAGGAAAAAAAAAGTCATGTCTATTCTCAAACATAAAACAAACACAACAGAACTATATAAAGGCTATTCACACAAGCATGCTTAAACTGAAGGATTTATACCTTCATTAATTGGATATGCTACTCCACATAAGAAGAACAGACATGTTACTGACCTGATGCAGACTAATATACACATAGCTGAAGCAGATTGATGTCATCTTGGTCTGGAGCGAAGTTTATGTAAGGTAACATGAAAATAAGTGGGGCAGCCTGAAATCTGCCCCAATGGCTCTGAATTAGAGCGTACTGCAGTTCCACTTTTCACCACAGATTTACATTGGAAAATTGTGGGGTGCTGTAGAGCTGGGCAGGGCTCTGAGACCAGCTGCCCTGCTTGGTATCATAATACATGCCTATCCCACCTCTTACAGACGAGCCGTGGCTGCCCCACTGCTGTCTGGGGAGTCCCAGGTAGCAGTCCAACAGCTAACCATCCACGACCTCCTGGACTATGACGATCTCAAGTGAGCCATCTTACAGAAGAATCGGCCATGCTCCCAAGCAGCACCATCAGTGTTTCTTCCAGTTAGTGGGGCTAGGGGAGAGCAGCTGGCCTTTCGTAATGGCCCAGTAGCTGTAAGTGGTTGATGGCAGAGGGTCATGACATTGAGGGAATCATCAACCTTGTGGTGCTGGAACAGTTTGTTGCTCAGCTTCCACAAAGTGGGTCCAGTGCCACCGCCCGACGTCATTGAACCAGTCTGGATCATCCGGTGGCTTGTCCAGAGGCCAGTGAGTCTCTTTCCTCTGTCTCTCTCTCCACTCATCTCCCTTCTTTTTTATCTTCCCCTGCTATCTCATCCTGGCCCTTTCCCCAGGTCTTGCAGCAACATCCCTCCTCGACCACCACCATCGATCAAGCTGGGCAGGACCAAATACCTCTGAGTAATAAGGGGGGTACATATCAAGCTTTGATGGATTCAGGCTGTAACCAAACCTTGATTCATCAAAGCCTGATGCAAAACGTAACATCAGAGATGAGCCACACAGTTAAGCCGCACAAGCCGGTTAAGCGGCACAGTTTTAGTGCCGATAGTTTTAAGATGGATGGCTCGATCAGGTTTTGGGTGGAGTATTGCAAGGTGAACGCAGTGTCACAGGCATTGAACATTGGCAGCAGAGCCTAAATGGACAGCTCCGAGATCAGGTAAGCGTGACGAGCCATGACAAGGCACCGCTTCCTTGACCATCATGGCCTCTTCAACAGCGGACATGCGGAACAAGGTAAGTGTTTCAGCACATAGGGTTAGGGGGTCAACAGAGACTGAAGTCTCTGCAAGCCATTCACATTCCGGGTGACCTCAATCTCACAGCAGACTCACTCTCGCGAAAGGTTATGCTCAGAGGAGATTGGAGACTCCATCCCCAAACAGTCCAGCTGATTTGGAGTCGATTCGGCCAGGCACAGGTAGACCTGTTCACCTCCCAAGAATTCTCTCATTGTCCTCTGTGGTATTCCTTGACTGAGGCCCCCATCAGCATGGATGCACTGGCATACAGCTGGCCCAGGGGCAAGTACGCATTTTCCCCCATTGAGCCTTATTTTGTTAGGGTCGCAGAACAGGTCTTGATGATTGCGCCTTATTGGTCCAGTCAGATCTGGTTCTCAGAGCTTACGCTGATGGTCCCTCCCTGAGGAAGGATCTTCTTTCTCAGGGGCAGGGCACAATCTGGTACCCACGACCAGACCTCTGGAACCTCCATGTGTGGTCTCTGGACAGGACAAAGAGGAATTAAGAGGTGGCTATATGCTTTGAAGTGGCACCTATTCGTTGCTTGGTATTCTTCCTGTGCTTTCCTTCCTCCAAGAGGGCCTGGAGAGGCACCTTTCTGCCTCTACTCTGTAGGTGTACGTGGCTGTGATAGCAGCAAACTATGACACAGTGCATCACAGATCAGTAGGAAAGCACAACCTGGTCATTAGGTTCCTAGGAGGTGTGGTATCCATTTGAGCTTTTACAGTCAGTTGAGCTCAGTGCCCTCTCTATGAAGACGGCTCCTGACTGCGCTCATCTCTGTAAAGAGGGTGGGGGACCTTCAAGCCCTCTCCATTAATGAAACATGCCTAGAGTTTGGACCAGCAGACTCTCACATGGTCCTGAGATCCTGTCCTGGCTATGTGCTAAGTTTCCCACTACCCCTTTTATGGATCAAGTGGTAACTTTGCAAGCGATCCCTCCTACACCCTGGCTACACCCAACACCTTTGTGAGATTTCATAATCTCTGTATGGAAGTTCTAGGTACCAACAGATGATCTTAGACAACTGGTTCCGAATGCCATTGTAATGAGGTTCATATGAGGACTTTCACTGCACTCAAGTTATGATATTGCAACACGTGAAGTGACGTGATGTGAAGGCCAAGTATAGTAACCCATACTCAGAATTTGTCCTCTGCATTTAACCCATCCAAGGTAGTGCACACAAATTAGGAGCAGTGAGTACTGAACACACACACACTTGGGGAGCGATTCAGGTGCCTTGCTCAAGGGCAACTCAGTCATGGGTATTGAGGGAGGAAGAGCGCGGTTCATTCAATCCCCCAACTACATTTCCCTGCTGGTATTGAGAATCGAACAAGTCTGACTCTCTAACCTTTAGGCCATGACTTCCCAATAAGCTATGCACAATGAGCTATGCACAATTCAGTTGATGGTATAAGCATGCAGATGAAATCACGCAATCATTTCTGGCTTTTCACAGCTCAGTTTTATAGCCATTACAATAACTAGAGCTATTCTATTCTTTGTAAAGGATGGCCTAATTCACTCGCATCAGTCATTAAAATTGCTACTTTTTTCAGAATGTGGGTGTAGTGCTTGCATGTTGGTGCCTTTCCCATCTCTGAGGTAAAAAAAATTGCACTTTTTAGGTCCAAGTAAAGTTTCCCATGATTGGTGAAGCTTGGACCACCTTTTCTCCATCATTAAGCACATATGCGGTAGTTGAGTTTGGCGGAGTAACTCATTACCAGACCCATTACCTGTGGTTATGCCCCTTCTCAGGTGAGCCCTCGCATTTGGGTTAAGTGCTCCATATGTGTTACTCCCTAACTGCGGTCCCATATGTGTATTAATCCGCTGTTTGGTTTCCCTTAGGGGGTGAACCCAGTGTCTTCTTCTGGAAGGAGCCACGCTCCATCACCAGTTACTGTGGTAGGTAGTCTCTCCCCCGGTAGGTGGAGCACCTACACAGAGACTTGTCCCTATGTAGTACTTGCCTTTAGCTCAGTCCATAGGATATATTTTCCACATACTAAACTCCCATCTGGGTAGGATGTGGTCTCCTTAGTGTTTCTTTCTCTGTTCCTTTCGGCTGTTTTCAGCTGAAGTGACCTTTTTCCATTGTAATGATGAGTTTTCTAAAATGAAGAGAGACTTGAGGTCATGCTTCCTGGGTGCTGGAAAGTTTCGAGGAGGTGAAGTGCACTTATTACTTGGCACACTAGGTTTGCCAGCAGCTGCACTCCTATAGAACTCGTTACGGAGCTCAGTAGTTGTGCCGTTAACTATAGGGAACACTAGTGTCAGTATTTTGACACAACGTTGAAAGTGACCGACAGAAAGGGAATGTCTTGGTTACTGTTGTAGTAAAATGGAACCATTTATTAGTGGGTATTGATCCCCCAGGAATGAATACTTGGTAACAACCGCTGCTGCACGTGAGTGCCTTTGACGTATCATCACGTCACGTTATGCCTAGATTTGGTGGTTGTAGTAGGAGCATCGGTTCGATTGTCCATGGATGAGCAAGCAGCATTATAAAATGTCAGGTAAATGGGGAAAATATGGAAAGAAGTATCGCAAAGAATGGGAGACAGAGAAATGATTAAAGGAATGGATTCGAAGTGTTCCAAATGATGATAAAAAAGCGTTCTGCAAATATTGCAAATGTGAAATCAGAGCTCACCACGGTGATCTGTTAACACATGCTGCAACTGAAAAGCATTAAAAAAATGCGGCTCCTTTCTCAAATGCCAGAACATTATTTGACACAGGCAGTTCCTTTCTAAGAACTAATGTTGCTGTGAAAGAGGCAGAGTTGAAGTTGGCTGCCCACTCAAGCACTTCAACTGTTGATCATTTAGGAAGTGTTTTGGAAGAAATTTCCAAGAAAGGGATTTACATTTACATTTACATCGAACAAAATGCACAGCACTAATTAATTCAGTGATTGGACCAGTAGTACATGAAGACCTTTTGGAGGATATAGGAAGTGGACCATACTCTCTTATTGTTGATGAGAGCACTGATGTCACAACCAAAAAACAACTGTGCATTGTCATGAGATATTACAGCAAGAAGCTCTCACGAATCATTAGCACTTTTGCAGGAATGATCAATATAGTAGCTGGGGATTCACTGACCATAGCAAATGCTTTGTTCAAATTCCTGGATGACAACAAATTGTCCATACTGAATTGCATCGGTCTTGCAACTGATGGCTGTAACACAATGTGTGGGCAACATAACTCAGTGCTACAGAAATCTTGCTTTGTTTGAAGCCACTGGAATAAGTGACCTAGCTGAACAGGACATGAAACGCAGGTGCAGGGACTACATGCTAGAGTTATCTAAGGAAATTAGGAAGACTTCCAGATAACATTAAACAGTTAGAGTCATGCTCTGTCATCAAGTAAGCCCAGGATTGATGATCTTCCCTTTTTCCACCTCTTCAAGGGAGATGTAGGAAAAGCAGAGCAACAGTGGAGAGTAATTCACACTCTGGAATGGAACAATGCAGAAGATGGCAAAACAGGACTTCTGGGTAGAAGTTTCTGCATACACAGATACTGCAGGTAATAGAAACTTTGAAGATCTTGGCAATTTTGCATTGAGTCTTCTTGCTTTACCATTCAGCAATGCAGCAGTTGAGCGTTCATTTTCCCAAATGTCACTGATAAAGAACAAGCTACGAAAAAAAAAAAATTCTGAAAAAAGTTCACCCAGTAAGCATATTGGTAATAAAATTGATAAAAGCCAGTGTATGTTAATTTAGTTTAACAGTGTGTTAATGTGTGTAAACAGAACAACAGCAGATCTGGAGAGAAGAGCGTCAGAGAGAAGTGCTGAGAAGAGAAAAAGTAAGTACAAGTTAGTACTTCTGACTAGGGTCAGAAAATATCAGAGAGGACATGTTCTTGTTTGACCTTTATTGTATGAGATTGTGTAAAAAAAACAGTGTGTGATATTAAGAATTTGGGTAAGACAAAAAGGCCAAAACCTTAAACACACACACACACACATATTATATATATATATATATATATATATATATATATATATATATATATATATATATATAAAACGTTTATTTTTAGGCCTTTTGTGGGAATCCAGTCGTTGTCTAATCTGATTGGACACTGGAAAATTGGGCTAGTTTTAATTCCATTTGGGCGGGTTTTGAGTTGTCTTTGGGCTGGAAATATTTCTGGGACCTGGCAACCCTCCCCCTATAGGACATTTTATGTAATAACTATTTCCACCTTCCTAATCTAAATCTACACTTTCAATAATGTTTTCACAGTTTTTCTTGTTTTCACAAGTTATGCTGAACTTTTGGCACAATTTACTTTTGCAGATGACATTTTCCCATAACCAATTACAATATAAAGCAACCTATTAATACCATCACATCATCTGCATACACTGACATCTTTATAGGTGGAAAAACAAATCTTGTATCTGAACCCATCTATGTCAGTATAGCCATGTTCAGTATCAGCACATTTCTCAGAATACAGTGGCATGTGCCAGTAATGACTGGATGTGCCATAATAATCTGTGACATGTGCTACAGTTGTAAGTTGTAAGTTGTACATTCAACTTTGAACCGGACATGCCACTGGATGTGGCACTTTAGCGGCATGGACTGATGACACCAGGATGTGAGATGTCGTGCTGATAAATATCGGCTAAACCACTACTGAAAATTGCTTACAGCAGCTTCAACCGCATATACAAGCTGACAACAAATTATTGTACAATTTACATCACTCAGCACCTAATGGCTAATGTTTAGTTGTGTTCATGTGTTATTTATCAAATTATTAAAAATACTTTTCAAACCATTCTGAAGTATATTTTTTACTTATGTCAGCAACTATAGTACATGTAATGATTTTACTGTGGTTAGAGATTTTTGCTTTTTTTTTTTACTTGGGCAACATAAATCAGAAAATCTGTCACAAATGTTGTAATAACATGTTTTGAAACAAGAACAAAGCTCAGAGAGAGAGAGAAAGATGCAAAAGTGCCGGGCTAGTGTTGTCATGTCAATAGCATCCCCAGCCTAATGCCATGTCAAACATCTGATTATTTCCTGTCTGTAATACATTTATGAATAGAATAGTGTCCTCTTCATCACAGCAGGGATTACAATAAAAACAAAGTATGACAAAAATAATAATGGCTAAAATTTGTTTTAGAATGGGATCCCTGGAGTGGAATTATACTAAGAGCTGTAATCTTTCACGAAAAAGTCACTTTTTATATCAAACGTGTTAATCACACTAAACAATTACAGTTGTTTGTTTTTTGCTCTTTTCTTCACTCAGATGCCACCTCTCATACAGGTCCACTAAAACATCTTCATGAAAGCCAGAAAAGAGAAGTGGACAACATGATTTACAAATAATGATACAGATTGTGAATGGGCACAATTGTACATATCTCTTATACTGCTCATGAACATACATGTCCAAAAAGTGTTTAAACATGGCCATCTATGTATCCATGTAAACCTTGTTTGTGATTCTTTAAAACGTGTGTTTAAAATTCATGCAATTTTTTTTTCAATGTTTTAGTAATTAAACGGCATTGAAATAAAGTGTGTTCGAATAACTTTTAGGGCTAAAAACAAAAACAAACTAAGGACAGTGACAAATTATTTATTATGTTAATATGCTATATGCTTCTATGAATTTTAGTAACCATCCAAAAATGCATGTATTCCTGCAGCTCATACATGGCTTCATTTCACAGGGAATGTATCAACTGTATGCCTTTAATGTAGTGTCACTTGGGATAAAACAACACTTGGGTATTGTTTGAGTTTTAGCGATTCTTATTATGCTAATCTATTCAGACTCTTATTGATTTCCATCAGGTTGCTGGTTTAGAGCTCCTTTGGCCAAAAAGAGGGCTTATAGGAATAGGCTTATATATCTATTTTAAACAAGGACAAAAAAGTCTGTCACCAATTTTTCAATACATTTGCATATTAGTCCTTATTTATTTACTTATTTCCTAAAGGTGTCTATGTTTTAGAAAAAGTTTTTGGTTTGTTTTTTTGTGAGCCTTTTACTAAGACAGATTTCTATCACTATCTGATAGACAAAGTTTTTGTAACAACGTTCGTCTAAGGTAAGGAAGAAGACAAGGGGTCGGCTTAATGGGACATGAACTCTGGTTTAATTGTCGTATAACTCAGATCACAACACAACGTGCACATCGCACAAAACAAAAACTTAAAGTTCTCTCTCTTGTTCAACGGTTTGGTTTCAGGCAGTTCCTCTCTGCATCTCTCTTTGTCTCGTGTCCCAGTGTCTGTATGCGCGTCCAGCTTCTCTCTCTCCTGGTCCTCATTTCCAGCGTGGCTTATAACCTGCCTCTCCACGCCAATTACTGAAACAAGAGACAGGCGTTTATCATTTGCACTTGATTCACTTACGTGCTGCTCGTCCTCTGACTCTCTCTCCTGTCACAGACCTCGCTAAACCACGCCCCCCTCGCCACAGTTTTTTAAAATCTTGAATCTCCAGGCTTCCTAGCTCCATCTGGTTCTCCGGCTCTGCCCCCTCCACTGGCTCTGTCTAGTCCTCCTGAGTCACCAGCTCTCCTTGGCCCTCTGGCTCGAACACTGTTGTCGGGCCAGCCCATCCAACCTCCCCTGCGGTCTTCAGAGCCCATCACTACACCTCAGCTCTCTACCAGAGTCCCTCGTCCTTCCGGCTCTGCCTTGGTCAGCATGAAATTGTCCAAAATGTCTTGGTATGCTGAAGCATTAAGAGTTCCTTTCACTAGAACTAAGGGGCCAAGCCCAACCCCTGAAAAACAACCCCACACCACAACAGAATCGACAGAAAACGAACCATTCTTATATAGCTCAACACAGTTAGTCTTATTGTTTGTTATTGTTTTCTTGATTTACTGTGAGTAACATGTTTGTATCACGCCTCATACAACAACATTCCGTCAAATGTGACTACATAGCATAAGAAAGAGCTTTATTTGTAGGAACAGTAATAGTGTTTTCTCCACCATACAATATATTTTAATATGAAATCTCCAGCTATTATTAATATAATATTTTAATATTAATCGCACAGAGTAAAATTAGAACAACTTTCACCACACTCAAATGTATTTTTAGTAAAGTAAAACCCCACAATGTTAATTTGTCAAATGAAGTGACCTGTATGAGCAACAATGTTTAAGCTCAGGGAAGAAGGAGTTGGACATTAAACGTAACTTTAATCATAAAATATACATAAACAACAAAACGAAAGTAGCGACTGCGGCGTAATAAAAACAGCAAGATAAAATGTCCTTGTCCTCTCTCGCCCTTTACTGCCATCATTCCTTCTTATATCTTTCCGGAGCTCCTCCATGGGACTCTTAGCATTAGCTTCACCGGCCTCGTTCCGCTCCCACGGCTCTCGGCCCTGCCCTGCTTCATACCACATTCTAAACTTTAATTTATTAGCTCATCCGTGAACATGATTTCTGAGTCCCAGATGACAGCCCCCATGATTCCACGCTCATTCATGGTCTCATCAAGCTATGCCTTTGGTTTTTAGGTGAAAACACATCTTTTTAACTTAGCTTTTGAAGTAAGGGAATCTTTAAAGGGAGTATTAGAAACTTTTCTTTCTAAATTGAACTCATTGGGCAGTTTCTATTTTGGTGTGTAACAATGTTTAATTTATGCATGTATGTCTGTGTGTGTAGGCATGGAAAATGTTTTTTTTTTTCTGTGTGTTTTTACCATTTTTTATATAATCAAGGATAAACCTAGCTGGATGGTGAAGTCGGGCTGTAGAGTCGGATTGGCAGGGAAGACGAGAAGCTCAGTCTTTGCCAGGTTGAGCTGCAGGTGATGTTCTTTCATCCATGCCGAGATGTCCGCCAGACAGCTAGAGATTCGTGCAGCTACTGTGGGATCATCTGGCTGAAATGAAAGGTAGAGCTGTGTGTCATCAGCATAGCAGTGATATGAGAAGCCTGTATGATGGGTCCCAGTGATGTAGTGTAAATGGAGAAGAGGAGAGGTCCAAGCACTGAGCCCTGAGGAACCCCCGTGGTTAGTTGATGTGCTTTGGATACCTCCCCTCTCCAGGCAACCTTGAAGGACCTACCTGTGAGATAGGACTCAAACCAGTGGAGTGGAATCCCTGTGATGCCCAGGGATGAGAGGGTGGACAGAAGAATCTGATGATTCACAGTGTCAAACGCAGCAGATAGATCGAGGAGGATGAGGACTGATGATTTGGAATCAGCTTTTGCAATCTGCAGGGCTTCAGTGACCGACAGTAATGCAGTCTCTGTTGAGTGTACATTTTGAAACCTGATTGGTTGACGTCCAGCTGATTGTACTGTGAGAGGAAAGATGAAACCTGGTTGAAAACAACTCGTTCAAGTGTTTTCGCTATGAATGGTAGGAGAGAGACAGGTCTGTAGTTGTCTACCAGTGATGTGTTTAATGTGGGTTTTTTAAGCAGTGGGGTTACCCGAGCCTGCTTGAATGTGGTAGGGAAGATGCCAGTGCGGAGAGATGTGTTGATGTGTGTGAGTGCTGGTAGGAGTGTAGGAGAGATGGCCTGTAGAAGGTGTGAGGGGATGGGATCTAGAGGACAGGTGGTAGGATGGCTGGAGAGGAGAAGTTTAGATACTTCTGCCTCAGTGAGTGTAGAGAAGGAGGAGAGAAGATGTTTGGCTGTGGATGTGGCTGATCTAAAATCCTGTGTGTGTGGAGGTGAGAACTGAGTGCTGATGGGTGTTGTTTTATCAGTGAAGAAATGGGCAAAGTCGTTTGCAGATAAAGAGGTGGTGGAGGAGGACAGAGGAGAGAGTTGAATGTTCTGAAAAGTGTGCGTGTGTTTGAAGTGCTAATTTCAGCCTAACGCTTTCAGTTCTGTGATTGGTGGTCCAGCTATGAAATTACAGGGGACAAGGAAATAGCAATTCAATGAAAGACTAATTTCAAAGACAGGAAATTTACCAATCATATTGTCCCTCTAAATGGTTGTTATCACTAACTTTATGACAAGTTCAGTCCGCTGTGGGGAACACGGTCGGGGGGATAAAAACGCTGATAAAATAGCTAGCACTGTTTACTATGGAAAACGCAAGTAACATTATTGAGGAGGACACTAATTTATTATCCACGCCGTTTTCAAGATGAACTTTTAATGAAAAATTTGAGTTAATCAGAAAAGGAAGACCTACATCCGAGCTTAAAGGAACACGCCGACTTTTTGGGACTTTAGCTTATTCACCGTATCCCCCAGAGTTAGATAAGTCCATACATACCATTTTTATCTCCGTGCGTGCCATAACTCTGTCTGACGCACCCACCGCTAGCCTAGCTTAGCACAAAGACTGGAGGTAAACGGCTCCAGCTAGCCTACTGCTCAATAAGGGACAAAATAACGCCAACATTTTCCTATTTACATGTTGTGATGTGTATAGTTACATCGTGTACTAAGACCGACGGAAAATTAAAAGTTACAATTTTCTAGACCGATATGGCTAGGGACTATACTCTCATTCCTGCGTAATAATCCAGGAGCTTTGCTGCCGTCCCATGGGTGCAGCGGCGCAATGATATTACGCAGCACCTGAAAATAGACTAACTTCCGTTAACATAACCAATGTGACAACCTGCTTGCACAGAGAGCGTGCTGGGGACTATTTTTAGGCGCTCCGTAATATCATTGCGCCGCTGCACTCATGGTACGGCAGCAAAGTTCCTGGATTATTACGCAGGAATGAGAGTACACGATGTAACTATACACATCACACCATGTAAATAGGAAAATGTTGGTGTTATTTTGTCACTTATTGAGCAGTAGGCTAGCTGGAGCCGTTTACCTCCAGTCTTTGTGCTAAGCTAGGCTAGCGGTGGGTGCGTCAGACAGAGTTATGGCACGCACGGAGATGAGAATGGTATGTATGGACTTATCTAATTCTGGGGGATACGGTGAATAAGCTAAAGTCCCAAAATTTGCTGCAGAAATTTAACACTTTTGAAAGCATTTCAACTCCAGCAATTACAAGCATTACCTCTGGATGACAGCATTAACCAAGAAGCTAAAGCTTTTCCGCTGGGATTGTTTTCTGTTTGGGTAAGTTATTTAATACCTAATCGGTCATGTGCCAACTGATTTTATTCTGGCTGTCACTGTTATATATGTTAAGCTTTATTTGAGGAAACAGTCATTTTGCAGAATTACTGGTCAATCTGTAAATTTACCAACTCAGCGACTCAGTATGCACGTTTGCTGTAATTCTGCAAAATAGTAAAATTTTTCCCAAATAAATCAAACGTTTATTGCGGTCTGTTACATACATTTAATCGACTGCCATGCCAGTCTAATAATATGATTTATTATCATAATTGCTTGTTTGTGGTGGTGGGTTCCAAACATTAAATGTTGTTGTTTTTTTGTGTCATACATTTTGCAACCCGGCCAGTTGTCACTATATTCTGCTGAAATGCACACACCGATTGTATAATGATGCAAATATTTGTGATGAGGATTTGCATTTTATTACATTTTGTATTATTTTGCGGATAACTCTCACACTCACTGTGCTGTTTACTTGTTGCATTTCTTGTCAAAGGTAGCTTATGCAGTACTATAGAAGAGGACACAGTAAACTAAGCTGAGTTTTACTTTTTCCCGATGAGGGAATGGGTTAGAGGGCCAAGGTTCCAGTCACGGTTGGCTACTGTAATGGTATATCAATGGAAACAATATACCGTCACACCATGTGAACAGTACTCAGCCTATGTGACAAACAGTGCAGACTAAAAGACTTAGACATACTCTTGTGTAGACATGCGGGGAAAAAAAACGGTCCTGGGCCATGAGCCATGATTGTGCTTTGGGCGTAACATGCAATAAACCAATCAGAGTCTCATCTCCCTTTCCCTTTAAAAGCCAGTTGCGCTCGCACCATGAGCGAATTCACTATTTACATGTGAGCGGAAAGACTGAACGCTTCTCCAGAGAGGAATCCTTTTATTTTTTAATATTCAAATGTGTGTGTGTGTGTGCTGCGCGTCCCTGTGTGTGTAATAAGCAGAGTGTACGCGCGTTGTGCACCACCTATAGGCACATATTACTAACACACCCTTTAAATAACACAAAAAATTACTTTTCAGTTCCTCAAAACATCAACACGCCAACAATGCTCCTGAACACACCTGGTGTTCAGACCAGACACCCATGGGCAAACAGATGCGCCAGTGGAGCTGGACGTAAAAATGAGAACTGTGTCCGGCTAAAACTAGCAAAAAAACACTTGCGTCGCGTCTCTGGTGTTGCATTGCACTGGGTGTATGATAGGGCCCACTGAGTGTCAAATTATGAAAAAGTATAAAAAAGTAAACCGGTATCCTGATCTCTGTGTAGTACTAAGCATACCACAATAAACAGCGACAAACCACCTTCCTGTTCATTTTGATTATCCATAATCATAGTGCACTTCACGAGTTCACACTTACAAATAAGTCAGATAGAGTAAATGGTATGGGTATTTGCTGTCAGAGGAGAGGCTCTGAGCTCGGTATTCGGCCTGAACCCAGAGAACTCCCCCGTATTCCTGGCTGTAGTAGGAACCAGCCAAGAGTGAGGAGTCGGGGTGGTGGAGGGATGCTGAAAACTGCAACGTAGGTGAGTTGACTGAGTATAGGCTTCCTCTCATGCTAATAGGATAGACGTGATAATTGCTGATGACATGTTGATTGGATTGATTATTTGAATGTGCTCCTCCCGAACTTTGTTAATGAAACATCATTTATGAAACACCTGTGTTCAGCATATGGCAGGCTTACCAACTTTAATGGCCTGGTTAGAGTGAGATTTTAATGACATACTGAATCAATGACATTGAGGTTTAAAGAAAGCAACAATTCATTTTTAATTTCATCTTAATAATGCAAGCAATAATGCAAATAGTACAACATTAGTCTAGACGTTGTGTAAAATGCACTTTTTAGAAACAGTCTCTATTAACTCTCCCTACTGTAGTGACCGTGAACGATGGCCAGAACTTTACTGGTGAATTACTGATGAAAGCTTTTTACATCACTCATTCATAGAAGTGTCCGTTTGACTCCAGAAAACAACTGTCATATTACTGGTGTAATAATGTATCCTCTATTGAAATGGCTGAAACATCTTAACCACATACCAAGTATTTATAAAAAATATTATTTTTTGAACAATCATTTTTAAAGAACAATAATAGTCATTATACAAGTCTAGACAAGCAAAAAAATCTGTCAAATGTAGGCTACAAAGGCAAAGTCCTTATACAGCATTAACGTTAAATAAAATAGTTATAAAACTTAACTTTGGCCTTAGTCAAAATGATTTGCTCAAAGCAATTTAGATTGCTAAAGATTGCTTAGATCCCATGTTTAACCACTACAGAGACATGAGAGCCAGCAGCAGATGTCAGAAGCATTTGCAGAGATCAGGCTGTTCTTGGCGGCGTACATGAGCGCTGAGCACCGGACCTCACAACTTTTCAAATAGGCGCTATCTTTATAAATAAACCGCAGATTTGAGGTTTAAACAATTACATTCTCACCTGAAAAGCTCTCAAAGTTACATTCTGTGACATAACAACAGTAGTATTTTGAAAATGATAGTGGGTTTTTTTCGCCATTGTCCCTGCTGTCTTGAGGAGGGTGTAGCTGCAGCCTGGAGATCTCCAAATGGGGGCAGGAACAAAGCTGTTGATCCAGGAACATTGGTGAAATCAGGTTCACCACCCTGCATCGTGGAAGAGCTTGCAGGGATTCCTGCTTATATCTTTAAACTCTGGGCTTCAAAACAAGAGGTCCTGAACGCCACTGGACCACCCAGAGCTATCAATGATGAAACTTCGGTCTGCTTTATCTCATGGGCATATATTTATTTATATAGCAAGTTTAATAACTTTCACACATGCTTCATATGTTTCATCTAAGATCAATTCAACTTAAAATGAGATACTGTTTAATTTACGAACCTTTATTTTGAAATGTAAATCAACGACATTTGGCGGAAGTGAAAGTCTTTGCATGTTGAGACTCCGCCCCTTTTGGAAGTACAGTGCACTTTTACCGCTTCATTTTGAATTTGAGATTTGAATGTAGAGTGTGCGTACGCTAATATCCATGCCAACGTTCATATTTATATGGAAAAGTGGAAAATAGCACCACGTCAGTGTCTGAGCAGACATACGCACTTTTCCTCATGGCAGAGAGTCGGAGAACTGCAGGTGTTTGGAAATTTAAGCAATTATTGCCATAAGTAAAGCATTTGTCTTGTGTTCTTATGTTAATGACATTAATTAGGGGGCGTTATTTACGATCTGGAAGAGAGGTGTACGCATGTTTTTGTGTGTACATTCATTCTCTGAATCACACATACACATATTTGAGAATGACTGTAAGATCAAATGTAGGACAGTTTCTACGCAACATTTTATAAACGAGGCCCTTGGAGTTCACGCCTAGTTTTGTAAGTCTCCGGTCTGTAATTATATCTGTTTGGCTCGCTGGGAGAAATGCTGCCTGTCAAGAACACACACAGGCAAACTGATACTGATGAAATATCAGCACTCCTGGAAGGCCTCTCAGCCAATCAGATTCCAGGACTAGAACTAACTGTTGTATATGTAAGGAGTAATTGATGTCTGAATTATTAGAAAAATAATGCACACCTGAGGTGGTAATGCGGTCATGAAAAGCATTTTTCTGCAGGGCTACACTTTTTAAGTTTATGTGGCAGCCATTGCTGCTGAGCATGTGCCTATTAATTATTATTTATGCCTATTAGTTTGCATTTGGGAAGACATTCTCTGAGCTCTTGTTTCATGTTGTCACATGTATGTTCTGTTATGCTTGTGTTCTTGTCCCTGTGTTTTGGTTTGACCCAGTTCAACCCAGTTGCATTGATATTGTAAGCTAGTGTGTTACTCTGTTTATTAAATCTCCTTTTGCTTTATTTTCCTCTTGTCTTCTGGATTATGTACACAGCAAGTGTGACACAATGCAAGACCTAATAAGACTTAAAACAGCTAAGGTGAAGACAGAATATAATGGATTTGCCAGCTGTTCAACTCCTCTGGCTTGAACAAGAGGATTGCTCCCTCGAGGACCACACTAGGAATTTTTTAGATCTGGCCTGACGCACTGCCCAGACAGCTGCCTGTGCACATTTCACTATGTTGGACTGAACAAGGCTAAGCTGTCTGAGGAAGGTCCTTGAGGGAGCTTTGCTGCTTATGTGGAGTGGAGTGGGTGCTTGAGTGTAACGGCTCGCCTCTTACCATCTGTCAGTCTGAGGAAGACAGCACCAGCCCCACTCCTCCCCCAGAGACAAGTCAGCCACCAACCACGAGCTATACGGAGATGAAGCACAAGCCCACCACAGACAGAGAGCCTGAGCCTGCAGTGAGTGTCAAGCCAGAGCCTGTTGATTTTGAGGATGCTACCCTGTGTTCCCTGTTCCATCTGGTCCCTCCCAGTTCCTGTTCTCTTGAGTCTCCACTGGTTCCGTCCAGTTCTGAATGTCCTGATGTCCCACCCAGCTTCCCTCTCCCGCCGCCTCTCCCAATACCAGTCAGTTCATCGGTCGCACCTCTGCTGGTTCCTGTCAGCTCCTCCACTCATCCATCCACCCCATTGTGTTGCAAGGATGCACATGTTAGCTTCCAGTCACCAGCTTCAGTTTGGCAAAATCCATGGCAATCCTCCGAGACCGAATCCACCTCGACCCTCCAACCATTCAGCTTCTCCTTGGCTCCATGCTCCCTCAGCTCCACTGGGTTTCCTCGTCCCACTGGCCTCGCCTTGGTCAGGCATCGACCCTACTACACCACAGTCTTCCACTCCTCTGGGTACGCCTCGTCTCTTCATCCCTCTGGCTCCATCAGACTTCTCCTTCCCTCCAGCGTTGCCTTCGTCCTCACTCCCTCCAGCTCCACCCCAGCTCCACCCCGGCTCCACCCCATCCTGCCAAGCCCCCATCTCCACCTCAGTCTCGTGAGCCTGCAGTTCCGCCTCTGCCTTCCAGGTCTCTGGTGTCACCTCAGTTCTCCATCTTGCCAATTCCTCCTGGGTATCTATCTTCGTCATCTCCATCGGTTGTCCCCATGGTGACGTTGATGACCTCCCCACCATGGCTACTCCCTCCCTCGACTCCACCATGGGCCTCGTTCCCGTCTGGACTCCAAGTGTGACACGTGTGACTGTTGAAACCTTTCTGCCCTGTGCATGTTCCTTCCTGGGACTTATCCAGGTTGTTGAGGACCAATCCTCAGTGGTTCTCTAAACATTACATTTCCTAAAATGCATTACCTGTGTTTTTCTGTCATTCAAATTCCAATTCATGAATCAAAAGGAAACCAGTTCTTCAGTTCTGAATTTTGCCCAAATGAAGTCATACTGGGTTTGGAAAATAATGACTGAATTTTCATTGCATGTGAACTAATGAAGAAAATCATAGAAAGAAGACAATGATGTGCGAGAGAGTCATGTAATGTATTTGTCAAAGAGATAAACAGACCTTATATGTGTGAGTGTTATGTCAGAGTGATGGAGCACGGACACTTGAAGCTCTCATCTGACCCTCTAAAGCACACTATGTCGCCCCACGCACCATCGATCTGTAACTTGCACGGACATTTATCACCAGGATTCCTGAGGTTCATCCGTGATGTCTCTGAATTTTAAAGTGTTACACCCCTCTCTTATGTACTGGCTGTTATGGCAGGAAGCTGTGTTAATGAGTGACTGTATCTCATAATAACATAAACACTTTATGAATACAGGTCACATGTCCTCAGATATAACCATCATGATTATCATTACTTCCTCTTCCCTTAGGAGAGCTTTTCATTAGTTCTTAACACCTGCTTGATACAGTAATAATAATGAAATAGGTTTGTTCAATTAACATTATACATCATGAATTCATGCATAATTAATTAACATTCTCTTCAGACATCCATAAAGATTTTTATGGTAAACATTCTTTGGTGAAGACACAAAGAGATGTGCAATGTAAAACATTTATGCATTTGGTTAGGGGTGTGAATCTTTTGGTAGACAGCAAATCGATTTGAGTCACAATTTGATTAAATTCCATTCAATTTCAATTAATGATTCATAGTGTCCCTATTATGCTTTTTGGGATATTACCTTTCATGCAGTGTGGAATAGAGCTGTTTGTGAATGTAAAAGGTCTCCAAAGTTCCAAAGGTCAAAGTGCAGATAAATGGAGTTATTGTCTCTTAAAAGAAAGAAGTGATTCTGAACTTCCTGAAATGAGTCGTCAGTAATTGCAGTGTCAGTTCCTGCTGAACCTACATAGCGCAACACATTAGCATAATGCCAGCCTGTGGTCTTCATTCACTGGCTGTTGGCGAACTATGTCTACTTTGCCCCGCCCTCAAACACTGTAGTTGCTGCTGAGACTGGAAGAGTTTGGTTCGTGTTGTTCATGTCGAGAGGACATTTTCTGCACTGCGAAATTTAAATCCACTTTGATGCACTTCCAAAGCATGAGATTGATACAGTAAAACGACGCTGTTCACTGTGTATCAAGTGCTGAGGAAGAACTGAACTTCAGATATGCTAATGGATATTTGTTTTCCGACACACACAGTAAAAGAACACGTGATTCCTCAGACCAGGCCACCTTCTTCCATTGCTCCGTTGTCCAGTTCTGATGCTCACGTGCCACTGTTGGTGCTTTCGGCGGTGGACAGGGGTCAGCATGGGCACCCTGACTGGTCAGTGTATTCTGACACCTTTCTATCAGAACCAGCATTAACTTCTGGAGCAATTTGAGCTCCAGTAGCTCATCTGTTTGATCGGACCACACGGGCCAGCCTTCTCTCCCCACGTGCATCAATGAGCCTTGGCCGCCCATGACCCTGTCTCCGGTTCTCCACTGTTCCTTCCTTGGAGCACTTTTAATAGATCTTGACCACTGCAGACCGGGAACACCCCACAAGAGCTGCAGTTTTGGAGATGCTCTGACCCAGTCGTCTAGCCATCACAATTTGGCCCTTCCTCGCTCAAATCCTTACGCTTGCCCATTTTTCCTGCTTCTAACACAGTGTTACTCATTGCGTGGCTCGTGACCCTCCTGCGGCTCGCATGGCAGTAAATACGGTGAAATGATCATGCAGTCAATACATACATTTCATAAAAACAAGCAGGGCTATAACATAACCCATTAAAACCTCAAAGTGTCTGCTCTATTACAAATAATTTATATTTAAAAAATACCCCAAAACAGCAGCATTACAAGATAGAAATATAAACTTGCCCTGCCCTTACGTCCATGACTCACTGCGGATTTGCCAGTTTTTGCGTCTTTCCAGCTTTTGACGGCAGATGTGCTCTTATAGATCAACACGTTCTCATGAAATGCGCATCTATAACACGAATTGTATTTATTGTGCGATTTATACGCCAAAATGACTTTTACATGCATATGATCATCTCTTTCATGTTTCTTTCTCCATTCTGCTGCATGTCTACAATTAGCTGAATTCATGTTTTACAGATGTTTCTAGATTGGCTATACATTTTACTGGAGGAACCTTCCACTCACACGTGTAAAAACTCTTCTAAACAATTTCTAAACGTATACATTTACATTACATTACAATATCAAATTCACAGTTATGGGACAGATTTATCAGTGTGTGTCCCTGTAATCTTGACACTGCTGAAACTATCTGCGCATCAGAGCTGTTTCAGGCACACAGCAGAACCCCGGCAGCGCTGGAAGGAGAGCATGTGCGGTTCAGAGGAGTGGCTCTGCCGAACACACACGTGTGTCTGTACTGTACCTTCACAATCCTCTCCGGCAATGATTCCTCACTGTCCTCTCATCCAGCTAAAGATTATATCTACAACATCCTTAATCATAGAGCCATAGGCGTCGGGGGGTCAGGACCCACCCCATCTGAGGGTTGCCCCCCCCCCTAAAATATCATTAAAAACCACACTGTGTATTGTAAATTATATAATGATATATACTTAAATAATTGTGTAAGTAGTAAAACAATACAAATGCAAACGGGGAAAAAAAGTTTAGAAACATTTTGAGTCCTCCATCTCTTGCCTCACAGTGGTTTGGTCCATCACGCACCTCATCTACACACACACACACACACCTCACCTACACACACCTCACCTACACACACTCACACACACACTCTCACACACACACTCACACACACACATGTGCGCACACACACACACTCACACACACATGCGCACACACACACACACTCACACAAACACACATAAATAAATGCACACTCACGCGCACACACACACACACACACATATACCTCACCTACACACACCTCACCTACACACACACACGCACCTCATCTACACGCACACACGCACACGCACACACACACCTCACCTACACACACACACACGCACCTCATCTACACGCACGCGCACACACACACACACCTCACCTACACACACACACTCACACACACACACACACTCACACACACACATGCGCACACACTCTCACACACACACTCACACACACACATGCGCGCACACACACACACTCACACACACATGCGCACACACACACACACTCACACACATAAATAAATGCACACTCACGCGCACACACACTCACACACACACACACACACACATATACCTCACCTACACACACCTCACCTACACACACACACGCACCTCATCTACACGCACACACGCACGCGCACACACACACACACCTCACCTACACACACACACACGCATCTCATCTACACGCACGCGCACACACACACACACACACACCTCACCTACACACACACACTCACACACACACACACACACATGCGCACACACACTCACACATGCGCACACACACACACACACACACACACACTCACACACACATAAATAAATGCACACTCACATGCACACACACTCACACACACACACACACATACCTCACCTACACACACCTCACCTACACACGCACACACTCACACACACATGCGCACACACGCTCTCACACACACACACATGCACACACCGATGCACACACACACACACACTCACACACACATGTACATACACACACATACACACTCCCACACACACACACATGCGCGCACACACACACTCACACACACACACACACTCACACACACACACTCACGCATGCACGCACACACACACATTCGCACACACACACTCACACACACATGCACACACACACACTCACACACATACTCACACACATACTCGCACGCACGCACACACACACACATGCGCACACACACACTCACTCCCTCACACACACACACACACACACATGCACACACGCAGACACACTCACACACACATGCGCACACACACTCTCACACACACACACACATGCGCACACACACACACTCACACACACACGCACGCACGCATGCACGCACACACATGCGTACACACACACTCACACACACACATGCACACACACACTCACACACACACATGCACGCACACACACACACTCCCACACACACACACACACACACTCACACACACACACACACACATGCACACACACACACACACAGATAAATAAATGCACACACACACACTCTCACACACCCACACACACACACTCACACACGTGCACACACACACACACACATGCACACACACACACACACATTAATAAATGCACACTCACGCGCACACATACTCACACACACACACTCACAAATACACACACTCACACACACACACTCACACTCATGCACACACACGCACTCACGCGCACGCACTCACGCGCACACACACACTCACGCGCACACACACATGCGCATAATACTAATACTGTTAGTTTTTGCTACCGTTTTGCTCAATGCTATGTGGAAGAAACAAGCTAATTTAATAATTATATTACCGTGTGGTGAACCTATGATAACTCATATTTAAACAATTATTGCTTTGTGTTGTTGGCCAGATAGAAATGACAGAGAAAAGAAAAACGGACATAAGATAATTTTTCAGTGCACCAAAACACAACTACAATTTTGGCCGTATTATTTGTGTCCCCTTCAAAAACTGCCCTTGAGAAATCGTTGTTGATTGCCCCCCCAACTGTTAGATCCCACGCATAGAGTGGAAAGCCATGGAAATTTCACATCACGATTACGGTGACCAAAATGACCACGGTATTATCACGCTATTGTTAAAATGTGCTGGAAATCTTCAAAAAGCACTGATACAAACACTGGAATCATAACCAACAAACAAAATTAGCAGCATTGTGCACTTTATGTTTGTATAAACATTAAAATATTAACATTAATATTTGTAGAAACTCATTTTGGATTTTTTAAATAGCATATTTTCAATTATTAGTAATTAATACACAAAAAAAGTATAGTTTAACATTCTACACTTCTACATTAAATTATTCATAGCAACTGCCTTTCATAACGATATTACTATCAAACTTTACACTTGCATCTGTCAGTCTGTCATAACTGATCATTTGTGCATCTATTGATTTCTATTGCTACATCTATATTCTATAGAACGCAAAAGTATTTTTAAAACATTAACATTTTTATTATGTCAATTAATAAACTCTTTCCCTACCAATGTTGTTTTAGCTTCATCAACACTTGAATGTGGATACGTTTAATAATAAAAAAGCAACATTTTGAGCAAAAAAGCTGAGCAAATCATGTCAAAGACTTGATCCGGATGTGATTGAGAGCGATGATCAAACACAGATGGAGTGCATCAACACCTCAAAGCTTCATCGTTCAGTCACATTAGGCCGCTTTGATTTATATGATGTTTAATGTTCGATGATCGAGTTAGCTGAATGTTACTCAAAGCCTTTCTGCTGGCTTTAAAATTTCCTTCAAGGAATGTGAATAAAAATCACAGACATTTTACAGTTGAGTTCATATTTTTCTTCCATCTGTTACTGAAGGGCTCAACGTCTCTGTCCGCTTAAGCAAGCTCAAAAACACCATGGCTAATGCAGTGTTTCCCAACCCTGTTCCTGAAGCACACCAACACTACACATGTTGAACTAATCAAGCACACTTCATTTAACTCATTATCTCAATCCTAGACCTGAAATGGATGGGTAGGATAAACTGTACACTGTTTAGGAACAGGGCTGGGAAACACTTCTCTACTGTACAAAAATTATTGCTTTTGTCAATCTTCCTTTCACTACAGCCATGGACATCCGTCTTAATTTTCTGCTAAGGTAGACAAAATGACATAACATATAATCGGCCATCATTAAAAAAATGAAGATTTACTCCCATTGGCTACTGCGTTTCATTTTTTCCCCTAGATGATCTTGATAGAAATAATCAAAAGTATATTTTTTCCCAGCAGAATTGTCAATGGTTTTGTGTGTGTATGCTCTTTTGTCTTCTCAGCTACACTGGAAAAAGAGGCTTGATGTCGAGGAGCAAAGGAGCCCAAACAGAAATGATTATTGATTTAATCACATAATCAGCAGCCGGCACCTCAGGCCCAGATAGTAAATCCATAATAGCCTCTCCACGTAACCAACTCAACAAATTTACCATCAAAGCCATCCGTGCACAAACTCTAAACACTGAAGCCAAGGGTCACCTTCAGCGGCGGAGGGAATATTGACGCGCTGCTTTCAACACGCTCTACACTTATCAAACACAACTGCAATCTTACACAAGGATCACACATGCGTTTCTATTAAAATATGAGAAGATGAGAGATGCAATCAGTTGTAGGATATAATGCATAATTCTTCTGCAGTTCACCTGCATTCAGGCACAGGGTGATATTAGTTTCTTTGGGAATAAAGAATTATACACATTTATATATGTATAAATTCTATATGTGCAAATGAATGCATTTTATGAAAGAATCCAGGAGTTGAGAGAGCCTCTTCATCTGTTCAACAGCCACTTGAGTTTGCAAGACTCTTCACCTTGAGAACAGGTGCACAGTACAGCAGTCACTGCTCAAACGGTTTCCTCATCCACTAATAATCTATGCTTTCCTCGTCATTCAACCACTATTCAACATTCAGAATATAAGAATTAGCTCAATCCCCACAAGATATTGAACTGAAACAACAAGAGGAGGAATCGACTGAACTGCAGTTCAAAGAAACTGAACAATTCCTTTAGTCCAACACAATTGTACTTCTATTTTTGCATCAGTTAATTCTGCTCTTCTGATCTGATTGGCCAAACAGTGTTTCAAGAGTGCTGGTATTCAGTATAACAGCACTGGAGTGTTTTACTGCTTGTCTCTGGATGGAGACGGAGTCGACAGCAGACGACCAGCGAGCCTTCCTTTCTCTCTGATGAAACTGAAGAAAAACAGCAGGCTGGAGTGGCATCACGGGATCGCAAACAAAAGGGTGAGCAGAGGAAGACAGACTAGACTGGTAGGTAGGAGAAAGAGTTGAATAACCAGACTGCAATAAACACTGACATAGTGAGACTCGGCAGAGAGAACATAAACAGAGAGAGATCAGCGGGAAAAGGAAATACAGGTGAGGATGAAAAACAAATGATGGTCATCATGTGTGCAGAACGGCTGTGAACGGAGGAACCACTGCAAAACACACCGAGAGCAGAGCTCAGTCCAAATTTATTATCAATCATAACTACCCAGGAATGTGGACAATAATGTGTATTGATTTGCAAATAAGCAAATGTTTTTTATAACCAAAACTATCAATACAGTAAACCTCATACTAAAATATCATTTTAGTTAACGATGCATTTAACTGTACAATAAATAACAAAATATACCATACAGTATAAAAAAAAATGGAAAACAAAAAGTGTGCACAAAAACAAAATGTGACAAAGAGTATTAACATATAATTTAAAAACAGACATTGTCACCATGTTATGAAGAACTCCATGCAAACATACTAGTTTTATATATCATTTAAAATGCATGACAGGGCATTCGTACATTATTTATAGTTTTAATCTAAAGTAGCCAGTCCTGTTTCACACAGCTTGACCTTTTACAGGATTTACAGTAGAGGTCAAACGTGACGTCCGGAGGGGATTTCTGCAAGTTCATTAATCCATCAAAATATGAGGAAAATATTTTACATATATTTGTAATATGTGTTCATAATTTCCTGGCCAAAACTTAAGTCAGCACAATTTGTCATGTTTCATTGTGTTATTCAAGCACAACTATGCAGAATGACTACACAATCTTTAAACTGTAATGGATTCCACTGTAGGCGAGTTTAATGAACCCAAGTGCAGTTTTATTGTGTGTTTTGTTCAATAACAATAAAAAACCTAATGTGATCAACTAAAATTGTGTGTTCTGTCATTTTCTGCTGGTTTCATGGTACAGTTTATAATCTAACAGTCAACTGTTCTAAGGGACTTTAAAGATACACTATATTGCCACAAGTATTGGGCCGCCCCTCCAGATCCCTGAGTTCAGGTGTTCAATCCCTTCATGGCCACAGGTGTATAAATCAAGCGCTAGGCATGCAGACGCTTCTACAAACATTTGTGAAAGAATGGGTCGCTCTCAGGAGCTCAGTGAACTCAAGCGTGGTACCGTGATAGGTTGCCACCTGTGCAATAAGTCCATTCCTGACATTTCCTCACTACTAAATATTCCACGCTCAACTGTTAGTGGGATTATAACAAAGTGGAAGCAATTGGGAACAACAGCAACTCAGCCACGAAGTGATAGGCCACGTAAAATCACAGAGCGGGGTCAGCGCATGCTGAGGGTCACAGTGCGCAGAAGACGCCAACTTTCTGCAGAGTCAATAGCTACAGACCTCCAAACTTCTGTGGCCTTCAGATGAGCTCAAGAACAGTGTGTAGAGAGCTTCATGGAATGGGTTTCCATGGCCGAGCAGCTCATCCAAGCCTTACATCACCAAGAGCAATGCAAAGCGTGGGATGCAGTGGGGTAAAGCACGCCGCCACTGGACTCTAGAGCAGTGAGACGTGTTCTCTGGAACGACCAATCACGCTTCTCTGTCTGCCAATCCCATTGACGAGTCTGGGTTTGGCGGTTGCCAGGGGAACGAGACTTGCCTGACTGCATTGTGCCAAGTGTAAAGTTTGGTGGAGGGGGGATTATGGGGTGGGGTTGTTTTTCAGGGGTTGGGCTTGGCCCCTTAGTTCCAGTGAAAGGAACTCTTAATGCTTCAGCATACCACGACATTTTGGACAATTTCATGCTCCCAACTTTGTGGGAACAGTTTGGGGATGGCCCCTTCCTGTCCCAACATGACTGCGCTCCAGTGCACAAAGCGTTGGTCCATAAAGACACGGATGAGCGAGTTTGGTGTGGAGGAACTTGACTGGCCTGCACAGAGTCCTGACCTCATCCCGATAGAACACCTTTGGGATGAATTAGAGCGGAGACTGTGAGCCAGGCCTTCTCGTCCAACATCAGTGCCTGACCTCACAAATGCTCTTCTAGAAGAATGGTCAAAAATTCCCATAAACACACTCCTAAACCTTGTGGAAAGCCTTCCCAGAAGAGTTGAAGCTGTTATAGCTGCAAAGCGTGGACCAACTCCATATTAAACCCTACGGATTAAGAATGGGATGGCATTAAAGCTCATGTGCATGTAAAGGCAGGCATCACAAAACTTTTGGTAATATAATGTAAGTTCAACGTAACAATGTGTGTACAAGAACTAGGTTACACTTTATTATTTACGGTAATTATAAATTGAATTACTGAGTAATATTAAGTAACTACATGTACTTACTATAGGGTTAGGATTAGGCTTTGGTTTGGTTGAGGGTTAGTTGCAAGTAATTATGCATAATTTATAGTTATTCCTATAGTAACTACATGTAACATATGTAACAATGACACTGTAAAATAAAGTGTTACCAATCATTACATAAAAATGTATTACAATGTTAGTACATAAAGTGGGTTATATTGATGTTTCTGGAATTTTCCTATTGTTTGACGACTTGTTCATGGATAAATATGTATTATGAAAAGGGACACTTACAGTAGTTGATTGAAATCCTTTGAATTATACTTTCTATTTGCATTCTGTTTGCTACCTAATTTAAAATAATTCAAATTCAGCTTTTAAATTTGAATTTAAAAGGCATTCTCAGATCACTTTTGAATGCCACACAACCGCTAGTAAATATAGCATTTCATTGTCAATAGATTTCTTTATTCTGTATCTTTTTTTCCCTCTCTCTGAGCGCTAGAGAATGGAAAGTGTTTACCAAAGTGTTGTGCCTCATTGGCTGCTGAAGATCGGCTTCTAATTAGCATTGAGTTTTCTGAACATGGCAGAATCATGTCCATTCTGCTTTCATCTAATCTCTACTCTTTCAAAAAATAATGAGATAATTTACACCTCATTAACATGGCCTGTAATGTCTGCGGATATATAATAATGATCGCTTATCATTTCACTTTGCATTATTATCTCCTCTAATGAAACTGTTCACACAGCTGTCAAGAGAGCCTTAATTGGTGGTATAAAATCACAGAGAGTTCGAGGTTACGTGTGTGAAGTTTTAATTTGCGTAAGGTGGGCTCCGCCCAATGTAAATCCACCTTGTTCTGAGTGCCAGCCGTCTGTTTGGCCGAACAGGGCCGAAATGAAAGACAACAGCAGTTTGAGAAACCTCTTGCTTTCACACAAACATCTGCTGGGTCTGTGTGTGTTGACCCGATGTTTTCTAGGCTGCTACTAATGGTGGTCAAATGGGAAGTAATTTAATTGGTGGACATGCTGTCGACCTGATCCGTATAAGAACAGCGCAAAGCGTGAAAGGCGTTTATCCCATGTTCCATTTTTGTGCTGCATGAACTAGTGTGAGCACTCATAACCATAAGTTCTCTAATATAGGATAAAGTGAGCTCAATCCACTGACCGTTCTGACAGAAGCGGCCATGCCTGGCCAGGGCGAGGAGGGTTAGACGGGCTTGGCTGGCTCAGAGGGACTTTACCGCAATGGCTTGCTGCTAATTGTGGCGTGTGCACAGTGAAGTGAGCAGTGGAAGGCCGTCTGTAAATTAAAATCTCACTCAGCGTGTCTGAACAGCCCACTAGAAAAGCAAGAGCTCACAGTTCGCTCGCATTTGACCCCAGTCGACTGTCTGTGGGTGCATCCACAAATCTAAGCACATCTGTCTATGTGGAATCACTGCCGTCTTGCGATTTTATTCCTTGTGCCATATTTAATTATGGTGGTCCCCTGTGTGCAGTCTATTGGATATAGATCTATAGCAAACATCCCTGCAGACATTAACATGCCATGTGAGGGGGGTTAGCCCAGTGTAATATGATAACTGCTCTGTCGATTGGCCCTGTCATATGCTAATAGTCTTCTCCACGAGCGCCCAGGGCTGCTGTACTTATTTATGAGCAATAATCGGCTTTAGGCTGAATGCTCTCGACCCCGAGAGCGCTAGAGCCAGTGATTAATGGTTAACACACTCTCCAGCTCAGAAATTGTCAGTTTCTCGCTGCATGAAATGAGAGATTTATGTAAACAACGCTGTGTGTGTTTTTGCTCGCTTGTTTGTCAGGTCCACATATCATCACACTGATCATTACAGCAAATATTAAACAAGACAAGCCCAATCAAACCCCGAGCACCTGTTAATACACATCATAAAACATTCATCGATCGGCAGTGCCCTTTAACAGCATGTCAGATTCATTCATCTGTTATGATTTTATTTGAATTAAATACTGTATGTATAATCTTAGCTGCTCTAAGTAAAGATATGCATAAATAACTGTCTGTTATGTCATGTCTGATTTAAAATACTAATTATACACTGTTCAGGCATAACATTATGACAGGTGAAATGAATAACACTGATTATCTCTTAGTGGGTGGGATATATTAGGCAGCAAGTGAACATTTTGTCCTCAAAGTTGATGTGTTAGAAGCAGGAAAAATAGGCAAGCGTAAGGATTTGAGCGAGTTTGACAAGGGCCAAATTGTGATGGCTAGACGACTGGGTCAGAGCATCTCCAAAACTGCAGCTCTTGTGGGGTGTTCCCGGTCTGCAGTGGTCAGGATCTATCAAAAGTGCTCCAAGGAAGGAACAGTGGAGAACCGGAGACAGGGTCATGGGCGGCCAAGGCTCATTGATGCACGTGGGGAGCGAAGGCTGGCCCGTGTGGTCCGATCAAACAGACGAGCTACTGGAGCTCAAATTGCTCAGGAAGTTAATGCTGGTTCTGATAGAAAGGTGTCAGAATACACAGTGCATCTCAGTTTGTTGCGTATGGAGCTGCATAGCCGCTGACCAGTCAGGGTGCCCATGCTGACCCCTGTCCACCGCCGAAAGCACCAACAGTGGCACGTGAGCATCAGAACTGGACCACGGAGCAATGGAAGAAGGTGGCCTGGTCTGAGGAATCACGTGTTCTTTTACATCACGTGGATGGCCGGGTGCGTGTGCGTGGCTTACCTGGGGAACACATGGCACCAGGATGCACTATGGGAAGAAGGCAAGCCGGCGGAGGCAGTGTGATGCTTTGGGCAATGTTCTGCTGGGAAACCTTGGGTCCTGCCATCCATGTGGATGTTACTTTGACACGTACCACCTACCTAAGCATTGTTGCAGACCATGTACAGCCTTTCATGGAAACGGTATTCCCTGGTGGCTGTGGCTCTTCCAGCAGGATAATGCTCCTGACACAAAGCACAAATGCTTCAGGAATGGTTTGAGGAGCACAACAACGAGTTTGAGGTGTTGACTTGGCCTCCAAATTCCCCAGATCTCAATCCAATCGAGCATCTGTGGGGTGTGCTGAACAAACAAGTCCGATCCATGGAGGCCCTACCTCGCAACTTACAGGACTTAAAGGATCTGCTGCTAACATCTTGGTGCCAGATACCACAGCACACCTTCAGGGGTCTAGTGGAGTCCATCAGAGACAGGTCAGCAAAAGCTGGACCAACACAATATTAGGTCATAATGTTATGCCTAATTGGTGTATAACATTTTACTATTTCTTTGTGTGACAACCCAGACAGCAACATAGTGTGGCCGACACTATTTGCTGTCTAAGAAAAGTTTAATGAGAAATGAAATCACCTGGCTTCAAATCCTTCACGTTCCATGTCTGATTCGTTCACTGCGTTTTTGTTTTTGGTCTTTTAGGAAGTTTGAATATTGTCTCATTTGAGATGAAATCTCGGTCTTGGAAAGGTTTTTATGCATCCCTGAAAGAGAGACACAAAGCAGTGTTTGTGTGCTTCTATCACTCTCACAAAAACAGACACTTATTCTAAAAAAATTTAAAAAAAACCTTTAGACATACATCGTGCATTTAAATGTGCAAAATTGTGCTGGATAAATGTGCAGTATTGTGTGTTGAGTGGAGGTGGGAGGAATATAGATGCTTTCAGTGATATGGTTAGTGTGCAATAAATCCACAAAAGGGTCTTTACAAATGAGCGAAGCTAAGCTCCTCTTATTACAGCCCTCCTCTCTCTTACAGTATTGAACGAAAGCCTCTCTCTCTCTCTCGGTCTCTCTGTCTCTCTCTCTGTCTCTCTGTCTCTCTCTCTCTCTCTCTCTCTCTCTCTCTGTCTCTCTCTGTCTCTCTCTCTCTCTGTCTCTCTCTCTCTGTCTCTCTCCCTCTCTCTCTCTCTGTCTCTCTCTCTCTCTCTCTCTCTCTCTGTCTCTCTCCCTCTCTCTCTCTCTCTCTCTCTGTCTCTCTCCCTCTCTCTCTCTCCGTCTCTGTCTCTCTGTCTCTCTCTCTCTCTCTCTCTCTCTCTCTCTCTCTCTCTCTCTCTCTCTCTGTCTCTCTCCCTCTCTCTCTCTCTGTCTCTCTCTCTCTCTCTCTCTCTCTCTCTCTCTCTCTCTCTCTCTCTCTCTCTCTCTCTCTCTCTCCCTCTCTCTCTCTCTCTCTCTCTCTCTCTCTCTCCTCTCTCTCTCTCTCTCTGTCTCTCTCCCTCTCTCTCTCTCTGTCTCTCTCTCTCTGTCTCTCTCTCTCTGTCTCTCTCTCTCTCTCTCTGTCTCTGTCTCTCTCTGTCTCTCTCCCTCTCTCTCTCTCTCTCTCTCTCTCTCTACTTACACTTCTGAAATTCTAAACCCAACCTGAGAAAACTAAAGGCGATGAGAGCGATAAGGAAATTCTTTTCCTGTTGTCCATTACTTTTTGACTTTGCAAGGAACTTTTTCTTTATTGAAGGAGAATAATGTAACAAGTGTGCTATGTAGCAGCTTTTTTCCATGGCTGAAAGAAAGTGTGGGAAAAAGCTGCGCTGGCAAAGGGAGCGGGTCAGGACTGAGCCCCCCCACATCTCGAACCCACGGCACCAGGTGTCCGGAGCATTCAAAGGATGCTCTTATTCATAGACGGGACCAGATTAAAACTCTAAATTTGCAACTGAATGCTGATATAATCCTGGAAATATATCTCCATTAGGAGCTCGCCCATTACTAGAACAATGAGGCCTTTGTGTAAGGCTTTATATTTATCAAGAACGCTGGGGTGTGAATGAGGCAGGAGAGAGAGTTTGTGTGTGTGTAAGAGAGTGTGTGTTTGTGTATATAAGTGTGTGTGTGTGTGTGTATGGGGGGGGGGGGGGTCCAACTGTTTACATGTTAATTTCACACTTAACAGTCCCTGTCCATAGCTATTTATACATAAAATGCTAATCATTTTCCCTTCACCTTTCTGTCCCTTTACGTCAGTTGTTCACACTTGACTGTAGATATGCTAATGTCAATATGTGTTTTTAATATCGTGACAACTTCAAGTCCAGAGGAATCCCATGATTGGTACTTCAAAATAAAAGATTCTTTTGTTAATTCACACTCTTTTTTTCGAGATCAGGTTGTTTTGAATGACAAAAGACAGTCATGAAAGAATTGTTTTCACATCTGTGGAAACATATTCAAACAAACACATGCACATGAGCGCTGGACATTAATATATACTTTAAGATTGTCCATATGCCAAATCACAGAAAAACTTTCTTTTTAGACATGGCGAAATTATAGATTTGCTCTCTCTTGCTTCAGTCTGGCACAGTAACTCTGCCAGATGTTTGATGTTTGCTTGTCTCTATTAAAAAAACAACAACCATATATTAAAATGAGAGCAAAGCATATATGTTGGGTATAAGTCAAACAGAATAGCATTCAAGGCTGATGAGAGCGACGAACACCTGGACTGTAGAATTTGCTTGATTTCTTTTAATCCTCAGTTGATTCACTTTTGACAATAACGTTTTTTTTTCTCTTTTGATAGGAATATTTGATCGTTTTTTCTTTTCTTTGCTGAATTCAGCTCTTTATCATACATGAGAGCATGTACATGCAGCACTGAGTCACATTTTACACAAGATAATTGCTGTATATATGGCAAATATAAAATAACTATTTATTTATTTTACTGTCAGTGCCATCTTCAAAGCACCGCTTAGTTGTTCTGCTATATCTAATAGACTATTCTGACCTCTTGCAACATTAAAGTTTTATATTTAAAACATTAATTATGAATTCAATGAATTTATGTCACCTCTGAGCTGTCACCACTTTATTTGCCACATCTACAGGGCAAAGACGGATTTTGTTGATTCTGATTTGTAACAGCCCTATAATATAACTCTTATTATTCTAACTGAACTAACTGATTACATTTAAGAAGCTTAAATTATTAATGTGATGTTTGGAGAAATCTCTATAAAAATGTAAAACTGTATACACATGCTCATGATAATTTCCTGTCACGTTTGAATAGATTGTATTGTTTAGGTATCATCTTGTTATTATTATTAATTTAAATTGTTCAGATGATTCCAGTGGACTTCTTTGACCATAATTTAGTTATGTGTAAAATCATTTTTAAGTTCTGTAAAGTTAAACCGTTCTTATTGGCATTTTAATACAATATTGTTGGCTTTTATTCTTAAAAAGATTTGCTTTGTCTGATTGATAAAAAATGAAAGAGCAAAGGCCCTGGTCATATCACCCTTTCTGAATGTAGAGCAGGTGGAGGGTCCATCCAAGTACAGCCAAAATGTACGTTCTGAAACTAGGGTTTTGTTGTCAGACCCAGCTGAAATGTGTAAAAGAGCAGTTACGTTATACTTGTGCACAGAGAAGACATGGTTTAAAGAGTGGCCAACAGGCTATTTCCTTAGAAGAACTGTATAAAGCTCAAGGGATAAATGGTATTCCTTTTGAGTTCTACAAGGCGTATTCAGGGCCGGATTAACATAAGGGCTAGGTGGAGCAGAAGCCCCAGGGCCCGAGCACGGTGGGGGCCCGTGATTGGCCGAGGAAATGATTGACAGTCGATCAGGAGCACTTAAACTTTTCCTGGTGGGCCGCTCACCAAACCCCACCACGCCCCCACATATTAAGCGCTGTTATTTACTGGAGTGCTGCAAGTGCATGAGAACAAACACCAAAAGCCAGGTAAAGAAACAGCGCTACCTGATTAAACCGCGCGCGCATCCAGCAGTCACAGCGCGAGAGCAGCTGGATCGTCTCATGCACAGCGTTGACGAACTCGTTCAACGCTTTCGCCGTTCTATTGAAGTGATAACGAGCGCCAGGCAGTCGCTTTACCCATTTGAATTTAATACAAGCGCAACATCATGTGTACAGTAAAGGCTCTGTGGCGAAACTAGCTGAACCAGACTGAATAGCTCTGACCATGTAAAGTGAAGTGTTGAGGTAAACTATGTAATCACGGGAGTCAGCTATGAGGTATTTTTCCGAGGTGTACATAATAAATGTGGTGAAATAATTGACTAATAGAGTATTAACACTACTTTAGTGCTGCAATGATATCTGAGCTGCCCTGCCTGCGGTCTGTCACCGCTCGTCAATGTCAAAATATTTGAGATGACCAATCAAATTAAAGTAGGCGGGCTTTATGTTCACAGAAGCTGCTGTGCGCGAGTCGCGCGACGCTTCAATAAACTGTGCCAGATGTACACTCACCTAAAGGATTATTAGGAACACCTGTTCAATTTCTCATTAATGCAATTATCTAATCAACCAATCACATGGCAGTTGCTTCAATGCATTTAGGGGTGTGGTCCTGGTCAAGACAATCTCCTGAACTCCAAACTGAATGTCAGAATGGGAAAGAAAGGTGATATAAGCAATTTTGAGCGTGGCATGGTTGTTGGTGCCAGACGGGCCGGTCTGAGTATTTCACAATCTGCTCAGTTACTGGGATTTTCACGCACAACAATTTCTAGAGTTTACAAAGAATGGTGTGAAAAGGGAAAAACATCCAGTATGCGGCAGTCCTGTGGGCGAAAATGCCTTGCTGATGCTAGAGGTCAGAGGAGAATGGGCCGACTGATTCAAGCTGATAGAAGAGCAACTTTGACTGAAATAACCACTCGTTACAACCGAGGTATGCAGCAAAGCATTTGTGAAGCCACAACACGCACAACCTTGAGGCGGATGGGCTACAACAGCAGACCCCACCGGGTACCACTCATCTCCACTACAAATAGGAAAAAGAGGCTACAATTTGCACGAGCTCACCAAAATTGGACAGTTGAAGACTGGAAAAATGTTGCCTGGTCTGATGAGTCTCGATTTCTGTTGAGACATTCAGATGGTAGAGTCAGAATTTGGCGTAAACAGAATGAGAACATGGATCCATCATGCCTTGTTACCACTGTGCAGGCTGGTGGTGGTGGTGTAATGGTGTGGGGGATGTTTTCTTGGCACACTTTAGGCCCCTTAGTGCCAATTGGGCATCGTTTAAATGCCACGGCCTACCTGAGCATTGTTTCTGACCATGTCCATCCCTTTATGACCACCATGTACCCATCCTCTGATGGCTACTTCCAGCAGGATAATGCACCATGTCACAAAGCTCAAATCATTTCAAATTGGTTTCTTGAACATGACAATGAGTTCACTGTACTAAAATGGCCCCCACAGTCACCAGATCTCAACCCAATAGAGCATCTTTGGGATGTGGTGGAACGGGAGCTTCGTGCCCTGGATGTGCATCCCACAAATCTCCATCAACTGCAAGATGCTATCCTATCAATATGGGCCAACATTTCTAAAGAATGCTTTCAGCACCTTGTTGAATCAATGCCACGTAGAATTAAGGCAGTTCTGAAGGCGAAAGGGGGTCAAACACAGTATTAGTATGGTGTTTTAGGATAGAAATGTTAAACAATGAAAAGACTATCAGCCAGAGCTCAGCTTTAGGAGGGGAAGAGAAGGAGACTGAGAGAAAAATAAAGAGTGATGGAAATGAGGAGAGAGCAGGTATGACAGATAATCTACTGCCCACTAACATGGTTTTGAACGTTTTTTTTCTTTAAACATCTTAAAATGCACATATATGGATCAGAGAAATCAAAATTTTCTTGGGGGACCATGCCCCCAAAACCCCCCAAAATAGCTCAAATTTGGGAGCTCACAGGTTGTGAAACTCCTTAAAGCTGTTGCATGCTCAAAAGTTGTTGCTGTTTCTGGAAACCTGTTTGCGTTGACCTCATATCTGAAGTTAATGCATTTATGCTGTTAATGTGTTGCAGCCTGGAATATTTATATATAGGCCTACTTAATATTAAAATTGAATATTCAGACAGTATATACTCACTGTATCTCTGTGCTTTGAAGATTTTGTACTAATTATTTCTGTGGTAGAAAACGTTGTGGCACCAAGATCGGCTACTATGGGGGCCCTTGGGTTTGTTATAGCGCCAGGGCCCTACGTGTTCTTAATCCGGGCCTGGGCGTACTGGAGTATTAAAAACTGGAGATCTGTGCCCTCATCGTGCCCTGACTTTAAAATCATTTCTAAAGTATTAGCAATTAGTTAGGAAAAGTTTTGGAGGATGTCATCAATCCTGGCCAGGTCTACTGTGTGCCTGGCAAAGATTAGTGGTTTGAATTTTAGCTTGATTTCCAATAATGTGGAAAAGGTGTTGGACTAAGTAGAGCATAATTATTTTTAGTTTTAGATGCTCTTGGTTTTATTTCAGATTTTATAACCTATCAAACTTATAAACATTTTATACCTAGGAACTGGTGGAGGAGGAGACCATAAACGGCAAAGTGGAAGAACTTAGCAGAGCGGGAGGACTGAAGATCCACAATTGCAGCCTGAGGAACCATTGACCATGATGGAGCCAGTGGATTTGAAGTCAGATCCAGAGAAAGTGGAGACCAAGGTGGAGCGGGAGGAACAGAGGACTAGGTCGACATCGCTGGCTGGAGCTGGAGGGTCGGAGGATGGAGGTGAAACTGGAGGCTCGGAAGACTGAGGTCGAGCTGTTGGGAGTGAGGGCAATGGTGGCTCCAGATGAGAGAAAAGTGTAGCCAAAGGCTTGGGAGTCTGTGGTGGAGCTAGGGGGGCGACAGACCAAGGTAGAGCCAGGGGGGCCTGAGGGCTGACGGACCACGGTGGAGTCCAAGAATCGATGGAGCAGGAGAATGAGGAGGGGTCAGAGGAGCAGATGATGACCCTGGCAGAGTTGGAAGAGGATGAACAGTGGCCCTGGACAACCCTAGTAGGAAGGGTCAGGGAAATGGACTGAACCAGAATCACTAAAGCTGGATAGAACTAGTTGAGGAGGAAGGTCTAGGGCCCCGGACGGAACTGGTTAGTCCAACAAGTTGGATGGGACTGGCAAAGAAGGAAGGGCTATAGGGGTGGGACTTAAGTCCAGTATGGACAGGTCAATAAGTTCTGGCTCCTAGGTGACAGGCACTGGCTCCAGGATGGACAAGGCGGCAGGTGCTGGCTCTGGGACAGGGTCTGAATCTTCCACTTCCTCGCCCACTGTAAAGGGGGATCCACATTGTAGTTGTACCCAGTCCACATACTTACAGAAGGTCCCCGGGGAGGCATGCTTTAGTCCAGGCATTGAGTCCAGCCCAAAAAACACAGTCTCATCTGGTAGTGCCAGATCTAAAAAGTCATGCGTGTGGTCCTTGAAGGAACGACCCCCTGCTGGGGAGGAGGATATGAACCGCTGCTGGATCCATGTTTTTTGGTCTGATCTTGTGTCACAGGTTGGTAGGAAGGGAGTAGAGATGAAGCAAGGATCTATTCGCTGTTTAAGAATCAAAACAAAAGGCACAAAGGAAATACAGACAGGAACGTGACCATGAACCAAACCATAAATAGACGAAAATGAAAAGATAACAACAACTGAGTGCTATACATACACAGAATAACAAACAAATCAACTAGAAACAGGTGTGCACAATCTGTAACTAGGGGAACAGATCAAATAATGAAGTACAGAGTGAAAACTGAAGACAAAAACAACAGAATCAAATAAACTTCAAAATAAGAGTCCTTTAAACATAGAACACAGGGGATATGTGCCTGACAAGGATGTTCATTATCGGGGATACTTTATACTTTGGCAATATGACATTTGAAATGATTTCAGCAGTAAAAGTTAATTGGGCTAAAAGAGAGCTAGTGCAGTGTTTCCCAACCCTGTTCCTGGAGGCACACCAACATTACACATTTTCCAACTCTTCCTGAACAAACACACCTGAATTAACTCATCAGCTCGTTAGTAGACTTCAAGACGGGGAGATAAAGGGGTTAGATGAGGGAGACATCCAAAATGTGTTGGTGTGCCTCCAGGAACAGGGTTGGGAAACACTGGGCTAGTGGACAGCTGGAGTCCCCAAACTTCCAGATGGGTTAGGGTTTATTAAAAATGGATTATTAAAAAGGGATATTTGAAAAGTTGAAAGGCTGTGTGAATAAATGGAATTCATTTGTAATAATATTGTTGATGCATACATTAACTAAATTAACTTTTTTTATTATTTAGCAGACGCTTTTATCCAAAGCGACTTACAAATGAGGAGAACAATAGAAGCAATCAGACCAACAAGAGGCTGTGGGGTAACAGTGCTGTGACACGTCTCAGTTAGCAGAGCACAGTACACATAGCCAGGCTTTTTTATTTTTAATATCCAGATCCAGATCTTTTTTTAGAAACATTTTTAAGTCTGGAATTTAAAGTCTTGTTGGTGCCATGTTAAAGCCAAGGCTGCTAATTGATTTTCAGTTTTTTAAAGCTATTGCCTGACTTGCAGTCTTTAAAGACATTGTGCCCCGTACAAACAATAACACACAGAATTATGCCAAAATGCCGTTTTGTGGAGTATCCTCACAAGAAGAGTCTTGAGTTAAATAACGTCTCAAATGAACTTGTAGGAAAATGAGATGCATGGGGCAGCGCATTAGATCCGCGTCATGTTCGGCAGCGGCAGCTCTTAAAGTGACAGTAGCCTCTAATGCTGTCTGTCATTAATGTTCATCACAGAACAAAGGTAACAGAGAAAATGTATTATATATTTAATTTATTATTTATGTAGTGCAGACAGTTTGATAACTTCAATTTTAACTTAATAACAACTATTCAATTTCTTTATATTTCCTACCTGTTAGACAGTTAGGAAGGCCACAGGTAAATATGACATTTGGGTTTATGTGAAGATTGTTTTAAGTTCACTTGAAATAGCCTTTACAGTAACTGTGAAATTATTACAATATAAAAATATTTTTAAAACCGTGATTAATCGCTATTAATTACGGAAAAATGCATGACTAATTAGTTAACTTTTTTTAATCGATTGACAGCACTAATATATTTATTTACTTAACTTTAAGTGTGATGGACTGTGGTCCATTGAATTATTAAAAAATAATGCAACCCGAGGTGTAACGGCCACTCCACTTCACGCTGTTGCTGCATAACTACCTTGACTGTACATTATTTTTCAATAATTCAACAGCCTGTCATCAATTATTCATGACTCAAAATTCTTGAATAACTTATCAAATTAATTAGATTTTTTTGTTTGTTTAAGCATGCACTGATAAAAATGATTTTGTGGTGAAGTAAATACTACAGAAAAAACAAATGTAATTTCTACATGAAAAAGTTAGTTCAGGCAAGAATTAAAAAAACTAAGTAAATGTATAGGGGGTTACATAAGTGTAGGGGGTTACAGTAGTGTAGGGGGTTACAGTAGTGTAGGGGGTTACATGAGTGTAGGGGGTTGGTTACAGAAGTGTAGGGGGTTACATAAGTGTAGGGGGTTACAGTAGTGTAGGGGGTTACAGTAGTGTAGGGAGTTACAGAAGTGTAAGGGGTTACAGTAGTGTAGGGGGTTACAGAAGTGTAAGGGGTTACAGAAGTGTAGGGGGTTACAGTAGTGTAGGGGGTTACATGAGTGTAGGGGGTTACAGAAGTGTAGGGGGTTACATAAGTGTAGGGGGTTACAGTAGTGTAGGGAGTTACAGAAGTGTAAGGGGTTACAGTAGTGTAGGGGGTTACATAAGTGTAGGGGGTTACATAAGTGCAGGGGGTTACAGTAGTGTAGGGGGTTACATAAGTGTAGGGGGTTACATAAGTGTAGGGGGTTACAGTAGTGTAGGGGGTTACAGTAGTGTAGGGGGTTACATAAGTTTAGGTGGTTACAGTAGTGTAGGGGGTTACATAAGTGTAGGGGGTTACAGTAGTGCAGGGGGTTACATAAGTGTAGGGGGTTACAGTAGTGTAGGGGGTTACATAAGTGTAGGGAGTTTCAGTAGTGTAGGGGGTTACAGTAGTGTAGGGGGTTACATAAGTGTAGGGGGTTACAGTAGTTTAGGGGGTTACATAAGTGTAGGGGGTTACAGTAGTGTAGGGGGTTACATAAGTGTAGGGGGTTACAGTAGTGTAGGGGGTTACATAAGTGTAGGGGGTTACATAAGTGTAGGGGGTTACAGTAGTGTAGGGGGTTACAGAAGTGTAGGGGGTTACATAAGTGTAGGGGGTTACAGTAGTGTAGGTGGTTACAGAAGTATAGGGGGTTACAGAAGTGTAGGGGGTTACAGTAGTGTAGGGGGTTACATAAGTGTAGGGGGTTACAGAAGTGTAGGGGGTTACAGTAGTGTAGGGGGTTACAGAAGTGTAGGGGGTTACAGTAGTGTAGGGGGTTACAGTACTGTAGGGGGTTACAGAAGTGTAAGGGGTTACAGTAGTGTAGGGGGTTACATAAGTGTAGGGGGTTACAGTAGTGTAGGGGGTTACATAAGTGTAGGGGGTTACAGTAGTGTAGGGGGTTACAGTAGTGTAGGGGGTTACATAAGTGTAGGTGGTTACAGTAGTGTAGGGGGTTACAGTAGTGTAGGGGGTTACATAAGTGTAGGGGGTTACATAAGTGTAGGGGGTTACAGTAGTGTAGGGGGTTACAGAAGTGTAGGGGGTTACATAAGTGTAGGGGGTTACAGTAGTGTAAGGGGTTACAGTAGTTTAGGGGGTTACAGTAGTGTAGGGGGTTACATAAGTGTAGGGGGTTACAGTAGTGTAGGGGGTTACAGAAGTGTAAGGGGTTACAGTAGTGTAGGTGGTTACAGAAGTGTAGGGGGTTACAGTAGTGTAGGGGGTTACATAAGTTTAGGAGGTTACAGTAGTGTAGGGTGTAACAGAAGTGTAGGGGGTTACAGTAGTGTAAGGGGTTACAGAAGTGTAGGGGGTTACAGAAGTGTAGGGGGTTACAGTAGTGTAAGGGGTTACAGAAGTGTAGGGGGTTACAGTAGTTTAGGGGGTTACATAAGTGTAGGGGGTTACAGTAGTGTAGGGGGTTACATAAGTGTAGGGGGTTACAGTAGTGTAGGGGGTTACATAAGTGTAGGGGGTTACATAAGTGTAGGGGGTTACAGTAGTGTAGGGGGTTACAGAAGTGTAGGGGGTTACATAAGTGTAGGGGGTTACAGTAGTGTAGGTGGTTACAGAAGTATAGGGGGTTACAGAAGTGTAGGGGGTTACAGTAGTGTAGGGGGTTACATAAGTGTAGGGGGTTACAGAAGTGTAGGGGGTTACAGTAGTGTAGGGGGTTACAGAAGTGTAGGGGGTTACAGTAGTGTAGGGGGTTACAGTACTGTAGGGGGTTACAGAAGTGTAAGGGGTTACAGTAGTGTAGGGGGTTACATAAGTGTAGGGGGTTACAGTAGTGTAGGGGGTTACATACGTGTAGCGGGTTACAGTAGTGTAGGGGGTTACAGTAGTGTAGGGGGTTACATAAGTGTAGGGGGTTACAGTAGTGTAGGGGGTTACAGAAGTGTAGGGGGTTACAGAAGTGTAGGGGGTTACAGTAGTGTAGGGGGTTACAGAAGTGTAGGGGGTTACAGTAGTGTAGGGGGTTACATAAGTGTAGGGGGTTACAGTAGTGTAGGGGGTTACATAAGTGTAGGGGGTTACAGTAGTGTAGGGGGTTACATAAGTGTAGGTGGTTACAGTAGTGTAGGGGGTTACAGTAGTGTAGGGGGGTACATAAGTGTAGGGGGTTACAGTAGTGTAGGGGGTTACATAAGTGTAGGGGGTTACAGTAGTGTAGGGGGTTACAGAAGTGTAGGGGGTTACATAAGTGTAGGGGGTTACAGTAGTGTAAGGGGTTACATAAGTGTAGGGGGTTACAGTAGTGTAGGGGGTTACAGAAGTGTAGGGGGTTACAGAAGTGTAGGGGGTTACAGTAGTGTAGGGGGTTACAGAAGTGTAGGGGGTTACAGTAGTGTAGGGGGTTACATAAGTGTAGGGGGTTACAGTAGTGTAGGGGGTTACATAAGTGTAGGGGGTTACAGTAGTGTAGGGGGTTACAGTAGTGTAGGGGGTTACATAAGTGTAGGTGGTTACAGTAGTGTAGGGGGTTACAGTAGTGTAGGGGGTTACATAAGTGTAGGGGGTTACAGTAGTGTAGGGGGTTACATAAGTGTAGGGGGTTACAGTAGTGTAGGGGGTTACAGAAGTGTAGGGGGTTACATAAGTGTAGGGGGTTACAGTAGTGTAAGGGGTTACAGTAGTTTAGGGGGTTACAGTAGTGTAGGGGGTTACATAAGTGTAGGGGGTTACAGTAGTGTAGGGGGTTACAGAAGTGTAAGGGGTTACAGTAGTGTAGGTGGTTACAGAAGTGTAGGGGGTTACAGAAGTGTAGGGGGTTACAGTAGTGTAGGGGGTTACAGTAGTGTAGGGGGTTACAGAAGTGTAGGGGGTTACAGTAGTGTAGGGGGTTACATGAGTGTAGGGGGTTACAGAAGTGTAGGGGGTTACATAAGTGTAGGGGGTTACAGTAGTGTAGGGAGTTACAGAAGTGTAAGGGGTTACAGTAGTGTAGGGGGTTACAGTAGTGTAGGGGGTTACATAAGTGTAGGGGGTTACATAAGTGCAGGGGGTTACAGTAGTGTAGGGGGTTACATAAGTGTAGGGGGTTACATAAGTGTAGGGGGTTACAGTAGTGTAGGGGGTTACAGTAGTGTAGGGGGTTACATAAGTTTAGGTGGTTACAGTAGTGTAGGGGGTTACATAAGTGTAGGGGGTTACAGTAGTGCAGGGGGTTACATAAGTGTAGGGGGTTACAGTAGTGTAGGGGGTTACATAAGTGTAGGGAGTTTCAGTAGTGTAGGGGGTTACAGTAGTGTAGGGGGTTACATAAGTGTAGGGGGTTACAGTAGTTTAGGGGGTTACATAAGTGTAGGGGGTTACAGTAGTGTAGGGGGTTACATAAGTGTAGGGGGTTACAGTAGTGTAGGGGGTTACATAAGTGTAGGGGGTTACATAAGTGTAGGGGGTTACAGTAGTGTAGGGGGTTACAGAAGTGTAGGGGGTTACATAAGTGTAGGGGGTTACAGTAGTGTAGGTGGTTACAGAAGTATAGGGGGTTACAGAAGTGTAGGGGGTTACAGTAGTGTAGGGGGTTACATAAGTGTAGGGGGTTACAGAAGTGTAGGGGGTTACAGTAGTGTAGGGGGTTACAGAAGTGTAGGGGGTTACAGTAGTGTAGGGGGTTACAGTACTGTAGGGGGTTACAGAAGTGTAAGGGGTTACAGTAGTGTAGGGGGTTACATAAGTGTAGGGGGTTACAGTAGTGTAGGGGGTTACATAAGTGTAGGGGGTTACAGTAGTGTAGGGGGTTACAGTAGTGTAGGGGGTTACATAAGTGTAGGTGGTTACAGTAGTGTAGGGGGTTACAGTAGTGTAGGGGGTTACATAAGTGTAGGGGGTTACATAAGTGTAGGGGGTTACAGTAGTGTAGGGGGTTACAGAAGTGTAGGGGGTTACATAAGTGTAGGGGGTTACAGTAGTGTAAGGGGTTACAGTAGTTTAGGGGGTTACAGTAGTGTAGGGGGTTACATAAGTGTAGGGGGTTACAGTAGTGTAGGGGGTTACAGAAGTGTAAGGGGTTACAGTAGTGTAGGTGGTTACAGAAGTGTAGGGGGTTACAGTAGTGTAGGGGGTTACATAAGTTTAGGAGGTTACAGTAGTGTAGGGTGTAACAGAAGTGTAGGGGGTTACAGTAGTGTAAGGGGTTACAGAAGTGTAGGGGGTTACAGAAGTGTAGGGGGTTACAGTAGTGTAAGGGGTTACAGAAGTGTAGGGGGTTACAGTAGTTTAGGGGGTTACATAAGTGTAGGGGGTTACAGTAGTGTAGGGGGTTACATAAGTGTAGGGGGTTACAGTAGTGTAGGGGGTTACATAAGTGTAGGGGGTTACATAAGTGTAGGGGGTTACAGTAGTGTAGGGGGTTACAGAAGTGTAGGGGGTTACATAAGTGTAGGGGGTTACAGTAGTGTAGGTGGTTACAGAAGTATAGGGGGTTACAGAAGTGTAGGGGGTTACAGTAGTGTAGGGGGTTACATAAGTGTAGGGGGTTACAGAAGTGTAGGGGGTTACAGTAGTGTAGGGGGTTACAGAAGTGTAGGGGGTTACAGTAGTGTAGGGGGTTACAGTACTGTAGGGGGTTACAGAAGTGTAAGGGGTTACAGTAGTGTAGGGGGTTACATAAGTGTAGGGGGTTACAGTAGTGTAGGGGGTTACATACGTGTAGCGGGTTACAGTAGTGTAGGGGGTTACAGTAGTGTAGGGGGTTACATAAGTGTAGGGGGTTACAGTAGTGTAGGGGGTTACAGAAGTGTAGGGGGTTACAGAAGTGTAGGGGGTTACAGTAGTGTAGGGGGTTACAGAAGTGTAGGGGGTTACAGTAGTGTAGGGGGTTACATAAGTGTAGGGGGTTACAGTAGTGTAGGGGGTTACATAAGTGTAGGGGGTTACAGTAGTGTAGGGGGTTACATAAGTGTAGGTGGTTACAGTAGTGTAGGGGGTTACAGTAGTGTAGGGGGGTACATAAGTGTAGGGGGTTACAGTAGTGTAGGGGGTTACATAAGTGTAGGGGGTTACAGTAGTGTAGGGGGTTACAGAAGTGTAGGGGGTTACATAAGTGTAGGGGGTTACAGTAGTGTAAGGGGTTACATAAGTGTAGGGGGTTACAGTAGTGTAGGGGGTTACAGAAGTGTAGGGGGTTACAGAAGTGTAGGGGGTTACAGTAGTGTAGGGGGTTACAGAAGTGTAGGGGGTTACAGTAGTGTAGGGGGTTACATAAGTGTAGGGGGTTACAGTAGTGTAGGGGGTTACATAAGTGTAGGGGGTTACAGTAGTGTAGGGGGTTACAGTAGTGTAGGGGGTTACATAAGTGTAGGTGGTTACAGTAGTGTAGGGGGTTACAGTAGTGTAGGGGGTTACATAAGTGTAGGGGGTTACAGTAGTGTAGGGGGTTACATAAGTGTAGGGGGTTACAGTAGTGTAGGGGGTTACAGAAGTGTAGGGGGTTACATAAGTGTAGGGGGTTACAGTAGTGTAAGGGGTTACAGTAGTTTAGGGGGTTACAGTAGTGTAGGGGGTTACATAAGTGTAGGGGGTTACAGTAGTGTAGGGGGTTACAGAAGTGTAAGGGGTTACAGTAGTGTAGGTGGTTACAGAAGTGTAGGGGGTTACAGAAGTGTAGGGGGTTACAGTAGTGTAGGGGGTTACATAAGTGTAGGGGGTTACAGTAGTGTAGGGTGTAACAGAAGTGTAGGGGGTTACAGTAGTGTAAGGGGTTACAGAAGTGTAGGGGGTTACAGAAGTGTAGGGGGTTACAGTAGTGTAAGGGGTTACAGAAGTGTAGGGGGTTACAGTAGTGTAGGGGGTTACAGTAGTGTAGGGGGTTACAGTAGTGTTTTCGCATTTCATGGAAAGAGAGCATGATTTCATACAGAAAGGCTGTAAAAACTGCTAGATCTGCTTATTTCTCGACTCTCTTAGAAGAAAACAATCACAACCCTAGGTATTTATTCGATACAGTGGCTAAATTAACCAAAAATAAAGCTTCAACTTCTGATGTCTGCCAACAGCACAGCAGTAATGACTTTATGAAGTTCTTTACTTGTAAGATTGATAATATTAGGAAAAAAATTATAACCATGCAGCCGTCTACTACTGTATCACATCAGACAGAGCATTGTAGTGTCACTGAGGAAAAATTACATTCATTCACTGCTATAGGAGAAGAAGAATTGGCTAAACTCGTTAATTCATCAAAATCAACAACATGTATGCTCGACCCTATACCGGCTAAACTACTAAAAGAGATGCTTCCAGAGGTCATAGATCCTCTTCTTAATATCATAAATTCATCCTTGACTTTAGGATATGTACCGAAAACTTTTAAGTTGGCTATTATTAAACCACTTATTAAAAAACCGCAACTTGACCCTGCAGAATTAGTCAATTACAGGCCAATCTCAAATCTACCCTTTCTGTCAAAAATACTAGAAAAGGCAGTGTCCTCACAATTATGCTCCTTTTTAGAAAAAAATGGTATCTGTGAGGTTTTCCAGTCAGGATTTAGACCACATCATAGTACTGAGACTGCTCTCATTAGAGTTACAAATGATTTACTCTTATCATCCGATCGTGGTTGTATCTCTCTGTTAGTGTTACTCGATCTTAGCGCTGCATTCGATACTATCGACCACAACATTCTTTTGAATAGACTCGAAAATTATGTTGGCATTAGTGGAATTGCATTGGCATGGTTTAAATCATACTTATCTGACCGTTATCAGTTTGTAGCAGTAAATGACGAGACGTCACACCGATCACAAGTTCAATATGGAGTACTGCAGGGCTCAGTGCTAGGACTGTTGCTTTTCACCCTGTACATGCTACCACTGGGAGATATCATTAGGAAGCATGCCGTTAGTTTTCATTGTTATGCTGACGATACTCAGCTCTATATTTCTTCACGCCCTGACGAAACTTACCAATTCATAAGATTAACGGAATGCATAGCTGATATAAAAAATTGGATGACTAGTAATTTCCTGCAACTTAATTCAGAAAAAACTGAATTTTTAATTATTGGACAAAAAAACTCCACATGTAGTAACGTCTCGGTTACGTATGTAACCCTCGTTCCCTGAAGGAAGGGAACGGAGACGTTACGTCAGTTACTGACGGAATGGGGGTTTCGCTTAGAAGCCAATCGCCTTTGAGCTCTACAAAACGAGCCAATGGCATGAAAATGCCATGGGACTGCGGAATTTGCATGCCGCAACCCCGCCCCACGGCGTGGGTATAAAGGGCGTTGCGTGGCAATCTCGCATTATGTTTACCTGCTGAAGAGCCGAGGCATGAGCGCCCGGCCAGTTCCAGCGGTACAGCGGTCATGGCAGGGGGACGTAACGTCTCCGTTCCCTTCCTTCAGGGAACGAGGGTTACATACGTAACCGAGACGTTCCCTTTCAGTCAGTACACTACGAGTTACGTCAGTTACTGACGGAATGGGGGTCCCAATACAATCTCGCCATGACGGCTGTCTTCCAGCGTCCTGCGCTGACCCGGGCTCCCTGCCGTGAGTGTGGCACGAACGAGGGGCTAGGTACACACGAGGTACTAGGTACTCAACGCTACCAAGGTACACTGGGAAGCATATCCCACGTGGAGAATGCAACACAATGCCAACCCAAAGGGGGGGGACTTGAAGAATACACCTATGACCCGACGGAGCTGCATAGGGAACACTCTGGGGTATCCAGCCGAAGGTGGAAAATTTCAACCCCAGGCGTGGCAAGGTGTCTTGCCAAGGGAAGACACGAGCTACAAGAGACTTACCGTGGAAATACACATGTGGGGGTTACCCAGCGGGGGAACCATGCACACGGAGGCACCTAGCCGAACACTAGGGGTGGCCTGAAAAGGGCACTCGCTCTGGTGACGACATCGACAGTGCTGGAGGAGCTCAGGGCTTACTGGGAAGCTCACCTGAGAGGAATAGCGCACGCATCCAGTCCGCGGAGTGGAATGGCGCAGCAAGCGAAGACACCTGAGCCTGTCCGGTTACTGGCCAGTAGGGGCGAGTACACGAGAGGATACAGGCTCCACTCGGAGATCATAAAATCTTGCGAATGTGTTGGGTGTCGCCCAGCCTGCAGCTCTACAAACGTCTGTTAGCGAGGCGCCATGCGCTAGAGCCCAAGAGGAGGCAACACTCCTGGTGGAGTGTGCTCTTACCCCGAGGGGGCATGGCATGCCCTGGACTTGATATGCCAGGACAATGGCGTCCACTATCCAGTGGGACAACCTCTGCTTGGAGAGAGCCTTCCCTTTCTGCTGCCCTCCGTAACAGACAAAGAGCTGGTCTGAGGTCCTGAAACACTGCGTCCGGTCTACGTAAGCGCGAAGGGCGCGTACTGGACAGAGCAGTGCCAAGGCTGGGTCTGCCTCCTCCAAGGGCAGCGCTTGCAGGTTCACCACCTGGTCCCTGAAGGGAGTGGTGGGAACCTTGGGCACGTATCCAGGCCGGGGTCTCAGGATGACGTGAGAATTGGCCGGCCCGAATTCCAGGCACGCTTCGTCAACCGAAAATGCCTGCAGGTCCCCTACCCTCTTGATGGAGGCCAAAGCAGTCAGGAGCGCCACTTTCAATGAAAGGAACTTCAGCTCGACTGACTGCAATGGCTCAAAGGGAGCCTTTTGCAGGGCAGCTAAGACCACTGCTAGGTCCCAAGAGGGTACCTGAGGTGGGCGAGGAGGATTTAACCTCCTCGCACCTCTGAGGAACCTACTGACCAGGTCGTGCTGTCCAACCGTTTTAGAATCCACCAGGTCATGATGAGCTGAAATAGCAGCCACATAGACCTTCAGGGTGGAGGGAGACAGCCTTCGCTCCAACCCTTCCTGGAGGAAGGAGAGCACGGACCCGATCGAGCATCTTCTGGGGTCCTCTCGCCGAGAGGAGCACCAGGTGACGAAGAGGTTCCACTTCAACGCATAGGCCTGTCTGGTAGACAGGGCTCTAGCGGAAGTGATGGTAGCCGCCACCTGAGGTGGCAGGGTACTCAAACCTGCCGCGTCCCGTCCAGGTTCCACACGTGGAGGTTCCACAGGTCGGGACGCGGGTGCCATATGGTGCCCCGTCTCTGAGACAGGAGGTCCTGTCTCAGAGGGATCGACCAGGGAGGTGCTGTCGCAAGGAGTACAAGTTCTGAGAACCAGGTCCGGCCGGGCCAATATGGGGCGACCAAAAGGACCTGCTCCCTGTCCTCCCTGATCTTGCACAGAACCTGTGCGAGAAGGCTCACTGGGGGAAACGCATATTTGCGTGGGCCCCGCGGCCAGCTGTGCGCTAGTGCATCCGTGCCGAGGGTCCCCTCGGTCAGGGAATAGTACCAGCGGCAATGGGAAGAGTCGCGGGAGGCAAACAGATCTATCTGTGCGTCGCCAAACTGCTCCCAAATCAGCTGAACCGTCTGGGGATGGAGTCTCCATTCCCCCGGGAGCGGCTGGAACCGCGACAGCTCATCGGCTGCGCAGTTCAGGTCTCCCGGGATGTGAACGGCACGAAGCGACCTCAGATGCTTCTGACTCCATAGGAGGAGATGGCGGGCAAGTTGCGACATCCGGCGGGAGCGTAGACCACCTTGTCGGTTGATGTACGCTACTGTTGCCGTGCTGTCTGAACGGACCAGAACGTGTTTGTCCTTGAGCAGGGCTCGAAAGCGGTGCAGGGCAAGACGTACGGCCAGCAACTCGAGGCAATTGACATGCCATAGGCGCTGGGGTCCTATCCAGGTGCCCGCGGCAGCATGTCCCTTGCACATGGCGCCCCAGCCCGTGGAAGAGGTATCTGTTGTGACAACAACATGACTGGAAACTCGTTCTAGGGGAACACCTGCCCGTAGAAAACTGAGGTTCAACCACGGGGTGAAGGTCTGACGGCAGGCTCGGGTCACTGGGACCTGGAGGGTGCCGTGTTGCCATGCCCATCTCGGGACTCGATCGCAAAGCCAGTGCTGAAGCGGTCTCATATGGAGCAGACCAAGCGGGGTCACCGTGGCTGCTGACGCCATATGCCCCAGGAGCCTCTGAAAAAGTTTCAGTGGAACCGCACTCTTGCCCTCGAACTGGCGAAGACAAGTCAGCAGAGACTGCGCGCGCTCGCTCGTAAGCTGCGCGAACATGGCGACCGAGTCGATTTCCATACCGAGAAAAGAGATCCTCTGCGCTGGGGAGAGTTTGCTCTTTTCCCAGTTGACCCGAAGGCCCAGACGGGCAAGGTGCTGAAGCACCAGATCCCTGTGTTCGCAGACCTGATCCCGAGAGTGGCCTAGAATCAGCCAGTCGTCGAGATAGTTCAGGATGCGAACCCCGTGTTGCCTGAGCGGCACAAGGGCTGCCTCGACAATCTTCGTAAAGACGCGAGGGGACAGGGCTAGCCCGAAGGGGAGAACCGTGTACTGATATGCCTGCCCCTCGAAGGCAAACCGTAGAAACGGTCTGTGTCGAGGAAGAATGGAGACATGAAAGTACGCGTCCTTCAGGTCGATTGCTGCAAACCAATCCGAGGGACGAACGCACTCGAAAATGCGTTTGGCTGTCAACATCTTGAATGGAAGCCTGTGCAGGGTTCGGTTCAAGACGCGCAGGTCCAGGATTGGCCGTAACCCACCGGTTTTCTTGGGTACAATGAAGTAAGGGCTGTAGAAGCCGGACTTCATCTCGGCTGGAGGGACGATCTCGATCGCACCCTTCGCCAGTAGGGTGTCGACCTCCGCACGCATGACAGGGGCATTGCCACCCACCACGGTGTAGCGGACTCCCCGAAAGCGGGGAGGAGACCGAGCGAACTGAATCGCATAGCCGAGCCGGATGGTGCGAGCAAGCCAACTGGACAGGTTGGGAAGCGCTAGCCAGGCTCCCAAGAACTGAACCAGCGGGGTCATGCGAACCACCGGCGTACCCCCGATGGGGCAGCGAGGCGGAATGACCGGCCCAGACAAGGGAGGCATGGGAGCGTCCCGGGGTGTGGGCGGGGTCGAATTCCGCGCCCTGACAGAGGAGACCAGGGAAGGACCAGCGTTCCACGGGGGTCTCGTCTGCCAGGGGGCTGGCGACAGAGGGGGCCGAGAGCGGCGAGGCCATGGGGCGTCGCGCACTGCCCGCCGCGCCCTCTTGAGGCTCGGAGGTGAGAATGTCAGTTCTTTCTTTAACCATTGATAGGGTACCGCCGGCCGTGAGGCCAGCGGCGGAAGGGAAAAACAAAAGATTCTCCCCCGGCCCTCCACCGGGGGAAGGAGTGGTCCTGCTACCATCTCCTGGGAAAGAACCGAGGTCACCTCCGAGCCGCCTTTCTGCGACGTCCTCCACGCCTCGGCCCGGGTGAAGGCTGCTGCTGGGGCCGGGCAGGAGGGGCGGGAGTCGCAGGGGGGCGGCCTCGGCGGGGAGCAGACTGAGGCATCTGAGCCGGCGGCTGGGTGGAGGCAGCAGCTGGGCGCCGGGGCAGAATATGTTTAATTGCCTCAGTCTGCTTCTGAGCGGTCGAGAACTGTTGGGCGAAGTCCTCGACCGCCCCGCCGAATAGCCCATCCTGGGAAATGGGAGAATTGAGGAAACGTGTCCGCTCAGATTCTCTCATATCAGCCAGGTTGAGCCATAGATGTCGCTCCTGGACCACCGAAGTGGACATCACCTGACCAAGAGAGCGAGCGGTCACCTTCGTCGCTCGTAGAGCGAGGTCGGTGGCCGTCCGCAACTCCTGCATTAACGCAGGGTCAGCATTGCCCTCGTGCATGTCCATGAGCACCTTGGCCTGATAGACCTGTAGGGTGGCCATGGCATGCAGGGCGGACGCGGCATGGCCCGCAGCTCTGTAGGACTTCGCCGTCAACGTGGACGTGAATCTACAGGCTTTGGACGGGTGCTTTGGGTCACCGCGCCATGTCGAAGCACTCTGAGGACACAGTTGCATCGCAACAGAGCGCTCAACAGGGGGAACCCCAGTGTACCCTTTCACCGCGCCGCCATCGAGGGCAGTGAAGGCGGAAGTGGTTGCCGAGCGATCGCGAAAAGTCAGGGGAGACTTCCACGATTTCGACACCTCTTCATGCACTTCCGGGAAGAAAGGCACTGGGGGCTGACGGGCGCCTTCGGCACGGGCCGCCCCCAGATACCAATCATCTAGCCGGGAACGCTCGGGACATGGCGGAGGGTTCCACACAAGCCCAATCGCCTCGGCCGCCCGGGCAAGCATGGCTGTGAGTTCCGGATCGGACTCGGGCAATGCTGGGACTCCCGAAGGAGGCAACACAGCCGAATCGTCATCTCCGGAGGAGTCCAGCCCACCTTGTGATGCGGCGATCGACATAGCATCCTCCGCGGGTGCGCCAAATGAAACGCAGGGCCCCGAACGGGAAGCCCCGGCGCCCTCATCAGGCAACACCACGGGTTGCAGTGTGCAGGAGGGGGGGGTGGCCCGAGGAGGATTCGTCGAGTTGTTCCACACCGTAACCCTCAGATCACCCTGACCACCAGCCAAAGTACCCCCTCCAGTGGAGGAAGTAGATTGGGGTGTGGTAGAGGGGACTCTCCCCCCATTACGGAGATCATGGAGTCTCGATCGCAACACTGAGATGGTCATGTTCCCGCAGTGAGAACATGACTCATCCATGAACGCGCGTTCAGCGTGCACGAGGCCCAAGCACGCCAAACAGCGATCATGACCATCAAACGGAGGTACCAGTCGACCGCACCCAGAAACGGAGCACGGGCGAGCCATCTTTAAAAAGACGTGCCACGTGCAGCTCTTTTAGAGAGGAGTGAAAAGCTCTGCAGAATGCCGAAGCACCCAGGGAGAACGCGCACGCTGTGCTCGATCACTGCACAGATCAGACAGGAAATGCGGAACTCGCTGGAACGTGCCGTAACACCAACACTCTGGAGAGAAACTCGTCTTGAAGAGGAAGCGCTCAGGCAGTAAACTCGGCTCTGAAGCAAAAACATAATGCGAGATTGCCACGCAACGCCCTTTATACCCACGCCGTGGGGCGGGGTTGCGGCATGCAAATTCCGCAGACCCATGGCATTTTCATGCCATTGGCTCGTTTTGTAGAGCTCAAAGGCGATTGGCTTCTAAGCGAAACCCCCATTCCGTCAGTAACTGACGTAACTCGTAGTGTACTGACTGAAAGGGAACCTAGAATACTGTCTAACACTTGATGGCTGCTCTGTCAAGTCCTCGTCGTCAGTTAGCAACCTGGGTGTGCTCTTTGATACCAATCTCTCATTTGAAAGTCACGTTTCTAGCATCTGTAAAACTGCATTCTACCATCTTAAAAATATATCTAAATTACGGCATATGCTTTCAATGCAAAATGCTGAACAGTTAGTTAATGCATTCATGACCTCAAGGCTAGATTATTGTAATGCTCTACTGGGTGGTTGCCCTGCTCGCTTAATAAATAAACTGCAGCTGGTCCAAAACGCAGCAGCTCGAGTTCTTACTAGAACCAGGAAGTATGACCATATTAACCCGGTTCTGTCAACACTGCACTGGCTCCCTATTAAACATCGCATACATTTTAAAATCTTGCTAATTACTTACAAATCACTAAATGGTTTAGCTCCCCAGTACTTGAGCGAGCTCTTAACGCATTATACTCCATCACGTCTATTGCGGTCTCAAAACTCTGGCCAGTTGATAATACCTAGAATATCAAAATCAACTGCAGGCGGTCGATCCTTTTCCTATTTAGCACCCAAACTCTGGAACAGCCTTCCTAGCATTGTTCAGGAAGCAGACACACTCTGTCAGTTTAAATCTAGACTAAAAACGCATCTCTTTACTATGGCATACACATAAAACATTTTAATTTATATTTTATTCAAATTGTTAGGCTGCATTAACTAGGTCAGCCGGAACCGGGAACACTTCCCATAACACCTGATGTACTCGTTACACCATAAGAGGAATGGCATCTACGCTAATGTTAGTCTCTCTGTTTATCCCGAGGTTTACTGCAGTCAGCCGGATCCGGGCCGTATCCAGATCAGATGGTGGACCAGCGCCCAGACATTACCAACGCATCCCTGAAGTGTCTGCAGAGACCGTGTCAATTAGTCTACCCTCTGAAATTGCTCGTCGACATGGCATCCTCAATGGATCCATCTCCGGCGTGATGACTCCGATATTTCGAATATTCCTATTTAATAATTGTTTAATTGACACGCCATCCTCAATAAACCCGGTGTGATGCCTCCGATCTTTCGAATAATCCGATCTAATATTACTTCTGACCTATAAGGCTGCCAAAATAATAAACATACACTGTTTGTTAATTGGCCAGAGGAGAACTGGCACCCCGACTGAGCCTGGTTTCTCCCAAGGTTTATTTTTCTTCATTAGGACACCTGATGGAGTTTTGGTTCCTTGCCACTGTCGCCTCTGGCTTGCTCAGTTGGGGACACAAAATTTTCAAATAAATATCCAAATAAATTAAATTACTAAACTAAATTATATCAACTACATTACTTGAATATATATGATAATTGAAATGAGCTGATGACATCACCGTTTTCTCCAGAGCGGCTGTACAGCCGAATCAAATTCTGTTCATTATTTTCCTGTTTAACACTGTGAAGCTGCTTTGAAACAATCTGCATTGTAAAAAGCGCTATATAAATACAGTTGACTTGACTTGACTTGACTGGGGGGTTACAGTAGTGTAGCGGATTACAGTAGTGTAGGGGGTTACAGAAGTGTAGGGGTTACAGTAGTGTAGGTGGTTATAGAAGTGTAGGGGGTTACAGTAGTGTAGGGGGTTACAGTAGTGTAGGGGGTTACAGAAGTGTAGGGGGTTACAGTAGTGTAGGTGGTTACAGAAGTGTAGGGGGTTACAGTAGTGTAGGTGGTTACAGAAGTGTAGGGGGTTACAGTAGTGTAAGGGGTTACATAAGTGTAGGGGGTTACATAAGTGTAGGGGGTTACAGTAGTGTAGGGGGTTACAGAAGTGTAGGGGGTTACAGTAGTGTAGGGGGTTATAGAAGTGTAGGGGGTTACAGTAGTGTAGGTGGTTACAGAAGTGTAGGGGGTTACAGAAGTGTAGGGGGTTACAGTAGTGTAGGGGGTTACAGAAGTGTAGGGGGTTACAGTAGTGTAAGGGGTTACAGTAGTGTAGGGGGTACAGTAGTGTAGGGGGTTACATAAGTGTAGGGGGTTAAAGTAGTGTAGGTGGTTATAGAAGTGTAGGGGGTTACAGTAGTGTAAGGGGTTACAGAAGTGTAGGGGGTTACATAAGTGTAGGGGGTTACAGTAGTGTAGGGGGTTACAGAAGTGTAGGGGGTTACAGTAGTGTAAGGGGTTACAGAAGTGTAGGGGGTTACATAAGTGTAGGGGGTTACAGTAGTGTAGGGGGTGACATAAGTTTAGGTGGTTACAGTAGTGTAGGGGGTTACAGAAGTGTAGGGGGTTACAGTATTGTAGGGGGTTACAGTAGTGTAGGGGGTTACAGAAGTGTAGGGGGTTACAGTAGTGTAGGGGTTACAGAAGTGTAGGGGGTTACAGTAGTGTAGGTGGTTACAGAAGTGTAGGGGGTTACAGTAGTGTAGGGGGTTACAGTAGTGTAGGGGGTTACAGTAGTGTAGGGGGTAACAGAAGTGTAGGGGGTTACAGTAGTGTAGGGGGTTACAGAAGTGTAGGGGGTTACAGTAGTGTAGGGGGTTACATAAGTTTAGGTGGTTACAGTAGTGTAGGGGGTTACAGTAGTGTAGGGGTTTACAGAAGTGTAGGGGGTTACAGTAGTGTAGGGGGTTACAGTAGTGTAGGGGGTTACAGAAGTGTAGGGGGTTACATAAGTGTAGGGGGTTACAGTAGTGTAGGGGGTTACAGAAGTGTAGGGGGTTACAGTAGTGTAGGGGGTTACAGTAGTGTAGGGGGTTACAGTAGTGTAGGTGGTTATAGAAGTGTAGGGGGTTACAGTAGTGTAGGGGGTTACAGAAGTGTAGGGGTTACAGTAGTGTAGGTGGTTATAGAAGTGTAGGGGGTTACAGTAGTGTAAGGGGTTACAGAACTGTAGGGGGTTACATAAGTGTAGGGGGTTACAGTAGTGTAGGGGGTTACAGAAGTGTAGGGGGTTACAGTAGTGTAGGTGGTTACAGAAGTGTAGGGGGTTACAGAAGTGTAGGGGGTTACAGAAGTGTAGGGGGTTACAGAAGTGTAGGGGGTTACAGAAGTGTTGGGGTTTACAGTAGTGTAGGGGGTTACAGAAGTGTAGGGGGTTACAGTAGTGTAGGGGGTTACAGAAGTGTAGGGGGTTACAGTAGTGTAGGGGGTTACACAAGTGTAGGGGGTTACAGAAGTGTAGGGGGTTACAGTAGTGTAGGGGGTTACATAAGTGTAGGGGGTTACAGTAGTGTAGGGGGTTACAGTAGTGTAGGGGGTTACAGAAGTGTAGGGGGTTACAGTAGTGTAGGGGGTTACATAAGTGTAGGGGGTTACAGTAGTGTAGGGGGTTACAATAGTGTAGGGGGTTAAATAAGTTTAGGTGGTTACAGTAGTGTAGGGGGTTACAGTAGTGTAGGGGTTTACAGAAGTGTAGGGGGTTACAGTAGTGTAGGGGGTTACAGTAGTGTAGGGGGTTACAGAAGTGTAGGGGGTTACAGTAGTGTAGGTGGTTACAGAAGTGTAGGGGGTTACAGTAGTGTAGGGGGTTACAGAAGTGTAGGGGGTTACAGAAGTGTTGGGGGTTACAGACGTGTAGGGGGTTACAGAAGTGTAGGGGGTTACAGTAGTGTAGGGGGTTACAGAAGTGTAGGGGGTTACAGTAGTGTATGGGGTTACAGTAGTGTAGGGGGTTACAGTAGTGCAGCGGGTTACAAAAGTGTAGGGGGTTACAGTAGTGTAGGGGGTTACAGAAGTGTAGGGGGTTACAGAAGTGTAGGGGGTTACATAAGTGTAGGGGGTTACAGTAGTGTAGGGGGTTACATAAGTGTAGGGGGTTACAGTAGTGTAGGGGGTTACATAAGTGTAGGGGGTTACAGTAGTGTAGGGGGTTACATAAGTGTAGGGGGTTACAGTAGTGTAGGGGGTTACATAAGTGTAGGTGGTTACAGTAGTGTAGGGGGTTACATTAATGTGTAGGGGGTTACAGTAGTGTAGTGGGTTACATAAGTGTAGGGGGTTACAGTAGTGTAGGGGGTTACAGATGTGTAGGGGGTTACATAAGTGTAAGGGGTTACAGTAGTGTAGGGGGTTACAGTAGTGTAAGGGGTTACAGTAGTTTAGGGGGTTACAGTAGTGTAGGGGGTTACATAAGTGTAGGGGGTTACAGTAGTGTAGGGGGTTACAGAAGTGTAAGGGGTTACAGTAGTGTAGGGGGTACAGTAGTGTAGGGGGTTACATAAGTGTAGGGGTTAAAGTAGTGTAGGGGGTTACAGTAGTGTAGGGGGTAACAGTACTGTAGGGGGTTACAGAAGTGTAGGGGTTACAGAAGTGTAGGGGGTTACAGTAGTGTAAGGGGTTACAGAAGTGTAGGGGGTTACAGTAGTGTAGGGGGTTACAGAAGTGTAGGGGGTTACAGTAGTGTAGGGGGTTACAGAAGTGTAGGGGTTACAGTAGTGTAGGTGGTTACAGAAGTGTAGGGGGTTACAGTAGTGTAAGGGGTTACAGAAGTGTAGGGGGTTACATAAGTGTAGGGGGTTACAGTAGTGTAGGGGGTTACAGAAGTGTAGGGGTTACAGTAGTGTAGGGGGTTACAGATGTGTAGGGGGTTACATAAGTGTAAGGGGTTACAGTAGTGTAGGGGGTTACAGTAGTGTAAGGGGTTACAGTAGTTTAGGGGGTTACAGTAGTGTAGGGGGTTACATAAGTGTAGGGGGTTACAGTAGTGTAGGGGGTTACAGAAGTGTAAGGGGTTACAGTAGTGTAGGGGGTACAGTAGTGTAGGGGGTTACATAAGTGTAGGGGTTAAAGTAGTGTAGGGGGTTACAGTAGTGTAGGGGGTAACAGTACTGTAGGGGGTTACAGAAGTGTAGGGGTTACAGAAGTGTAGGGGGTTACAGTAGTGTAAGGGGTTACAGAAGTGTAGGGGGTTACAGTAGTGTAGGGGGTTACAGAAGTGTAGGGGGTTACAGTAGTGTAGGGGGTTACAGAAGTGTAGGGGTTACAGTAGTGTAGGTGGTTACAGAAGTGTAGGGGGTTACAGTAGTGTAGGGGGTTACAGAAGTGTAGGGGTTACAGTAGTGTAGGTGGTTACAGAAGTGTAGGGGGTTACAGTAGTGTAAGGGGTTACAGAAGTGTAGGGGGTTACATAAGTGTAGGGGGTTACAGTAGTGTAGGGGGTTACATAAGTGTAGGGGGTTACAGTAGTGTAGGGGGTTACAGATGTGTAGGGGGTTACATAAGTGTAAGGGGTTACAGTAGTGTAGGGGGTTACAGTAGTGTAAGGGGTTACAGTAGTTTAGGGGGTTACAGTAGTGTAGGGGGTTACATAAGTGTAGGGGGTTACAGTAGTGTAGGGGGTTACAGAAGTGTAAGGGGTTACAGTAGTGTAGGGGGTACAGTAGTGTAGGGGGTTACATAAGTGTAGGGGTTAAAGTAGTGTAGGGGGTTACAGTAGTGTAGGGGGTAACAGTACTGTAGGGGGTTACAGAAGTGTAGGGGTTACAGAAGTGTAGGGGGTTACAGTAGTGTAAGGGGTTACAGAAGTGTAGGGGGTTACAGTAGTGTAGGGGGTTACAGAAGTGTAGGGGGTTACAGTAGTGTAGGGGGTTACAGAAGTGTAGGGGTTACAGTAGTGTAGGTGGTTACAGAAGTGTAGGGGGTTACAGTAGTGTAAGGGGTTACAGAAGTGTAGGGGGTTACATAAGTGTAGGGGGTTACAGTAGTGTAGGGGGTTACAGAAGTGTAGGGGTTACAGTAGTGTAGGTGGTTATAGAAGTGTAGGGGGTTACAGTAGTGTAAGGGGTTACAGATGTGTAGGGGGTTACATAAGTGTAAGGGGTTACAGTAGTGTAGGGGGTTACAGTAGTGTAAGGGGTTACAGTAGTTTAGGGGGTTACAGTAGTGTAGGGGGTTACATAAGTGTAGGGGGTTACAGTAGTGTAGGGGGTTACATAAGTGTTGGGGGTTACAGTAGTGTAGGGGGTTACAGAAGTGTAGGGGGTTACAGTAGTGTAGGGGGTTACAGAAGTGTAGGGGGTTACAGTAGTGTAGGGGGTTACACAAGTGTAGGGGGTTACAGAAGTGTAGGGGGTTACAGTAGTGTAGGGGGTTACATAAGTGTAGGGGGTTACAGTAGTGTAGGGGGTTACAGTAGTGTAGGGGGTTAAATAAGTTTAGGTGGTTACAGTAGTGTAGGGGGTTACAGTAGTGTAGGGGTTTACAGAAGTGTAGGGGGTTACAGTAGTGTAGGGGGTTACAGTAGTGTAGGGGGTTACAGAAGTGTAGGGGGTTACAGTAGTGTAGGTGGTTACAGAAGTGTAGGGGGTTACAGTAGTGTAGGGGGTTACAGTAGTGTAGGGGGTTACAGAAGTGTTGGGGGTTACAGACGTGTAGGGGGTTACAGTAGTGTAGGGGGTTACAGTAGTGTAGGGGGTTACAGAAGTGTAGGGGGTTACAGTAGTGTAGGGGGTTACATAAGTGTAGGGGGTTACAGTAGTGTAGGGGGTTACAATAGTGTAGGGGGTTAAATAAGTTTAGGTGGTTACAGTAGTGTAGGGGGTTACAGTAGTGTAGGGGTTTACAGAAGTGTAGGGGGTTACAGTAGTGTAGGGGGTTACAGTAGTGTAGGGGGTTACAGAAGTGTAGGGGGTTACAGTAGTGTAGGGGGTTACAGTAGTGTAGGGGGTTACAGAAGTGTAGGGGGTTACAGTAGTGTAGGTGGTTACAGAAGTGTAGGGGGTTACAGTAGTGTAGGTGGTTACAGAAGTGTAGGGGGTTACAGTAGTGTAAGGGGTTACATAAGTGTAGGGGGTTACATAAGTGTAGGGGGTTACAGTAGTGTAGGGGGTTACAGAAGTGTAGGGGGTTACAGTAGTGTAGGGGGTTATAGAAGTGTAGGGGGTTACAGTAGTGTAGGTGGTTACAGAAGTGTAGGGGGTTACAGAAGTGTAGGGGGTTACAGTAGTGTAGGGGGTTACAGAAGTGTAGGGGGTTACAGTAGTGTAAGGGGTTACAGTAGTGTAGGGGGTACAGTAGTGTAGGGGGTTACATAAGTGTAGGGGGTTAAAGTAGTGTAGGTGGTTATAGAAGTGTAGGGGGTTACAGTAGTGTAAGGGGTTACAGAAGTGTAGGGGGTTACATAAGTGTAAGTGTTACATAAGGGTTACAGTAGTGTAAGGGGTTACAGAACTGTAGGGGGTTACATAAGTGTAGGGGGTTACAGTAGTGTAGGGGGTTACAGAAGTGTAGGGGGTTACAGTAGTGTAAGGGGTTACAGAAGTGTAGGGGGTTACATAAGTGTAGGGGGTTACAGTAGTGTAGGGGGTTACAGAAGTGTAGGGGGTTACAGTAGTGTAGGGGGTTACATAAGTGTAGGGGGTTACAGTAGTGTAGGGGGTTACATAAGTGTAGGGGGTTACAGAAGTGTTGGGGGTTACAGTAGTGTAGGGGGTTACAGAAGTGTAGGGGGTTACAGTAGTGTAGGGGGTTACATAAGTGTAGGGGGTTACAGAAGTGTTGGGGGTTACAGTAGTGTAGGGGGTTACAGAAGTGTAGGGGGTTACAGTAGTGTAGGGGGTGACATAAGTTTAGGTGGTTACAGTAGTGTAGGGGGTTACAGAAGTGTAGGGGGTTACAGTATTGTAGGGGGTTACAGTAGTGTAGGGGGTTACAGAAGTGTAGGGGGTTACAGTAGTGTAGGGGTTACAGAAGTGTAGGGAGTTACAGTAGTGTAGGTGGTTACAGAAGTGTAGGGGGTTACAGTAGTGTAGGGGGTTACAGTAGTGTAGGGGGTTACAGTAGTGTAGGGGGTAACAGAAGTGTAGGGGGTTACAGTAGTGTAGGGGGTTACAGAAGTGTAGGGGGTTACAGTAGTGTAGGGGGTTACATAAGTTTAGGTGGTTACAGTAGTGTAGGGGGTTACAGTAGTGTAGGGGTTTACAGAAGTGTAGGGGGTTACAGTAGTGTAGGGGGTTACAGTAGTGTAGGGGGTTACAGAAGTGTAGGGGGTTACATAAGTGTAGGGGGTTACAGTAGTGTAGGGGGTTACAGAAGTGTAGGGGGTTACAGTAGTGTAGGGGGTTACAGTAGTGTAGGGGGTTACAGTAGTGTAGGTGGTTATAGAAGTGTAGGGGGTTACAGTAGTGTAGGGGGTTACAGAAGTGTAGGGGTTACAGTAGTGTAGGTGGTTATAGAAGTGTAGGGGGTTACAGTAGTGTAAGGGGTTACAGAACTGTAGGGGGTTACATAAGTGTAGGGGGTTACAGTAGTGTAGGGGGTTACAGAAGTGTAGGGGGTTACAGTAGTGTAGGTGGTTACAGAAGTGTAGGGGGTTACAGAAGTGTAGGGGGTTACAGAAGTGTAGGGGGTTACAGAAGTGTTGGGGGTTACAGTAGTGTAGGGGGTTACAGAAGTGTAGGGGGTTACAGTAGTGTAGGGGGTTACAGAAGTGTAGGGGGTTACAGTAGTGTAGGGGGTTACACAAGTGTAGGGGGTTACAGAAGTGTAGGGGGTTACAGTAGTGTAGGGGGTTACATAAGTGTAGGGGGTTACAGTAGTGTAGGGGGTTACAGTAGTGTAGGGGGTTACAGAAGTGTAGGGGGTTACAGTAGTGTAGGGGGTTACATAAGTGTAGGGGGTTACAGTAGTGTAGGGGGTTACAATAGTGTAGGGGGTTAAATAAGTTTAGGTGGTTACAGTAGTGTAGGGGGTTACAGTAGTGTAGGGGTTTACAGAAGTGTAGGGGGTTACAGTAGTGTAGGGGGTTACAGTAGTGTAGGGGGTTACAGAAGTGTAGGGGGTTACAGTAGTGTAGGTGGTTACAGAAGTGTAGGGGGTTACAGTAGTGTAGGGGGTTACAGAAGTGTAGGGGGTTACAGAAGTGTTGGGGGTTACAGACGTGTAGGGGGTTACAGAAGTGTAGGGGGTTACAGTAGTGTAGGGGGTTACAGAAGTGTAGGGGGTTACAGTAGTGTATGGGGTTACAGTAGTGTAGGGGGTTACAGTAGTGCAGCGGGTTACAAAAGTGTAGGGGGTTACAGTAGTGTAGGGGGTTACAGAAGTGTAGGGGGTTACAGAAGTGTAGGGGGTTACATAAGTGTAGGGGGTTACAGTAGTGTAGGGGGTTACATAAGTGTAGGGGGTTACAGTAGTGTAGGGGGTTACATAAGTGTAGGGGGTTACAGTAGTGTAGGGGGTTACATAAGTGTAGGGGGTTACAGTAGTGTAGGGGGTTACATAAGTGTAGGTGGTTACAGTAGTGTAGGGGGTTACATTAATGTGTAGGGGGTTACAGTAGTGTAGGGGGTTACATAAGTGTAGGGGGTTACAGTAGTGTAGGGGGTTACAGATGTGTAGGGGGTTACATAAGTGTAAGGGGTTACAGTAGTGTAGGGGGTTACAGTAGTGTAAGGGGTTACAGTAGTTTAGGGGGTTACAGTAGTGTAGGGGGTTACATAAGTGTAGGGGGTTACAGTAGTGTAGGGGGTTACAGAAGTGTAAGGGGTTACAGTAGTGTAGGGGGTACAGTAGTGTAGGGGGTTACATAAGTGTAGGGGGTTAAAGTAGTGTAGGGGGTTACAGTAGTGTAGGGGGTAACAGTACTGTAGGGGGTTACAGAAGTGTAGGGGTTACAGAAGTGTAGGGGGTTACAGTAGTGTAAGGGGTTACAGAAGTGTAGGGGGTTACAGTAGTGTAGGGGGTTACAGAAGTGTAGGGGGTTACAGTAGTGTAGGGGGTTACAGAAGTGTAGGGGTTACAGTAGTGTAGGTGGTTACAGAAGTGTAGGGGGTTACAGTAGTGTAAGGGGTTACAGAAGTGTAGGGGGTTACATAAGTGTAGGGGGTTACAGTAGTGTAGGGGGTTACAGAAGTGTAGGGGTTACAGTAGTGTAGGTGGTTATAGAAGTGTAGGGGGTTACAGTAGTGTAAGGGGTTACAGATGTGTAGGGGGTTACATAAGTGTAAGGGGTTACAGTAGTGTAGGGGGTTACAGTAGTGTAAGGGGTTACAGTAGTTTAGGGGGTTACAGTAGTGTAGGGGGTTACATAAGTGTAGGGGGTTACAGTAGTGTAGGGGGTTACATAAGTGTTGGGGGTTACAGTAGTGTAGGGGGTTACAGAAGTGTAGGGGGTTACAGTAGTGTAGGGGGTTACAGAAGTGTAGGGGGTTACAGTAGTGTAGGGGGTTACACAAGTGTAGGGGGTTACAGAAGTGTAGGGGGTTACAGTAGTGTAGGGGGTTACATAAGTGTAGGGGGTTACAGTAGTGTAGGGGGTTACAGTAGTGTAGGGGGTTAAATAAGTTTAGGTGGTTACAGTAGTGTAGGGGGTTACAGTAGTGTAGGGGTTTACAGAAGTGTAGGGGGTTACAGTAGTGTAGGGGGTTACAGTAGTGTAGGGGGTTACAGAAGTGTAGGGGGTTACAGTAGTGTAGGTGGTTACAGAAGTGTAGGGGGTTACAGTAGTGTAGGGGGTTACAGTAGTGTAGGGGGTTACAGAAGTGTTGGGGGTTACAGACGTGTAGGGGGTTACAGTAGTGTAGGGGGTTACAGTAGTGTAGGGGGTTACAGAAGTGTAGGGGGTTACAGTAGTGTAGGGGGTTACATAAGTGTAGGGGGTTACAGTAGTGTAGGGGGTTACAATAGTGTAGGGGGTTAAATAAGTTTAGGTGGTTACAGTAGTGTAGGGGGTTACAGTAGTGTAGGGGTTTACAGAAGTGTAGGGGGTTACAGTAGTGTAGGGGGTTACAGTAGTGTAGGGGGTTACAGAAGTGTAGGGGGTTACAGTAGTGTAGGTGGTTACAGAAGTGTAGGTGGTTACAGTAGTGTAGGGGGTTACAGTAGTGTAGGGGGTTACAGAAGTGTAGGGGGTTACAGTAGTGTAGGTGGTTACAGAAGTGTAGGGGGTTACAGTAGTGTAGGGGGTTACAGTAGTGTAGGGGGTTACAGAAGTGTAGGGGGTTACAGAAGTGTTGGGGGTTACAGACGTGTAGGGGGTTACAGAAGTGTAGGGGGTTACAGTAGTGTAGGGGGTTACAGAAGTGTAGGGGGTTACAGTAGTGTATGGGGTTACAGTAGTGTAGGGGGTTACAGTAGAGCAGCGGGTTACAAAAGTGTAGGGGGTTACAGTAGTGTAGGGGGTTACAGAAGTGTAGGGGGTTACAGAAGTGTAGGGGGTTACAGAAGTGTAGGGGGTTACAGTAGTGTAGGGGGTTACATAAGTGTAGGGGGTTACAGTAGTGTAGGGGGTTACATAAGTGTAGGGGGTTAAAGTAGTGTAGGGGGTTACATAAGTGTAGGGGGTTACAGTAGTGTAGGGGGTTACATAAGTGTAGGTGGTTACAGTAGTGTAGGGGGTTACATTAATGTGTAGGGGGTTACAGTAGTGTAGGGGGTTACATAAGTGTAGGGGGTTACAGTAGTGTAGGGGGTTACAGATGTGTAGGGGGTTACATAAGTGTAAGGGGTTACAGTAGTGTAGGGGGTTACAGTAGTGTAGGGGGTTAAATAAGTTTAGGTGGTTACAGTAGTGTAGGGGGTTACAGTAGTGTAGGGGTTTACAGAAGTGTAGGGGGTTACAGTAGTGTAGGGGGTTACAGTAGTGTAGGGGGTTACAGAAGTGTAGGGGGTTACAGTAGTGTAGGGGGTTACATAAGTGTAGGGGGTTACAGTAGTGTAGGGGGTTACAATAGTGTAGGGGGTTAAATAAGTTTAGGTGGTTACAGTAGTGTAGGGGGTTACAGTAGTGTAGGGGTTTACAGAAGTGTAGGGGGTTACAGTAGTGTAGGGGGTTACAGTAGTGTAGGGGGTTACAGAAGTGTAGGGGGTTACAGTAGTGTAGGTGGTTACAGAAGTGTAGGTGGTTACAGTAGTGTAGGGGGTTACAGTAGTGTAGGGGGTTACAGAAGTGTAGGGGGTTACAGAAGTGTAGGGGGTTACAGAAGTGTAGGGGGTTACAGTAGTGTAGGGGGTTACATAAGTGTAGGGGGTTACAGTAGTGTAGGGGGTTACATAAGTGTAGGGGGTTAAAGTAGTGTAGGGGGTTACAGATGTGTAGGGGGTTACATAAGTGTAAGGGGTTACAGTAGTGTAGGGGGTTACAGTAGTGTAAGGGGTTACAGTAGTTTAGGGGGTTACAGTAGTGTAGGGGGTTACATAAGTGTAGGGGGTTACAGTAGTGTAGGGGGTTACAGAAGTGTAAGGGGTTACAGTAGTGTAGGGGGTACAGTAGTGTAGGGGGTTACATAAGTGTAGGGGGTTAAAGTAGTGTAGGGGGTTACAGTAGTGTAGGGGGTAACAGTACTGTAGGGGGTTACAGAAGTGTAGGGGTTACAGAAGTGTAGGGGGTTACAGTAGTGTAAGGGGTTACAGAAGTGTAGGGGGTTACAGTAGTGTAGGGGGTTACAGAAGTGTAGGGGGTTACAGTAGTGTAGGGGGTTACAGAAGTGTAGGGGTTACAGTAGTGTAGGTGGTTACAGAAGTGTAGGGGGTTACAGTAGTGTAAGGGGTTACAGAAGTGTAGGGGGTTACATAAGTGTAAGGGGTTACAGTAGTGTAGGGGGTTACAGTAGTGTAAGGGGTTACAGTAGTGTAGGGGGTTACAGTAGTGTAGGGGGTTACAGAAGTGTAAGGGGTTACAGTAGTGTAGGGGGTTACATAAGTGTAGGGGGTTACAGTAGTGTAGGGGGTTACAGAAGTGTAAGGGGTTACAGTAGTGTAAGGGGTTACAGATGTGTAGGGGGTTACATAAGTGTAAGGGGTTACAGTAGTGTAGGGGGTTACAGTAGTGTAAGGGGTTACAGTAGTTTAGGGGGTTACAGTAGTGTAGGGGGTTACATAAGTGTAGGGGGTTACAGTAGTGTAGGGGGTTACATAAGTGTTGGGGGTTACAGTAGTGTAGGGGGTTACAGAAGTGTAGGGGGTTACAGTAGTGTAAGGGGTTACAGAAGTGTAGGGGGTTACAGTAGTGTAGGGGGTTACACAAGTGTAGGGGGTTACAGAAGTGTAGGGGGTTACAGTAGTGTAGGGGGTTACATAAGTGTAGGGGGTTACAGTAGTGTAGGGGGTTACAGTAGTGTAGGGGGTTAAATAAGTTTAGGTGGTTACAGTAGTGTAGGGGGTTACAGTAGTGTAGGGGTTTACAGAAGTGTAGGGGGTTACAGTAGTGTAGGGGGTTACAGTAGTGTAGGGGGTTACAGAAGTGTAGGGGGTTACAGTAGTGTAGGTGGTTACAGAAGTGTAGGGGGTTACAGTAGTGTAGGGGGTTACAGTAGTGTAGGGGGTTACAGAAGTGTTGGGGGTTACAGACGTGTAGGGGGTTACAGAAGTGTAGGGGGTTACAGTAGTGTAGGGGGTTACAGAAGTGTAGGGGGTTACAGTAGTGTATGGGGTTACAGTAGTGTAGGGGGTTACAGTAGTGCAGCGGGTTACAAAAGTGTAGGGGGTTACAGTAGTGTAGGGGGTTACAGAAGTGTAGGGGGTTACAGAAGTGTAGGGGGTTACATACGTGTAGGGGGTTACAGTAGTGTAGGGGGTTACATAAGTGTAGGGGGTTACAGTAGTGTAGGGGGTTACATAAGTGTAGGGGGTTACAGTAGTGTAGGGGGTTACATAAGTGTAGGGGGTTACAGTAGTGTAGGGGGTTACATAAGTGTAGGTGGTTACAGTAGTGTAGGGGGTTACATAAGTGTAGGGGGTTACAGTAGTGTAGGGGGTTACATAAGTGTAGGGGGTTACAGTAGTGTAGGGGGTTACAGATGTGTAGGGGGTTACATAAGTGTAAGGGGTTACAGTAGTGTAGGGGGTTACAGTAGTGTAAGGGGTTACAGTAGTTTAGGGGGTTACAGTAGTGTAGGGGGTTACATAAGTGTAGGGGGTTACAGTAGTGTAGGGGGTTACAGAAGTGTAAGGGGTTACAGTAGTGTAGGGGGTACAGTAGTGTAGGGGGTTACATAAGTGTAGGGGGTTAAAGTAGTGTAGGGGGTTACAGTAGTGTAGGGGGTAACAGTACTGTAGGGGGTTACAGAAGTGTAGGGGGTTACAGTAGTGTAAGGGGTTACAGAAGTGTAGGGGGTTACAGTAGTGTAGGGGGTTACAGAAGTGTAGGTGGTTACAGTAGTGTAGGGGGTTACAGAAGTGTAGGGGTTACAGTAGTGTAGGCGGTTACAGAAGTGTAGGGGGTTACAGTAGTGTAAGGGGTTAAAGAAGTGTAGGGGGTTACATAAGTGTAGGGGGTTACATAAGTGTAGGGGGTTACAGTAGTGTAGGGGGTTACAGAAGTGTAGGGGGTTACAGTAGTGTAGGGGGTTACAGAAGTGTAGGGGTTACAGTAGTGTAGGTGGTTATAGAAGTGTAGGGGGTTACAGTAGTGTAAGGGGTTACAGAAGTGTAGGGGGTTACATAAGTGTAGGGGGTTACAGTAGTGTAGGTGGTTACAGAAGTGTAGGGGGTTACAGTAGTGTAGGGGGTTACAGTAGTGTAGGGGGTTACAGAAGTGTAGGGGGTTACAGAAGTGTTGGGGGTTACAGTAGTGTAGGGGGTTACAGTAGTGTAGGGGGTAACAGAAGTGTAGGGGGTTACAGAAGTGTAGGGGGTTACAGTAGTGTAGGTGGTTACAGAAGTGTAGGGGGTTACAGAAGTGTAGGGGGTTACAGAAGTGTTGGGGGTTACAGTAGTGTAGGGGGTTACAGAAGTGTAGGGGGTTACAGTAGTGTAGGGGGTTACAGAAGTGTAGGGGGTTACAGTAGTGTAGGGGGTTACACAAGTGTTGGGGGTTACAGAAGTGTAGGGGGTTACAGTAGTGTAGGGGGTTACATAAGTGTAGGTGGTTACAGTAGTGTAGGGGGTTACAGTAGTGTAGGGGTTTACAGAAGTGTAGGGGTTACAGTAGTGTAGGGGGTTACAGTAGTGTAGGGGGTTACAGAAGTGTAGGGGGTTACAGTAGTGTAGGTGGTTACAGAAGTGTAGGGGGTTACAGTAGTGTAGGGGGTACAGTAGTGTAGGGGGTTACATAAGTGTAGGGGGTTAAAGTAGTGTAGGGGGTTACAGTAGTGTAGGGGGTAACAGTACTGTAGGGGGTTACAGAAGTGTAGGGGGTTACAGTAGTGTAGGGGGTTACAGTAGTGTAAGGGGTTACAGAAGTGTAGGGGGTTACAGTAGTGTAGGGGGTTACAGAAGTGTAGGTGGTTACAGTAGTGTAGGGGGTTACAGAAGTGTAGGGGTTACAGTAGTGTAGGCGGTTACAGAAGTGTAGGGGGTTACAGTAGTGTAAGGGGTTAAAGAAGTGTAGGGGGTTACATAAGTGTAGGGGGTTACATAAGTGTAGGGGGTTACAGTAGTGTAGGGGGTTACAGAAGTGTAGGGGGTTACAGTAGTGTAGGGGGTTACAGAAGTGTAGGGGTTACAGTAGTGTAGGTGGTTATAGAAGTGTAGGGGGTTACAGTAGTGTAAGGGGTTACAGAAGTGTAGGGGGTTACATAAGTGTAGGGGGTTACAGTAGTGTAGGTGGTTACAGAAGTGTAGGGGGTTACAGTAGTGTAGGGGGTTACAGTAGTGTAGGGGGTTACAGAAGTGTAGGGGGTTACAGAAGTGTTGGGGGTTACAGTAGTGTAGGGGGTTACAGTAGTGTAGGGGGTAACAGAAGTGTAGGGGGTTACAGAAGTGTAGGGGGTTACAGTAGTGTAGGTGGTTACAGAAGTGTAGGGGGTTACAGAAGTGTAGGGGGTTACAGAAGTGTTGGGGGTTACAGTAGTGTAGGGGGTTACAGAAGTGTAGGGGGTTACAGTAGTGTAGGGGGTTACAGTAGTGTAGGGGGTTACAGAAGTGTAGGGGGTTACAGTAGTGTAGGGGGTTACACAAGTGTTGGGGGTTACAGAAGTGTAGGGGGTTACAGTAGTGTAGGGGGTTACATAAGTGTAGGTGGTTACAGTAGTGTAGGGAGTTACAGTAGTGTAGGGGTTTACAGAAGTGTAGGGGTTACAGTAGTGTAGGGGGTTACAGTAGTGTAGGGGGTTACAGAAGTGTAGGGGGTTACAGTAGTGTAGGTGGTTACAGAAGTGTAGGGGGTTACAGTAGTGTAGGGGGTTACAGTAGTGTAGGGGGTTACAGAAGTGTAGGGGGTTACAGAAGTGTTGGGGGTTACAGAAGTGTAGGGGGTTACAGTAGTGTAGGGGGTTACAGAAGTGTAGGGGGTTACAGTAGTGTATGGGGTTACAGTAGTGTAGGGGGTTACAGTAGTGCAGCGGGTTACAAAAGTGTAGGGGGTTACAGTAGTGTAGGGGGTTACAGAAGTGTAGGGGGTTACAGAAGTGTAGGGGGTTACATAAGTGTAGGGGTTACAGTAGTGTAGGGGGTTACATAAGTGTAGGTGGTTACAGTAGTGTAGGGGGTTACATAAGTGTAGGGGGTTACAGTAGTGTAGGGGGTTACATAAGTGTAGGGGGTTACAGTAGTGTAGGGGGTTACAGATGTGTAGGGGGTTACATAAGTGTAAGGGGTTACAGTAGTGTAGGGGGTTACAGTAGTGTAAGGGGTTACAGTAGTTTAGGGGGTTACAGTAGTGTAGGGGGTTACATAAGTGTAGGGGGTTACAGTAGTGTAGGGGGTTACAGAAGTGTAAGGGGTTACAGTAGTGTAGGGGGTACAGTAGTGTAGGGGGTTACATAAGTGTAGGGGGTTAAAGTAGTGTAGGGGGTTACAGTAGTGTAGGGGGTAACAGTACTGTAGGGGGTTACAGAAGTGTAGGGATTACAGAAGTGTAGGGGGTTACAGTAGTGTAAGGGGTTACAGAAGTGTAGGGGGTTACAGTAGTGTAGGGGGTTACAGAAGTGTAGGGGGTTACAGTAGTGTAGGGGGTTACAGAAGTGTAGGGGTTACAGTAGTGTAGGCGGTTACAGAAGTGTAGGGGGTTACAGTAGTGTAAGGGGTTACAGAAGTGTAGGGGGTTACATAAGTGTAGGGGGTTACATAAGTGTAGGGGGTTACAGTAGTGTAGGGGGTTACAGAAGTGTAGGGGGTTACAGTAGTGTAGGGGGTTACAGAAGTGTAGGGGTTACAGTAGTGTAGGTGGTTATAGAAGTGTAGGGGGTTACAGTAGTGTAAGGGGTTACAGAAGTGTAGGGGGTTACATAAGTGTAGGGGGTTACAGTAGTGTAGGTGGTTACAGAAGTGTAGGGGGTTACAGTAGTGTAAGGGGTTACAGAAGTGTAGGGGGTTACATAAGTGTAGGGGGTTACAGTAGTGTAGGTGGTTACAGAAGTGTAGGGGGTTACAGTAGTGTAGGGGGTTACAGTAGTGTAGGTGGTTATAGAAGTGTAGGGGGTTACAGTAGTGTAAGGGGTTACAGAAGTGTAGGGGGTTACATAAGTGTAGGGGGTTACAGTAGTGTAGGGGGTTACAGAAGTGTAAGGGGTTACAGAAGTGTAGGGGGTTACATAAGTGTAGGGGGTTACAGTAGTGTAGGGGGTTACAGAAGTGTAGGGGGTTACAGAAGTGTTGGGGGTTACAGTAGTGTAGAGGGTTACAGTAGTGTAGGTGGTTATAGAAGTGTAGGGGGTTACAGTAGTGTAAGGGGTTACAGAAGTGTAGGGGGTTACATAAATGTAGGGGGTTACAGTAGTGTAGGGGGTTACAGAAGTGTAGGGGGTTACAGTAGTGTAAGGGGTTACAGTAGTGTAGGGGGTACAGTAGTATAGGGGGTTACATAAGTGTAGGGGGTTAAAGTATTGTAGGGGGTTACAGTAGTGTAGGGGGTAACAGTACTGTAGGGGGTTACTGAAGTGTAGGGGTTACAGTAGTGTAGGGGGTTACAGTAGTGTATGGGGTAACAGTACTGTAGGGGGTTACAGAAGTGTAGGGGGTTACATAAGTGTAGGGGGTTACAGTAGTGTAGGGGGTTACAGAAGTGTAGGGGTTACAGTAGTGTAGGTGGTTATAGAAGTGTAGGGGGTTACAGTAGTGTAAGGGGTTACAGAAGTGTAGGGGGTTACATAAGTGTAGGGGGTTACAGTAGTGTAGGGGGTTACAGAAGTGTAGGGGGTTACAGTAGTGTAGGGGGTTACAGAAGTGTAGGGGGTTACAGTAGTGTAGGGGGTTACAGTAGTGTAGGGGTTACAGTAGTGTAGGTGGTTATAGAAGTGTAGGGGGTTACAGTAGTGTAAGGGGTTACAGAAGTGTAGGGGGTTACATAAGTGTAGGGGGTTACAGAAGTGTAGGGGGTTACAGTAGTGTAAGGGGTTACAGAAGTGTAGGGGGTTACATAAGTGTAGGGGGTTACAGTAGTGTAGGGGGTTACAGAAGTGTAAGGGGTTACAGAAGTGTAGGGGGTTACATAAGTGTAGGGGGTTACAGTAGTGTAGGGGGTTACAGAAGTGTAGGGGGTTACAGAAGTGTTGGGGGTTACAGTAGTGTAGAGGGTTACAGTAGTGTAGGTGGTTATAGAAGTGTAGGGGGTTACAGTAGTGTAAGGGGTTACAGAAGTGTAGGGGGTTACATAAATGTAGGGGGTTACAGTAGTGTAGGGGGTTACAGAAGTGTAGGGGGTTACAGTAGTGTAAGGGGTTACAGTAGTGTAGGGGGTACAGTAGTATAGGGGGTTACATAAGTGTAGGGGGTTAAAGTATTGTAGGGGGTTACAGTAGTGTAGGGGGTAACAGTACTGTAGGGGGTTACAGAAGTGTAGGGGTTACAGAAGTGTAGGGGGTTACAGTAGTGTAAGGGGTTACAGAAGTGTAGGGGGTTACATAAGTGTAGGGGGTTACAGTAGTGTAGGGGGTTACATAAGTGTAGGGGGTTAAAGTAGTGTAGGGGGTTACAGTAGTGTAGGGGGTAACAGTACTGTAGGGGGTTACAGAAGTGTAGGGGTTACAGAAGTGTAGGGGGTTACAGTAGTGTAAGGGGTTACAGAAGTGTAGGGGGTTACATAAGTGTAGGGGGTTACAGTAGTGTAGGGGGTTACAGAAGTGTAGGGGGTTACAGTAGTGTAGGGGGTTACAGAAGTGTAGGGGTTACAGTAGTGTAGGTGGTTACAGAAGTGTAGGGGGTTACAGTAGTGTAGGGGGTTACATAAGTGTAGGGGGTTACATAAGTGTAGGGGGTTACAGTAGTGTAGGGGGTTACAGAAGTGTAGGGGTTACAGTAGTGTAGGTGGTTATAGAAGTGTAGGGGGTTACAGTAGTGTAAGGGGTTACAGAAGTGTTAGGGGTTACATAAGTGTAGGGGGTTACAGTAGTGTAGGGGGTTACAGAAGTGTAGGGGGTTACAGTAGTGTAGGGGGTTACAGAAGTGTAGGGGTTACAGTAGTGTAGGTGGTTATAGAAGTGTAGGGGGTTACAGAAGTGTAGGGGGTTACAGTAGTGTAGGAGGTTACAGAAGTGTAGGGGGTTACAGTACTGTAGGGGGTTACAGAAGTGTAGGGGGTTACAGAAGTGTTGGGGGTTACAGAAGTGTAGGGGGTTACAGAAGTGTAGGGGGTTACAGTAGTGTAGGGGGTTACAGTAGTGTAGCGGGTTACAGAAGTGTAGGGGGTTACAGTAGTGTAGGGGGTTACAGAAGTGTAGGGGGTTACCGTAGTGTAGGGGGTTACAGAAGTGTAGGGGTTACAGTAGTGTAGGTGGTTATAGAAGTGTAGGGGGTTACAGTAGTGTAAGGGGTTACAGAAGTGTAGGGGGTTACATAAGTGTAGGGGGTTACAGTAGTGTAGGGGGTTACAGAAGTGTAGGGGGTTACAGTAGTGTAAGGGGTTACAGAAGTGTAGGGGGTACAGTAGTGTAGGGGGTTACATAAGTGTAGGGGGTTAAAGTAGTGTAGGGGGTTACAGTAGTGTAGGGGGTAACAGTAATGTAGGGGGTTACAGAAGTGTAGGGGTTACAGAAGTGTAGGGGGTTACAGTAGTGTAAGGGGTTACAGAAGTGTAGGGGGTTACATAAGTGTAGGGGGTTACAGAAGTGTAGGGGGTTACAGTAGTGTAGGGGGTTACAGTAGTGTAGGGGGTTACAGAAGTGTAGGGGGTTACAGTAGTGTAGGGGTTACAGAAGTGTAGGGGGTTACAGTGGTGTAGGTGGTTACAGTAGTGTAGGGGGTTACAGTAGTGTAAGGGGTTACAGTAGTTTAGGGGGTTACAGTAGTGTAGGGGGTTACAGTAGTGTAGGGGGTTACAGTAGTGTAAGGGGTTACAGTAGTGTAGGGGGTTACAGAATTATAAGGGTTTACAGTAGTGTAGGTGGTTACAGAAGTGTAGGGGGTTACAGTAGTGTAAGGGGTTACAGAAGTGTAGGGGGTTACAGTAGTGTAGGGGGTTACATAAGTGTAGGGGGTTACAGTAGTGTAGGGCGTTACTGAAGTGTAGGGGGTTACAGTAGTGTAGGGGGTTACAGAAGTGTAGGGGGTTAAAGTAGTGTAGGGGGTTATAGAAGTGTAGGGGGTTACAGTAGTGTAAGGGGTTACAGATGTGTAGGGGGTTACATAAGTGTAAGGGGTTACAGTAGTGTAGGGGGTTACAGTAGTGTAAGGGGTTACAGTAGTTTAGGGGGTTACAGTAGTGTAGGGGGTTACAGTAGTGTAAGGGGTTACAGTAGTTTAGGGGGTTACAGAAGTGTAGGGGGTTACAGTAGTGTAAGGGGTTACAGAAGTGTAGGGGGTTACATAAGTGTAGGGGGTTACATAAGTGTAGGGGGTTACAGTAGTGTAGGGGGTTACAGAAGTGTAGGGGTTACAGTAGTGTAGGTGGTTATAGAAGTGTAGGGGGTTACAGTAGTGTAAGGGGTTACAGATGTGTAGGGGGTTACATAAGTGTAAGGGGTTACAGTAGTGTAGGGGGTTACAGTAGTGTAAGGGGTTACAGTAGTTTAGGGGGTTACAGTAGTGTAGGGGGTTACATAAGTGTAGGGGGTTACAGTAGTGTAGGGGGTTACATAAGTGTTGGGGGTTACAGTAGTGTAGGGGGTTACAGAAGTGTAGGGGGTTACAGTAGTGTAGGGGGTTACAGAAGTGTAGGGGGTTACAGTAGTGTAGGGGGTTACACAAGTGTAGGGGGTTACAGAAGTGTAGGGGGTTACAGTAGTGTAGGGGGTTACATAAGTGTAGGGGGTTACAGTAGTGTAGGGGGTTACAGTAGTGTAGGGGGTTACAGAAGTGTAGGGGGTTACAGTAGTGTAGGTGGTTACAGAAGTGTAGGGGGTTACAGTAGTGTAGGGGGTTACAGTAGTGTAGGGGGTTACAGAAGTGTAGGGGGTTACAGAAGTGTTGGGGGTTACAGAAGTGTAGGGGGTTACAGTAGTGTAGGGGGTTACAGAAGTGTAGGGGGTTACAGTAGTGTATGGGGTTACAGTAGTGTAGGGGGTTACAGTAGTGCAGCGGGTTACAAAAGTGTAGGGGGTTACAGTAGTGTAGGGGGTTACAGAAGTGTAGGGGGTTACAGAAGTGTAGGGGGTTACAGTAGTGTAGGGGGTTACATAAGTGTAGGTGGTTACAGTAGTGTAGGGGGTTACATAAGTGTAGGGGGTTACAGTAGTGTAGGGGGTTACATAAGTGTAGGGGGTTACAGTAGTGTAGGGGGTTACAGATGTGTAGGGGGTTACATAAGTGTAAGGGGTTACAGTAGTGTAGGGGGTTACAGTAGTGTAAGGGGTTACAGTAGTTTAGGGGGTTACAGTAGTGTAGGGGGTTACATAAGTGTAGGGGGTTACAGTAGTGTAGGGGGTTACAGAAGTGTAAGGGGTTACAGTAGTGTAGGGGGTACAGTAGTGTAGGGGGTTACATAAGTGTAGGGGGTTAAAGTAGTGTAGGGGGTTACAGTAGTGTAGGGGGTAACAGTACTGTAGGGGGTTACAGAAGTGTAGGGGTTACAGAAGTGTAGGGGGTTACAGTAGTGTAAGGGGTTACAGAAGTGTAGGGGGTTACAGTAGTGTAGGGGGTTACAGAAGTGTAGGGGGTTACAGTAGTGTAGGGGGTTACAGAAGTGTAGGGGTTACAGTAGTGTAGGCGGTTACAGAAGTGTAGGGGGTTACAGTAGTGTAAGGGGTTACATAAGTGTAGGGGGTTACATAAGTGTAGGGGGTTACAGTAGTGTAGGGGGTTACAGAAGTGTAGGGGGTTACAGTAGTGTAGGGGGTTACAGAAGTGTAGGGGTTACAGTAGTGTAGGTGGTTATAGAAGTGTAGGGGGTTACAGTAGTGTAAGGGGTTACAGAAGTGTAGGGGGTTACATAAGTGTAGGGGGTTACAGTAGTGTAGGTGGTTACAGAAGTGTAGGGGGTTACAGTAGTGTAGGGGGTTACAGTAGTGTAGGGGGTTACAGAAGTGTAGGGGGTTACAGAAGTGTTGGGGGTTACAGTAGTGTAGGGGGTTACAGTAGTGTAGGGGGTAACAGAAGTGTAGGGGGTTACAGAAGTGTAGGGGGTTACAGTAGTGTAGGTGGTTACAGAAGTGTAGGGGGTTACAGAAGTGTAGGGGGTTACAGAAGTGTTGGGGGTTACAGTAGTGTAGGGGGTTACAGAAGTGTAGGGGGTTACAGTAGTGTAGGGGGTTACAGTAGTGTAGGGGGTTACAGAAGTGTAGGGGGTTACAGTAGTGTAGGGGGTTACACAAGTGTAGGGGGTTACAGTAGTGTAGGGGGTTACATAAGTGTAGGGGGTTACAGTAGTGTAGGGGGTTACATAAGTTTAGGTGGTTACAGTAGTGTAGGGGGTTACAGTAGTGTAGGGGTTTACAGAAGTGTAGGGGTTACAGTAGTATAGGGGGTTACAGTAGTGTAGGGGGTTACAGAAGTGTAGGGGGTTACAGTAGTGTAGGTGGTTACAGAAGTGTAGGGGGTTACAGTAGTGTAGGGGGTTACAGTAGTGTAGGGGATTACAGAAGTGTAGGGGGTTACAGAAGTGTTGGGGGTTACAGAAGTGTAGGGGGTTACAGTAGTGTAGGGGGTTACAGAAGTGTAGGGGGTTACAGTAGTGTATGGGGTTACAGTAGTGTAGGGGGTTACAGTAGTGCAGCGGGTTACAAAAGTGTAGGGGGTTACAGTAGTGTAGGGGGTTACAGAAGTGTAGGGGGTTACAGAAGTGTAGGGGGTTACATAAGTGTAGGGGGTTACAGTAGTGTAGGGGGTTACATAAGTGTAGGGGGTTACAGTAGTGTAGGGGGTTACATAAGTGTAGGGGGTTACAGTAGTGTAGGGGGTTACATAAGTGTAGGGGGTTACAGTAGTGTAGGGGGTTACATAAGTGTAGGTGGTTACAGTAGTGTAGGGGGTTACATAAGTGTAGGGGGTTACAGTAGTGTAGGGGGTTACATAAGTGTAGGGGGTTACAGTAGTGTAGGGGGTTACAGAAGTGTAGAGGGTTACATAAGTGTAAGGGGTTACAGTAGTGTAGGGGGTTACAGTAGTGTAAGGGGTTACAGTAGTTTAGGGGGTTACAGTAGTGTAGGGGGTTACATAAGTGTAGGGGGTTACAGTAGTGTAGGGGGTTACAGAAGTGTAAGGGGTTACAGTAGTGTAGGGGGTACAGTAGTGTAGGGGGTTACATAAGTGTAGGGGTTAAAGTAGTGTAGGGGGTTACAGTAGTGTAGGGGGTAACAGTACTGTAGGGGGTTACAGAAGTGTAGGGGTTACAGAAGTGTAGGGGGTTACAGTAGTGTAAGGGGTTACATAAGTGTAGGGGGTTACATAAGTGTAGGGGGTTACAGTAGTGTAGGGGGTTACAGAAGTGTAGGGGGTTACAGTAGTGTAGGGGGTTACAGAAGTGTAGGGGTTACAGTAGTGTAGGTGGTTACAGAAGTGTAGGGGGTTACAGTAGTGTAAGGGGTTACAGAAGTGTAGGGGGTTACATAAGTGTAGGGGGTTACATAAGTGTAGGGGGTTACAGTAGTGTAGGGGGTTACAGAAGTGTAGGGGTTACAGTAGTGTAGGTGGTTATAGAAGTGTAGTGGGTTACAGTAGTGTAAGGGGTTACAGAAGTGTAGGGGGTTACATAAGTGTAGGGGGTTACAGTAGTGTAGGGGGTTACATAAGTGTAGGGGGTTACAGTAGTGTAGGGGGTTACATACGTTTAGGTGGTTACAGTAGTGTAGGGGGTTACAGTAGTGTAGGGGGTTACAGTAGTGTAGGGGGTTACAGTAGTGTAGGGGGTTACAGAAGTGTTGGGGGTTACAGAAGTGTAGGGGGTTACAGTAGTGTAGGGGTTTACAGAAGTGTAGGGGGTTACAGAAGTGTAGGGGGTTACATAAGTGTAGGGGGTTACAGTAGTGTAGGGGGTTACATAAGTGTAGGTGGTTACAGTAGTGTAGGGGGTTACATAAGTGTAGGGGGTTACAGTAGTGTAGGGGGTTACATAAGTGTAGGGGGTTACAGTAGTGTAGGGGGTTACAGATGTGTAGGGGGTTACATAAGTGTAAGGGGTTACAGTAGTGTAGGGGGTTACAGTAGTGTAAGGGGTTACAGTAGTTTAGGGGGTTACAGTAGTGTAGGGGGTTACATAAGTGTAGGGGGTTACAGTAGTGTAGGGGGTTACAGAAGTGTAAGGGGTTACAGTAGTGTAGGGGGTACAGTAGTGTAGGGGGTTACATAAGTGTAGGGGGTTAAAGTAGTGTAGGGGGTTACAGTAGTGTAGGGGGTAACAGTACTGTAGGGGGTTACAGAAGTGTAGGGATTACAGAAGTGTAGGGGGTTACAGTAGTGTAAGGGGTTACAGAAGTGTAGGGGGTTACAGTAGTGTAGGGGGTTACAGAAGTGTAGGGGGTTACAGTAGTGTAGGGGGTTACAGAAGTGTAGGGGTTACAGTAGTGTAGGCGGTTACAGAAGTGTAGGGGGTTACAGTAGTGTAAGGGGTTACAGAAGTGTAGGGGGTTACATAAGTGTAGGGGGTTACATAAGTGTAGGGGGTTACAGTAGTGTAGGGGGTTACAGAAGTGTAGGGGGTTACAGTAGTGTAGGGGGTTACAGAAGTGTAGGGGTTACAGTAGTGTAGGTGGTTATAGAAGTGTAGGGGGTTACAGTAGTGTAAGGGGTTACAGAAGTGTAGGGGGTTACATAAGTGTAGGGGGTTACAGTAGTGTAGGTGGTTACAGAAGTGTAGGGGGTTACAGTAGTGTAAGGGGTTACAGAAGTGTAGGGGGTTACATAAGTGTAGGGGGTTACAGTAGTGTAGGTGGTTACAGAAGTGTAGGGGGTTACAGTAGTGTAGGGGGTTACAGTAGTGTAGGTGGTTATAGAAGTGTAGGGGGTTACAGTAGTGTAAGGGGTTACAGAAGTGTAGGGGGTTACATAAGTGTAGGGGGTTACAGTAGTGTAGGGGGTTACAGAAGTGTAAGGGGTTACAGAAGTGTAGGGGGTTACATAAGTGTAGGGGGTTACAGTAGTGTAGGGGGTTACAGAAGTGTAGGGGGTTACAGAAGTGTTGGGGGTTACAGTAGTGTAGAGGGTTACAGTAGTGTAGGTGGTTATAGAAGTGTAGGGGGTTACAGTAGTGTAAGGGGTTACAGAAGTGTAGGGGGTTACATAAATGTAGGGGGTTACAGTAGTGTAGGGGGTTACAGAAGTGTAGGGGGTTACAGTAGTGTAAGGGGTTACAGTAGTGTAGGGGGTACAGTAGTATAGGGGGTTACATAAGTGTAGGGGGTTAAAGTATTGTAGGGGGTTACAGTAGTGTAGGGGGTAACAGTACTGTAGGGGGTTACTGAAGTGTAGGGGTTACAGTAGTGTAGGGGGTTACAGTAGTGTATGGGGTAACAGTACTGTAGGGGGTTACAGAAGTGTAGGGGGTTACATAAGTGTAGGGGGTTACAGTAGTGTAGGGGGTTACAGAAGTGTAGGGGTTACAGAAGTGTAGGGGGTTACATAAGTGTAGGGGGTTACAGTAGTGTAGGGGGTTACATAAGTGTAGGTGGTTACAGTAGTGTAGGGGGTTACATAAGTGTAGGGGGTTACAGTAGTGTAGGGGGTTACATAAGTGTAGGGGGTTACAGTAGTGTAGGGGGTTACAGATGTGTAGGGGGTTACATAAGTGTAAGGGGTTACAGTAGTGTAGGGGGTTACAGTAGTGTAAGGGGTTACAGTAGTTTAGGGGGTTACAGTAGTGTAGGGGGTTACATAAGTGTAGGGGGTTACAGTAGTGTAGGGGGTTACAGAAGTGTAAGGGGTTACAGTAGTGTAGGGGGTACAGTAGTGTAGGGGGTTACATAAGTGTAGGGGGTTAAAGTAGTGTAGGGGGTTACAGTAGTGTAGGGGGTAACAGTACTGTAGGGGGTTACAGAAGTGTAGGGATTACAGAAGTGTAGGGGGTTACAGTAGTGTAAGGGGTTACAGAAGTGTAGGGGGTTACAGTAGTGTAGGGGGTTACAGAAGTGTAGGGGGTTACAGTAGTGTAGGGGGTTACAGAAGTGTAGGGGTTACAGTAGTGTAGGCGGTTACAGAAGTGTAGGGGGTTACAGTAGTGTAAGGGGTTACAGAAGTGTAGGGGGTTACATAAGTGTAGGGGGTTACATAAGTGTAGGGGGTTACAGTAGTGTAGGGGGTTACAGAAGTGTAGGGGGTTACAGTAGTGTAGGGGGTTACAGAAGTGTAGGGGTTACAGTAGTGTAGGTGGTTATAGAAGTGTAGGGGGTTACAGTAGTGTAAGGGGTTACAGAAGTGTAGGGGGTTACATAAGTGTAGGGGGTTACAGTAGTGTAGGTGGTTACAGAAGTGTAGGGGGTTACAGTAGTGTAAGGGGTTACAGAAGTGTAGGGGGTTACATAAGTGTAGGGGGTTACAGTAGTGTAGGTGGTTACAGAAGTGTAGGGGGTTACAGTAGTGTAGGGGGTTACAGTAGTGTAGGTGGTTATAGAAGTGTAGGGGGTTACAGTAGTGTAAGGGGTTACAGAAGTGTAGGGGGTTACATAAGTGTAGGGGGTTACAGTAGTGTAGGGGGTTACAGAAGTGTAAGGGGTTACAGAAGTGTAGGGGGTTACATAAGTGTAGGGGGTTACAGTAGTGTAGGGGGTTACAGAAGTGTAGGGGGTTACAGAAGTGTTGGGGGTTACAGTAGTGTAGAGGGTTACAGTAGTGTAGGTGGTTATAGAAGTGTAGGGGGTTACAGTAGTGTAAGGGGTTACAGAAGTGTAGGGGGTTACATAAATGTAGGGGGTTACAGTAGTGTAGGGGGTTACAGAAGTGTAGGGGGTTACAGTAGTGTAAGGGGTTACAGTAGTGTAGGGGGTACAGTAGTATAGGGGGTTACATAAGTGTAGGGGGTTAAAGTATTGTAGGGGGTTACAGTAGTGTAGGGGGTAACAGTACTGTAGGGGGTTACTGAAGTGTAGGGGTTACAGTAGTGTAGGGGGTTACAGTAGTGTATGGGGTAACAGTACTGTAGGGGGTTACAGAAGTGTAGGGGGTTACATAAGTGTAGGGGGTTACAGTAGTGTAGGGGGTTACAGAAGTGTAGGGGTTACAGTAGTGTAGGTGGTTATAGAAGTGTAGGGGGTTACAGTAGTGTAAGGGGTTACAGAAGTGTAGGGGGTTACATAAGTGTAGGGGGTTACAGTAGTGTAGGGGGTTACAGAAGTGTAGGGGGTTACAGTAGTGTAGGGGGTTACAGAAGTGTAGGGGGTTACAGTAGTGTAGGGGGTTACAGTAGTGTAGGGGTTACAGTAGTGTAGGTGGTTATAGAAGTGTAGGGGGTTACAGTAGTGTAAGGGGTTACAGAAGTGTAGGGGGTTACATAAGTGTAGGGGGTTACAGAAGTGTAGGGGGTTACAGTAGTGTAAGGGGTTACAGAAGTGTAGGGGGTTACATAAGTGTAGGGGGTTACAGTAGTGTAGGGGGTTACAGAAGTGTAAGGGGTTACAGAAGTGTAGGGGGTTACATAAGTGTAGGGGGTTACAGTAGTGTAGGGGGTTACAGAAGTGTAGGGGGTTACAGAAGTGTTGGGGGTTACAGTAGTGTAGAGGGTTACAGTAGTGTAGGTGGTTATAGAAGTGTAGGGGGTTACAGTAGTGTAAGGGGTTACAGAAGTGTAGGGGGTTACATAAATGTAGGGGGTTACAGTAGTGTAGGGGGTTACAGAAGTGTAGGGGGTTACAGTAGTGTAAGGGGTTACAGTAGTGTAGGGGGTACAGTAGTATAGGGGGTTACATAAGTGTAGGGGGTTAAAGTATTGTAGGGGGTTACAGTAGTGTAGGGGGTAACAGTACTGTAGGGGGTTACAGAAGTGTAGGGGTTACAGAAGTGTAGGGGGTTACAGTAGTGTAAGGGGTTACAGAAGTGTAGGGGGTTACATAAGTGTAGGGGGTTACAGTAGTGTAGGGGGTTACATAAGTGTAGGGGGTTAAAGTAGTGTAGGGGGTTACAGTAGTGTAGGGGGTAACAGTACTGTAGGGGGTTACAGAAGTGTAGGGGTTACAGAAGTGTAGGGGGTTACAGTAGTGTAAGGGGTTACAGAAGTGTAGGGGGTTACATAAGTGTAGGGGGTTACAGTAGTGTAGGGGGTTACAGAAGTGTAGGGGGTTACAGTAGTGTAGGGGGTTACAGAAGTGTAGGGGTTACAGTAGTGTAGGTGGTTACAGAAGTGTAGGGGGTTACAGTAGTGTAGGGGGTTACATAAGTGTAGGGGGTTACATAAGTGTAGGGGGTTACAGTAGTGTAGGGGGTTACAGAAGTGTAGGGGTTACAGTAGTGTAGGTGGTTATAGAAGTGTAGGGGGTTACAGTAGTGTAAGGGGTTACAGAAGTGTTAGGGGTTACATAAGTGTAGGGGGTTACAGTAGTGTAGGGGGTTACAGAAGTGTAGGGGGTTACAGTAGTGTAGGGGGTTACAGAAGTGTAGGGGTTACAGTAGTGTAGGTGGTTATAGAAGTGTAGGGGGTTACAGAAGTGTAGGGGGTTACAGTAGTGTAGGAGGTTACAGAAGTGTAGGGGGTTACAGTACTGTAGGGGGTTACAGAAGTGTAGGGGGTTACAGAAGTGTTGGGGGTTACAGAAGTGTAGGGGGTTACAGAAGTGTAGGGGGTTACAGTAGTGTAGGGGGTTACAGTAGTGTAGCGGGTTACAGAAGTGTAGGGGGTTACAGTAGTGTAGGGGGTTACAGAAGTGTAGGGGGTTACCGTAGTGTAGGGGGTTACAGAAGTGTAGGGGTTACAGTAGTGTAGGTGGTTATAGAAGTGTAGGGGGTTACAGTAGTGTAAGGGGTTACAGAAGTGTAGGGGGTTACATAAGTGTAGGGGGTTACAGTAGTGTAGGGGGTTACAGAAGTGTAGGGGGTTACAGTAGTGTAAGGGGTTACAGAAGTGTAGGGGGTACAGTAGTGTAGGGGGTTACATAAGTGTAGGGGGTTAAAGTAGTGTAGGGGGTTACAGTAGTGTAGGGGGTAACAGTAATGTAGGGGGTTACAGAAGTGTAGGGGTTACAGAAGTGTAGGGGGTTACAGTAGTGTAAGGGGTTACAGAAGTGTAGGGGGTTACATAAGTGTAGGGGGTTACAGAAGTGTAGGGGGTTACAGTAGTGTAGGGGGTTACAGTAGTGTAGGGGGTTACAGAAGTGTAGGGGGTTACAGTAGTGTAGGGGTTACAGAAGTGTAGGGGGTTACAGTAGTGTAGGTGGTTACAGTAGTGTAGGGGGTTACAGTAGTGTAAGGGGTTACAGTAGTTTAGGGGGTTACAGTAGTGTAGGGGGTTACAGTAGTGTAGGGGGTTACAGTAGTGTAAGGGGTTACAGTAGTGTAGGGGGTTACAGAATTATAAGGGTTTACAGTAGTGTAGGTGGTTACAGAAGTGTAGGGGGTTACAGTAGTGTAAGGGGTTACAGAAGTGTAGGGGGTTACAGTAGTGTAGGGGGTTACATAAGTGTAGGGGGTTACAGTAGTGTAGGGCGTTACTGAAGTGTAGGGGGTTACAGTAGTGTAGGGGGTTACAGAAGTGTAGGGGGTTAAAGTAGTGTAGGGGGTTATAGAAGTGTAGGGGGTTACAGTAGTGTAAGGGGTTACAGATGTGTAGGGGGTTACATAAGTGTAAGGGGTTACAGTAGTGTAGGGGGTTACAGTAGTGTAAGGGGTTACAGTAGTTTAGGGGGTTACAGTAGTGTAGGGGGTTACAGTAGTGTAAGGGGTTACAGTAGTTTAGGGGGTTACAGAAGTGTAGGGGGTTACAGTAGTGTAAGGGGTTACAGAAGTGTAGGGGGTTACATAAGTGTAGGGGGTTACATAAGTGTAGGGGGTTACAGTAGTGTAGGGGGTTACAGAAGTGTAGGGGTTACAGTAGTGTAGGTGGTTATAGAAGTGTAGGGGGTTACAGTAGTGTAAGGGGTTACAGATGTGTAGGGGGTTACATAAGTGTAAGGGGTTACAGTAGTGTAGGGGGTTACAGTAGTGTAAGGGGTTACAGTAGTTTAGGGGGTTACAGTAGTGTAGGGGGTTACATAAGTGTAGGGGGTTACAGTAGTGTAGGGGGTTACATAAGTGTTGGGGGTTACAGTAGTGTAGGGGGTTACAGAAGTGTAGGGGGTTACAGTAGTGTAGGGGGTTACAGAAGTGTAGGGGGTTACAGTAGTGTAGGGGGTTACACAAGTGTAGGGGGTTACAGAAGTGTAGGGGGTTACAGTAGTGTAGGGGGTTACATAAGTGTAGGGGGTTACAGTAGTGTAGGGGGTTACAGTAGTGTAGGGGGTTACAGAAGTGTAGGGGGTTACAGTAGTGTAGGTGGTTACAGAAGTGTAGGGGGTTACAGTAGTGTAGGGGGTTACAGTAGTGAAGGGGGTTACAGAAGTGTAGGGGGTTACAGAAGTGTTGGGGGTTACAGAAGTGTAGGGGGTTACAGTAGTGTAGGGGGTTACAGAAGTGTAGGGGGTTACAGTAGTGTATGGGGTTACAGTAGTGTAGGGGGTTACAGTAGTGCAGCGGGTTACAAAAGTGTAGGGGGTTACAGTAGTGTAGGGGGTTACAGAAGTGTAGGGGGTTACAGAAGTGTAGGGGGTTACAGTAGTGTAGGGGGTTACATAAGTGTAGGTGGTTACAGTAGTGTAGGGGGTTACATAAGTGTAGGGGGTTACAGTAGTGTAGGGGGTTACATAAGTGTAGGGGGTTACAGTAGTGTAGGGGGTTACAGATGTGTAGGGGGTTACATAAGTGTAAGGGGTTACAGTAGTGTAGGGGGTTACAGTAGTGTAAGGGGTTACAGTAGTTTAGGGGGTTACAGTAGTGTAGGGGGTTACATAAGTGTAGGGGGTTACAGTAGTGTAGGGGGTTACAGAAGTGTAAGGGGTTACAGTAGTGTAGGGGGTACAGTAGTGTAGGGGGTTACATAAGTGTAGGGGGTTAAAGTAGTGTAGGGGGTTACAGTAGTGTAGGGGGTAACAGTACTGTAGGGGGTTACAGAAGTGTAGGGGTTACAGAAGTGTAGGGGGTTACAGTAGTGTAAGGGGTTACAGAAGTGTAGGGGGTTACAGTAGTGTAGGGGGTTACAGAAGTGTAGGGGGTTACAGTAGTGTAGGGGGTTACAGAAGTGTAGGGGTTACAGTAGTGTAGGCGGTTACAGAAGTGTAGGGGGTTACAGTAGTGTAAGGGGTTACAGAAGTGTAGGGGGTTACATAAGTGTAGGGGGTTACATAAGTGTAGGGGGTTACAGTAGTGTAGGGGGTTACAGAAGTGTAGGGGGTTACAGTAGTGTAGGGGGTTACAGAAGTGTAGGGGTTACAGTAGTGTAGGTGGTTATAGAAGTGTAGGGGGTTACAGTAGTGTAAGGGGTTACAGAAGTGTAGGGGGTTACATAAGTGTAGGGGGTTACAGTAGTGTAGGTGGTTACAGAAGTGTAGGGGGTTACAGTAGTGTAGGGGGTTACAGTAGTGTAGGGGGTTACAGAAGTGTAGGGGGTTACAGAAGTGTTGGGGGTTACAGTAGTGTAGGGGGTTACAGTAGTGTAGGGGGTAACAGAAGTGTAGGGGGTTACAGAAGTGTAGGGGGTTACAGTAGTGTAGGTGGTTACAGAAGTGTAGGGGGTTACAGAAGTGTAGGGGGTTACAGAAGTGTTGGGGGTTACAGTAGTGTAGGGGGTTACAGAAGTGTAGGGGGTTACAGTAGTGTAGGGGGTTACAGTAGTGTAGGGGGTTACAGAAGTGTAGGGGGTTACAGTAGTGTAGGGGGTTACACAAGTGTAGGGGGTTACAGTAGTGTAGGGGGTTACATAAGTGTAGGGGGTTACAGTAGTGTAGGGGGTTACATAAGTTTAGGTGGTTACAGTAGTGTAGGGGGTTACAGTAGTGTAGGGGTTTACAGAAGTGTAGGGGTTACAGTAGTATAGGGGGTTACAGTAGTGTAGGGGGTTACAGAAGTGTAGGGGGTTACAGTAGTGTAGGTGGTTACAGAAGTGTAGGGGGTTACAGTAGTGTAGGGGGTTACAGTAGTGTAGGGGATTACAGAAGTGTAGGGGGTTACAGAAGTGTTGGGGGTTACAGAAGTGTAGGGGGTTACAGTAGTGTAGGGGGTTACAGAAGTGTAGGGGGTTACAGTAGTGTATGGGGTTACAGTAGTGTAGGGGGTTACAGTAGTGCAGCGGGTTACAAAAGTGTAGGGGGTTACAGTAGTGTAGGGGGTTACAGAAGTGTAGGGGGTTACAGAAGTGTAGGGGGTTACATAAGTGTAGGGGGTTACAGTAGTGTAGGGGGTTACATAAGTGTAGGGGGTTACAGTAGTGTAGGGGGTTACATAAGTGTAGGGGGTTACAGTAGTGTAGGGGGTTACATAAGTGTAGGGGGTTACAGTAGTGTAGGGGGTTACATAAGTGTAGGTGGTTACAGTAGTGTAGGGGGTTACATAAGTGTAGGGGGTTACAGTAGTGTAGGGGGTTACATAAGTGTAGGGGGTTACAGTAGTGTAGGGGGTTACAGAAGTGTAGGGGGTTACATAAGTGTAAGGGGTTACAGTAGTGTAGGGGGTTACAGTAGTGTAAGGGGTTACAGTAGTTTAGGGGGTTACAGTAGTGTAGGGGGTTACATAAGTGTAGGGGGTTACAGTAGTGTAGGGGGTTACAGAAGTGTAAGGGGTTACAGTAGTGTAGGGGGTACAGTAGTGTAGGGGGTTACATAAGTGTAGGGGTTAAAGTAGTGTAGGGGGTTACAGTAGTGTAGGGGGTAACAGTACTGTAGGGGGTTACAGAAGTGTAGGGGTTACAGAAGTGTAGGGGGTTACAGTAGTGTAAGGGGTTACATAAGTGTAGGGGGTTACATAAGTGTAGGGGGTTACAGTAGTGTAGGGGGTTACAGAAGTGTAGGGGGTTACAGTAGTGTAGGGGGTTACAGAAGTGTAGGGGTTACAGTAGTGTAGGTGGTTACAGAAGTGTAGGGGGTTACAGTAGTGTAAGGGGTTACAGAAGTGTAGGGGGTTACATAAGTGTAGGGGGTTACATAAGTGTAGGGGGTTACAGTAGTGTAGGGGGTTACAGAAGTGTAGGGTTTACAGTAGTGTAGGTGGTTATAGAAGTGTAGTGGGTTACAGTAGTGTAAGGGGTTACAGAAGTGTAGGGGGTTACATAAGTGTAGGGGGTTACAGTAGTGTAGGGGGTTACATAAGTGTAGGGGGTTACAGTAGTGTAGGGGGTTACATAAGTTTAGGTGGTTACAGTAGTGTAGGGGGTTACAGTAGTGTAGGGGGTTACAGTAGTGTAGGGGGTTACAGAAGTGTTGGGGGTTACAGAAGTGTAGGGGGTTACAGTAGTGTAGGGGTTTACAGAAGTGTAGGGGGTTACAGAAGTGTAGGGGGTTACATAAGTGTAGGGGGTTACAGTAGTGTAGGGGGTTACATAAGTGTAGGTGGTTACAGTAGTGTAGGGGGTTACATAAGTGTAGGGGGTTACAGTAGTGTAGGGGGTTACATAAGTGTAGGGGGTTACAGTAGTGTAGGGGGTTACAGATGTGTAGGGGGTTACATAAGTGTAAGGGGTTACAGTAGTGTAGGGGGTTACAGTAGTGTAAGGGGTTACAGTAGTTTAGGGGGTTACAGTAGTGTAGGGGGTTACATAAGTGTAGGGGGTTACAGTAGTGTAGGGGGTTACAGAAGTGTAAGGGGTTACAGTAGTGTAGGGGGTACAGTAGTGTAGGGGGTTACATAAGTGTAGGGGGTTACAGTAGTGTAGGGGGTAACAGTACTGTAGGGGGTTACAGAAGTGTAGGGATTACAGAAGTGTAGGGGGTTACAGTAGTGTAAGGGGTTACAGAAGTGTAGGGGGTTACAGTAGTGTAGGGGGTTACAGAAGTGTAGGGGGTTACAGTAGTGTAGGGGGTTACAGAAGTGTAGGGGTTACAGTAGTGTAGGCGGTTACAGAAGTGTAGGGGGTTACAGTAGTGTAAGGGGTTACAGAAGTGTAGGGGGTTACATAAGTGTAGGGGGTTACATAAGTGTAGGGGGTTACAGTAGTGTAGGGGGTTACAGAAGTGTAGGGGGTTACAGTAGTGTAGGGGGTTACAGAAGTGTAGGGGTTACAGTAGTGTAGGTGGTTATAGAAGTGTAGGGGGTTACAGTAGTGTAAGGGGTTACAGAAGTGTAGGGGGTTACATAAGTGTAGGGGGTTACAGTAGTGTAGGTGGTTACAGAAGTGTAGGGGGTTACAGTAGTGTAAGGGGTTACAGAAGTGTAGGGTGTTACATAAGTGTAGGGGGTTACAGTAGTGTAGGTGGTTACAGAAGTGTAGGGGGTTACAGTAGTGTAGGGGGTTACAGTAGTGTAGGTGGTTATAGAAGTGTAGGGGGTTACAGTAGTGTAAGGGGTTACAGAAGTGTAGGGGGTTACATAAGTGTAGGGGGTTACAGTAGTGTAGGGGGTTACAGAAGTGTAAGGGGTTACAGAAGTGTAGGGGGTTACATAAGTGTAGGGGGTTACAGTAGTGTAGGGGGTTACAGAAGTGTAGGGGGTTACAGAAGTGTTGGGGGTTACAGTAGTGTAGAGGGTTACAGTAGTGTAGGTGGTTATAGAAGTGTAGGGGGTTACAGTAGTGTAAGGGGTTACAGAAGTGTAGGGGGTTACATAAATGTAGGGGGTTACAGTAGTGTAGGGGGTTACAGAAGTGTAGGGGGTTACAGTAGTGTAAGGGGTTACAGTAGTGTAGGGGGTACAGTAGTATAGGGGGTTACATAAGTGTAGGGGGTTAAAGTATTGTAGGGGGTTACAGTAGTGTAGGGGGTAACAGTACTGTAGGGGGTTACTGAAGTGTAGGGGTTACAGTAGTGTAGGGGGTTACAGTAGTGTATGGGGTTACAGAAGTGTAGGGGTTACAGTAGTGTAGGTGGTTATAGAAGTGTAGGGGGTTACAGTAGTGTAAGGGGTTACAGAAGTGTAGGGGGTTACATAAGTGTAGGGGGTTACAGTAGTGTAGGTGGTTACAGAAGTGTAGGGGGTTACAGTAGTGTAGGGGGTTACAGTAGTGTAGGGGGTTACAGAAGTGTAGGGGGTTACAGAAGTGTTGGGGGTTACAGTAGTGTAGGGGGTTACAGTAGTGTAGGGGGTAACAGAAGTGTAGGGGGTTACAGAAGTGTAGGGGGTTACAGTAGTGTAGGTGGTTACAGAAGTGTAGGGGGTTACAGAAGTGTAGGGGGTTACAGAAGTGTTGGGGGTTACAGTAGTGTAGGGGGTTACAGAAGTGTAGGGGGTTACAGTAGTGTAGGGGGTTACAGTAGTGTAGGGGGTTACAGAAGTGTAGGGGGTTACAGTAGTGTAGGGGGTTACACAAGTGTAGGGGGTTACAGTAGTGTAGGGGGTTACATAAGTGTAGGGGGTTACAGTAGTGTAGGGGGTTACATAAGTTTAGGTGGTTACAGTAGTGTAGGGGGTTACAGTAGTGTAGGGGTTTACAGAAGTGTAGGGGTTACAGTAGTATAGGGGGTTACAGTAGTGTAGGGGGTTACAGAAGTGTAGGGGGTTACAGTAGTGTAGGTGGTTACAGAAGTGTAGGGGGTTACAGTAGTGTAGGGGGTTACAGTAGTGTAGGGGATTACAGAAGTGTAGGGGGTTACAGAAGTGTTGGGGGTTACAGAAGTGTAGGGGGTTACAGTAGTGTAGGGGGTTACAGAAGTGTAGGGGGTTACAGTAGTGTATGGGGTTACAGTAGTGTAGGGGGTTACAGTAGTGCAGCGGGTTACAAAAGTGTAGGGGGTTACAGTAGTGTAGGGGGTTACAGAAGTGTAGGGGGTTACAGAAGTGTAGGGGGTTACATAAGTGTAGGGGGTTACAGTAGTGTAGGGGGTTACATAAGTGTAGGGGGTTACAGTAGTGTAGGGGGTTACATAAGTGTAGGGGGTTACAGTAGTGTAGGGGGTTACATAAGTGTAGGGGGTTACAGTAGTGTAGGGGGTTACATAAGTGTAGGTGGTTACAGTAGTGTAGGGGGTTACATAAGTGTAGGGGGTTACAGTAGTGTAGGGGGTTACATAAGTGTAGGGGGTTACAGTAGTGTAGGGGGTTACAGAAGTGTAGGGGGTTACATAAGTGTAAGGGGTTACAGTAGTGTAGGGGGTTACAGTAGTGTAAGGGGTTACAGTAGTTTAGGGGGTTACAGTAGTGTAGGGGGTTACATAAGTGTAGGGGGTTACAGTAGTGTAGGGGGTTACAGAAGTGTAAGGGGTTACAGTAGTGTAGGGGGTACAGTAGTGTAGGGGGTTACATAAGTGTAGGGGTTAAAGTAGTGTAGGGGGTTACAGTAGTGTAGGGGGTAACAGTACTGTAGGGGGTTACAGAAGTGTAGGGGTTACAGAAGTGTAGGGGGTTACAGTAGTGTAAGGGGTTACATAAGTGTAGGGGGTTACATAAGTGTAGGGGGTTACAGTAGTGTAGGGGGTTACAGAAGTGTAGGGGGTTACAGTAGTGTAGGGGGTTACAGAAGTGTAGGGGTTACAGTAGTGTAGGTGGTTACAGAAGTGTAGGGGGTTACAGTAGTGTAAGGGGTTACAGAAGTGTAGGGGGTTACATAAGTGTAGGGGGTTACATAAGTGTAGGGGGTTACAGTAGTGTAGGGGGTTACAGAAGTGTAGGGTTTACAGTAGTGTAGGTGGTTATAGAAGTGTAGTGGGTTACAGTAGTGTAAGGGGTTACAGAAGTGTAGGGGGTTACATAAGTGTAGGGGGTTACAGTAGTGTAGGGGGTTACATAAGTGTAGGGGGTTACAGTAGTGTAGGGGGTTACATAAGTTTAGGTGGTTACAGTAGTGTAGGGGGTTACAGTAGTGTAGGGGGTTACAGTAGTGTAGGGGGTTACAGAAGTGTTGGGGGTTACAGAAGTGTAGGGGGTTACAGTAGTGTAGGGGTTTACAGAAGTGTAGGGGGTTACAGAAGTGTAGGGGGTTACATAAGTGTAGGGGGTTACAGTAGTGTAGGGGGTTACATAAGTGTAGGTGGTTACAGTAGTGTAGGGGGTTACATAAGTGTAGGGGGTTACAGTAGTGTAGGGGGTTACATAAGTGTAGGGGGTTACAGTAGTGTAGGGGGTTACAGATGTGTAGGGGGTTACATAAGTGTAAGGGGTTACAGTAGTGTAGGGGGTTACAGTAGTGTAAGGGGTTACAGTAGTTTAGGGGGTTACAGTAGTGTAGGGGGTTACATAAGTGTAGGGGGTTACAGTAGTGTAGGGGGTTACAGAAGTGTAAGGGGTTACAGTAGTGTAGGGGGTACAGTAGTGTAGGGGGTTACATAAGTGTAGGGGGTTACAGTAGTGTAGGGGGTAACAGTACTGTAGGGGGTTACAGAAGTGTAGGGATTACAGAAGTGTAGGGGGTTACAGTAGTGTAAGGGGTTACAGAAGTGTAGGGGGTTACAGTAGTGTAGGGGGTTACAGAAGTGTAGGGGGTTACAGTAGTGTAGGGGGTTACAGAAGTGTAGGGGTTACAGTAGTGTAGGCGGTTACAGAAGTGTAGGGGGTTACAGTAGTGTAAGGGGTTACAGAAGTGTAGGGGGTTACATAAGTGTAGGGGGTTACATAAGTGTAGGGGGTTACAGTAGTGTAGGGGGTTACAGAAGTGTAGGGGGTTACAGTAGTGTAGGGGGTTACAGAAGTGTAGGGGTTACAGTAGTGTAGGTGGTTATAGAAGTGTAGGGGGTTACAGTAGTGTAAGGGGTTACAGAAGTGTAGGGGGTTACATAAGTGTAGGGGGTTACAGTAGTGTAGGTGGTTACAGAAGTGTAGGGGGTTACAGTAGTGTAAGGGGTTACAGAAGTGTAGGGTGTTACATAAGTGTAGGGGGTTACAGTAGTGTAGGTGGTTACAGAAGTGTAGGGGGTTACAGTAGTGTAGGGGGTTACAGTAGTGTAGGTGGTTATAGAAGTGTAGGGGGTTACAGTAGTGTAAGGGGTTACAGAAGTGTAGGGGGTTACATAAGTGTAGGGGGTTACAGTAGTGTAGGGGGTTACAGAAGTGTAAGGGGTTACAGAAGTGTAGGGGGTTACATAAGTGTAGGGGGTTACAGTAGTGTAGGGGGTTACAGAAGTGTAGGGGGTTACAGAAGTGTTGGGGGTTACAGTAGTGTAGAGGGTTACAGTAGTGTAGGTGGTTATAGAAGTGTAGGGGGTTACAGTAGTGTAAGGGGTTACAGAAGTGTAGGGGGTTACATAAATGTAGGGGGTTACAGTAGTGTAGGGGGTTACAGAAGTGTAGGGGGTTACAGTAGTGTAAGGGGTTACAGTAGTGTAGGGGGTACAGTAGTATAGGGGGTTACATAAGTGTAGGGGGTTAAAGTATTGTAGGGGGTTACAGTAGTGTAGGGGGTAACAGTACTGTAGGGGGTTACTGAAGTGTAGGGGTTACAGTAGTGTAGGGGGTTACAGTAGTGTATGGGGTAACAGTACTGTAGGGGGTTACAGAAGTGTAGGGGGTTACATAAGTGTAGGGGGTTACAGTAGTGTAGGGGGTTACAGAAGTGTAGGGGTTACAGTAGTGTAGGTGGTTATAGAAGTGTAGGGGGTTACAGTAGTGTAAGGGGTTACAGAAGTGTAGGGGGTTACATAAGTGTAGGGGGTTACAGTAGTGTAGGGGGTTACAGAAGTGTAGGGGGTTACAGTAGTGTAGGGGGTTACAGAAGTGTAGGGGGTTACAGTAGTGTAGGGGGTTACAGTAGTGTAGGGGTTACAGTAGTGTAGGTGGTTATAGAAGTGTAGGGGGTTACAGTAGTGTAAGGGGTTACAGAAGTGTAGGGGGTTACATAAGTGTAGGGGGTTACAGAAGTGTAGGGGGTTACAGTAGTGTAAGGGGTTACAGAAGTGTAGGGGGTTACATAAGTGTAGGGGGTTACAGTAGTGTAGGGGGTTACAGAAGTGTAAGGGGTTACAGAAGTGTAGGGGGTTACATAAGTGTAGGGGGTTACAGTAGTGTAGGGGGTTACAGAAGTGTAGGGGGTTACAGAAGTGTTGGGGGTTACAGTAGTGTAGAGGGTTACAGTAGTGTAGGTGGTTATAGAAGTGTAGGGGGTTACAGTAGTGTAAGGGGTTACAGAAGTGTAGGGGGTTACATAAATGTAGGGGGTTACAGTAGTGTAGGGGGTTACAGAAGTGTAGGGGGTTACAGTAGTGTAAGGGGTTACAGTAGTGTAGGGGGTACAGTAGTATAGGGGGTTACATAAGTGTAGGGGGTTAAAGTATTGTAGGGGGTTACAGTAGTGTAGGGGGTAACAGTACTGTAGGGGGTTACAGAAGTGTAGGGGTTACAGAAGTGTAGGGGGTTACAGTAGTGTAAGGGGTTACAGAAGTGTAGGGGGTTACATAAGTGTAGGGGGTTACAGTAGTGTAGGGGGTTACATAAGTGTAGGGGGTTAAAGTAGTGTAGGGGGTTACAGTAGTGTAGGGGGTAACAGTACTGTAGGGGGTTACAGAAGTGTAGGGGTTACAGAAGTGTAGGGGGTTACAGTAGTGTAAGGGGTTACAGAAGTGTAGGGGGTTACATAAGTGTAGGGGGTTACAGTAGTGTAGGGGGTTACAGAAGTGTAGGGGGTTACAGTAGTGTAGGGGGTTACAGAAGTGTAGGGGTTACAGTAGTGTAGGTGGTTACAGAAGTGTAGGGGGTTACAGTAGTGTAGGGGGTTACATAAGTGTAGGGGGTTACATAAGTGTAGGGGGTTACAGTAGTGTAGGGGGTTACAGAAGTGTAGGGGTTACAGTAGTGTAGGTGGTTATAGAAGTGTAGGGGGTTACAGTAGTGTAAGGGGTTACAGAAGTGTTAGGGGTTACATAAGTGTAGGGGGTTACAGTAGTGTAGGGGGTTACAGAAGTGTAGGGGGTTACAGTAGTGTAGGGGGTTACAGAAGTGTAGGGGTTACAGTAGTGTAGGTGGTTATAGAAGTGTAGGGGGTTACAGAAGTGTAGGGGGTTACAGTAGTGTAGGAGGTTACAGAAGTGTAGGGGGTTACAGTACTGTAGGGGGTTACAGAAGTGTAGGGGGTTACAGAAGTGTAGGGGGTTACAGAAGTGTAGGGGGTTACAGTAGTGTAGGGGGTTACAGTAGTGTAGCGGGTTACAGAAGTGTAGGGGGTTACAGTAGTGTAGGGGGTTACAGAAGTGTAGGGGGTTACCGTAGTGTAGGGGGTTACAGAAGTGTAGGGGTTACAGTAGTGTAGGTGGTTATAGAAGTGTAGGGGGTTACAGTAGTGTAAGGGGTTACAGAAGTGTAGGGGGTTACATAAGTGTAGGGGGTTACAGTAGTGTAGGGGGTTACAGAAGTGTAGGGGGTTACAGTAGTGTAAGGGGTTACAGAAGTGTAGGGGGTACAGTAGTGTAGGGGGTTACATAAGTGTAGGGGGTTAAAGTAGTGTAGGGGGTTACAGTAGTGTAGGGGGTAACAGTAATGTAGGGGGTTACAGAAGTGTAGGGGTTACAGAAGTGTAGGGGGTTACAGTAGTGTAAGGGGTTACAGAAGTGTAGGGGGTTACATAAGTGTAGGGGGTTACAGAAGTGTAGGGGGTTACAGTAGTGTAGGGGGTTACAGTAGTGTAGGGGGTTACAGAAGTGTAGGGGGTTACAGTAGTGTAGGGGTTACAGAAGTGTAGGGGGTTACAGTAGTGTAGGTGGTTACAGTAGTGTAGGGGGTTACAGTAGTGTAAGGGGTTACAGTAGTTTAGGGGGTTACAGTAGTGTAGGGGGTTACAGTAGTGTAGGGGGTTACAGTAGTGTAAGGGGTTACAGTAGTGTAGGGGGTTACAGAATTATAAGGGTTTACAGTAGTGTAGGTGGTTACAGAAGTGTAGGGGGTTACAGTAGTGTAAGGGGTTACAGAAGTGTAGGGGGTTACAGTAGTGTAGGGGGTTACATAAGTGTAGGGGGTTACAGTAGTGTAGGGCGTTACTGAAGTGTAGGGGGTTACAGTAGTGTAGGGGGTTACAGAAGTGTAGGGGGTTAAAGTAGTGTAGGGGGTTATAGAAGTGTAGGGGGTTACAGTAGTGTAAGGGGTTACAGATGTGTAGGGGGTTACATAAGTGTAAGGGGTTACAGTAGTGTAGGGGGTTACAGTAGTGTAAGGGGTTACAGTAGTTTAGGGGGTTACAGTAGTGTAGGGGGTTACAGTAGTGTAAGGGGTTACAGTAGTTTAGGGGGTTACAGAAGTGTAGGGGGTTACAGTAGTGTAAGGGGTTACAGAAGTGTAGGGGGTTACATAAGTGTAGGGGGTTACATAAGTGTAGGGGGTTACAGTAGTGTAGGGGGTTACAGAAGTGTAGGGGTTACAGTAGTGTAGGTGGTTATAGAAGTGTAGGGGGTTACAGTAGTGTAAGGGGTTACAGATGTGTAGGGGGTTACATAAGTGTAAGGGGTTACAGTAGTGTAGGGGGTTACAGTAGTGTAAGGGGTTACAGTAGTTTAGGGGGTTACAGTAGTGTAGGGGGTTACATAAGTGTAGGGGGTTACAGTAGTGTAGGGGGTTACATAAGTGTTGGGGGTTACAGTAGTGTAGGGGGTTACAGAAGTGTAGGGGGTTACAGTAGTGTAGGGGGTTACAGAAGTGTAGGGGGTTACAGTAGTGTAGGGGGTTACACAAGTGTAGGGGGTTACAGAAGTGTAGGGGGTTACAGTAGTGTAGGGGGTTACATAAGTGTAGGGGGTTACAGTAGTGTAGGGGGTTACAGTAGTGTAGGGGGTTACAGAAGTGTAGGGGGTTACAGTAGTGTAGGTGGTTACAGAAGTGTAGGGGGTTACAGTAGTGTAGGGGGTTACAGTAGTGTAGGGGGTTACAGAAGTGTAGGGGGTTACAGAAGTGTTGGGGGTTACAGAAGTGTTGGGGGTTACAGTAGTGTAGAGGGTTACAGTAGTGTAGGTGGTTATAGAAGTGTAGGGGGTTACAGTAGTGTAAGGGGTTACAGAAGTGTAGGGGGTTACATAAATGTAGGGGGTTACAGTAGTGTAGGGGGTTACAGAAGTGTAGGGGGTTACAGTAGTGTAAGGGGTTACAGTAGTGTAGGGGGTACAGTAGTATAGGGGGTTACATAAGTGTAGGGGGTTAAAGTATTGTAGGGGGTTACAGTAGTGTAGGGGGTAACAGTACTGTAGGGGGTTACTGAAGTGTAGGGGTTACAGTAGTGTAGGGGGTTACAGTAGTGTATGGGGTAACAGTACTGTAGGGGGTTACAGAAGTGTAGGGGGTTACATAAGTGTAGGGGGTTACAGTAGTGTAGGGGGTTACAGAAGTGTAGGGGTTACAGTAGTGTAGGTGGTTATAGAAGTGTAGGGGGTTACAGTAGTGTAAGGGGTTACAGAAGTGTAGGGGGTTACATAAGTGTAGGGGGTTACAGTAGTGTAGGGGGTTACAGAAGTGTAGGGGGTTACAGTAGTGTAGGGGGTTACAGAAGTGTAGGGGGTTACAGTAGTGTAGGGGGTTACAGTAGTGTAGGGGTTACAGTAGTGTAGGTGGTTATAGAAGTGTAGGGGGTTACAGTAGTGTAAGGGGTTACAGAAGTGTAGGGGGTTACATAAGTGTAGGGGGTTACAGAAGTGTAGGGGGTTACAGTAGTGTAAGGGGTTACAGAAGTGTAGGGGGTTACATAAGTGTAGGGGGTTACAGTAGTGTAGGGGGTTACAGAAGTGTAAGGGGTTACAGAAGTGTAGGGGGTTACATAAGTGTAGGGGGTTACAGTAGTGTAGGGGGTTACAGAAGTGTAGGGGGTTACAGAAGTGTTGGGGGTTACAGTAGTGTAGAGGGTTACAGTAGTGTAGGTGGTTATAGAAGTGTAGGGGGTTACAGTAGTGTAAGGGGTTACAGAAGTGTAGGGGGTTACATAAATGTAGGGGGTTACAGTAGTGTAGGGGGTTACAGAAGTGTAGGGGGTTACAGTAGTGTAAGGGGTTACAGTAGTGTAGGGGGTACAGTAGTATAGGGGGTTACATAAGTGTAGGGGGTTAAAGTATTGTAGGGGGTTACAGTAGTGTAGGGGGTAACAGTACTGTAGGGGGTTACAGAAGTGTAGGGGTTACAGAAGTGTAGGGGGTTACAGTAGTGTAAGGGGTTACAGAAGTGTAGGGGGTTACATAAGTGTAGGGGGTTACAGTAGTGTAGGGGGTTACATAAGTGTAGGGGGTTAAAGTAGTGTAGGGGGTTACAGTAGTGTAGGGGGTAACAGTACTGTAGGGGGTTACAGAAGTGTAGGGGTTACAGAAGTGTAGGGGGTTACAGTAGTGTAAGGGGTTACAGAAGTGTAGGGGGTTACATAAGTGTAGGGGGTTACAGTAGTGTAGGGGGTTACAGAAGTGTAGGGGGTTACAGTAGTGTAGGGGGTTACAGAAGTGTAGGGGTTACAGTAGTGTAGGTGGTTACAGAAGTGTAGGGGGTTACAGTAGTGTAGGGGGTTACATAAGTGTAGGGGGTTACATAAGTGTAGGGGGTTACAGTAGTGTAGGGGGTTACAGAAGTGTAGGGGTTACAGTAGTGTAGGTGGTTATAGAAGTGTAGGGGGTTACAGTAGTGTAAGGGGTTACAGAAGTGTTAGGGGTTACATAAGTGTAGGGGGTTACAGTAGTGTAGGGGGTTACAGAAGTGTAGGGGGTTACAGTAGTGTAGGGGGTTACAGAAGTGTAGGGGTTACAGTAGTGTAGGTGGTTATAGAAGTGTAGGGGGTTACAGAAGTGTAGGGGGTTACAGTAGTGTAGGAGGTTACAGAAGTGTAGGGGGTTACAGTACTGTAGGGGGTTACAGAAGTGTAGGGGGTTACAGAAGTGTTGGGGGTTACAGAAGTGTAGGGGGTTACAGAAGTGTAGGGGGTTACAGTAGTGTAGGGGGTTACAGTAGTGTAGCGGGTTACAGAAGTGTAGGGGGTTACAGTAGTGTAGGGGGTTACAGAAGTGTAGGGGGTTACCGTAGTGTAGGGGGTTACAGAAGTGTAGGGGTTACAGTAGTGTAGGTGGTTATAGAAGTGTAGGGGGTTACAGTAGTGTAAGGGGTTACAGAAGTGTAGGGGGTTACATAAGTGTAGGGGGTTACAGTAGTGTAGGGGGTTACAGAAGTGTAGGGGGTTACAGTAGTGTAAGGGGTTACAGAAGTGTAGGGGGTACAGTAGTGTAGGGGGTTACATAAGTGTAGGGGGTTAAAGTAGTGTAGGGGGTTACAGTAGTGTAGGGGGTAACAGTAATGTAGGGGGTTACAGAAGTGTAGGGGTTACAGAAGTGTAGGGGGTTACAGTAGTGTAAGGGGTTACAGAAGTGTAGGGGGTTACATAAGTGTAGGGGGTTACAGAAGTGTAGGGGGTTACAGTAGTGTAGGGGGTTACAGTAGTGTAGGGGGTTACATAAGTGTAGGGGGTTACAGTAGTGTAGGGGTTACAGAAGTGTAGGGGGTTACAGTAGTGTAGGTGGTTACAGTAGTGTAGGGGGTTACAGTAGTGTAAGGGGTTACAGTAGTTTAGGGGGTTACAGTAGTGTAGGGGGTTACAGTAGTGTAGGGGGTTACAGTAGTGTAAGGGGTTACAGTAGTGTAGGGGGTTACAGAATTATAAGGGTTTACAGTAGTGTAGGTGGTTACAGAAGTGTAGGGGGTTACAGTAGTGTAAGGGGTTACAGAAGTGTAGGGGGTTACAGTAGTGTAGGGGGTTACATAAGTGTAGGGGGTTACAGTAGTGTAGGGCGTTACTGAAGTGTAGGGGGTTACAGTAGTGTAGGGGGTTACAGAAGTGTAGGGGGTTAAAGTAGTGTAGGGGGTTATAGAAGTGTAGGGGGTTACAGTAGTGTAAGGGGTTACAGATGTGTAGGGGGTTACATAAGTGTAAGGGGTTACAGTAGTGTAGGGGGTTACAGTAGTGTAAGGGGTTACAGTAGTTTAGGGGGTTACAGTAGTGTAGGGGGTTACAGTAGTGTAAGGGGTTACAGTAGTTTAGGTGGTTACAGAAGTGTAGGGGGTTACAGTAGTGTAAGGGGTTACAGAAGTGTAGGGGGTTACATAAGTGTAGGGGGTTACATAAGTGTAGGGGGTTACAGTAGTGTAGGGGGTTACAGAAGTGTAGGGGTTACAGTAGTGTAGGTGGTTATAGAAGTGTAGGGGGTTACAGTAGTGTAAGGGGTTACAGATGTGTAGGGGGTTACATAAGTGTAAGGGGTTACAGTAGTGTAGGGGGTTACAGTAGTGTAAGGGGTTACAGTAGTTTAGGGGGTTACAGTAGTGTAGGGGGTTACATAAGTGTAGGGGGTTACAGTAGTGTAGGGGGTTACATAAGTGTTGGGGGTTACAGTAGTGTAGGGGGTTACAGAAGTGTAGGGGGTTACAGTAGTGTAGGGGGTTACAGAAGTGTAGGGGGTTACAGTAGTGTAGGGGGTTACACAAGTGTAGGGGGTTACAGAAGTGTAGGGGGTTACAGTAGTGTAGGGGGTTACATAAGTGTAGGGGGTTACAGTAGTGTAGGGGGTTACAGTAGTGTAGGGGGTTACAGAAGTGTAGGGGGTTACAGTAGTGTAGGTGGTTACAGAAGTGTAGGGGGTTACAGTAGTGTAGGGGGTTACAGTAGTGTAGGGGGTTACAGAAGTGTAGGGGGTTACAGAAGTGTTGGGGGTTACAGAAGTGTAGGGGGTTACAGTAGTGTAGGGGGTTACAGAAGTGTAGGGGGTTACAGTAGTGTATGGGGTTACAGTAGTGTAGGGGGTTACAGTAGTGCAGCGGGTTACAAAAGTGTAGGGGGTTACAGTAGTGTAGGGGGTTACAGAAGTGTAGGGGGTTACAGAAGTGTAGGGGGTTACAGTAGTGTAGGGGGTTACATAAGTGTAGGTGGTTACAGTAGTGTAGGGGGTTACATAAGTGTAGGGGGTTACAGTAGTGTAGGGGGTTACATAAGTGTAGGGGGTTACAGTAGTGTAGGAGGTTACAGATGTGTAGGGGGTTACATAAGTGTAAGGGGTTACAGTAGTGTAGGGGGTTACAGTAGTGTAAGGGGTTACAGTAGTTTAGGGGGTTACAGTAGTGTAGGGGGTTACATAAGTGTAGGGGGTTACAGTAGTGTAGGGGGTTACAGAAGTGTAAGGGGTTACAGTAGTGTAGGGGGTACAGTAGTGTAGGGGGTTACATAAGTGTAGGGGGTTAAAGTAGTGTAGGGGGTTACAGTAGTGTAGGGGGTAACAGTACTGTAGGGGGTTACAGAAGTGTAGGGGTTACAGAAGTGTAGGGGGTTACAGTAGTGTAAGGGGTTACAGAAGTGTAGGGGGTTACAGTAGTGTAGGGGGTTACAGAAGTGTAGGGGGTTACAGTAGTGTAGGGGGTTACAGAAGTGTAGGGGTTACAGTAGTGTAGGCGGTTACAGAAGTGTAGGGGGTTACAGTAGTGTAAGGGGTTACAGAAGTGTAGGGGGTTACATAAGTGTAGGGGGTTACATAAGTGTAGGGGGTTACAGTAGTGTAGGGGGTTACAGAAGTGTAGGGGGTTACAGTAGTGTAGGGGGTTACAGAAGTGTAGGGGTTACAGTAGTGTAGGTGGTTATAGAAGTGTAGGGGGTTACAGTAGTGTAAGGGGTTACAGAAGTGTAGGGGGTTACATAAGTGTAGGGGGTTACAGTAGTGTAGGTGGTTACAGAAGTGTAGGGGGTTACAGTAGTGTAGGGGGTTACAGTAGTGTAGGGGGTTACAGAAGTGTAGGGGGTTACAGAAGTGTTGGGGGTTACAGTAGTGTAGGGGGTTACAGTAGTGTAGGGGGTAACAGAAGTGTAGGGGGTTACAGAAGTGTAGGGGGTTACAGTAGTGTAGGTGGTTACAGAAGTGTAGGGGGTTACAGAAGTGTAGGGGGTTACAGAAGTGTTGGGGGTTACAGTAGTGTAGGGGGTTACAGAAGTGTAGGGGGTTACAGTAGTGTAGGGGGTTACAGTAGTGTAGGGGGTTACAGAAGTGTAGGGGGTTACAGTAGTGTAGGGGGTTACACAAGTGTAGGGGGTTACAGTAGTGTAGGGGGTTACATAAGTGTAGGGGGTTACAGTAGTGTAGGGGGTTACATAAGTTTAGGTGGTTACAGTAGTGTAGGGGGTTACAGTAGTGTAGGGGTTTACAGAAGTGTAGGGGTTACAGTAGTATAGGGGGTTACAGTAGTGTAGGGGGTTACAGAAGTGTAGGGGGTTACAGTAGTGTAGGTGGTTACAGAAGTGTAGGGGGTTACAGTAGTGTAGGGGGTTACAGTAGTGTAGGGGATTACAGAAGTGTAGGGGGTTACAGAAGTGTTGGGGGTTACAGAAGTGTAGGGGGTTACAGTAGTGTAGGGGGTTACAGAAGTGTAGGGGGTTACAGTAGTGTATGGGGTTACAGTAGTGTAGGGGGTTACAGTAGTGCAGCGGGTTACAAAAGTGTAGGGGGTTACAGTAGTGTAGGGGGTTACAGAAGTGTAGGGGGTTACAGAAGTGTAGGGGGTTACATAAGTGTAGGGGGTTACAGTAGTGTAGGGGGTTACATAAGTGTAGGGGGTTACAGTAGTGTAGGGGGTTACATAAGTGTAGGGGGTTACAGTAGTGTAGGGGGTTACATAAGTGTAGGGGGTTACAGTAGTGTAGGGGGTTACATAAGTGTAGGTGGTTACAGTAGTGTAGGGGGTTACATAAGTGTAGGGGGTTACAGTAGTGTAGGGGGTTACATAAGTGTAGGGGGTTACAGTAGTGTAGGGGGTTACAGAAGTGTAGGGGGTTACATAAGTGTAAGGGGTTACAGTAGTGTAGGGGGTTACAGTAGTGTAAGGGGTTACAGTAGTTTAGGGGGTTACAGTAGTGTAGGGGGTTACATAAGTGTAGGGGGTTACAGTAGTGTAGGGGGTTACAGAAGTGTAAGGGGTTACAGTAGTGTAGGGGGTACAGTAGTGTAGGGGGTTACATAAGTGTAGGGGTTAAAGTAGTGTAGGGGGTTACAGTAGTGTAGGGGGTAACAGTACTGTAGGGGGTTACAGAAGTGTAGGGGTTACAGAAGTGTAGGGGGTTACAGTAGTGTAAGGGGTTACATAAGTGTAGGGGGTTACATAAGTGTAGGGGGTTACAGTAGTGTAGGGGGTTACAGAAGTGTAGGGGGTTACAGTAGTGTAGGGGGTTACAGAAGTGTAGGGGTTACAGTAGTGTAGGTGGTTACAGAAGTGTAGGGGGTTACAGTAGTGTAAGGGGTTACAGAAGTGTAGGGGGTTACATAAGTGTAGGGGGTTACATAAGTGTAGGGGGTTACAGTAGTGTAGGGGGTTACAGAAGTGTAGGGTTTACAGTAGTGTAGGTGGTTATAGAAGTGTAGTGGGTTACAGTAGTGTAAGGGGTTACAGAAGTGTAGGGGGTTACATAAGTGTAGGGGGTTACAGTAGTGTAGGGGGTTACATAAGTGTAGGGGGTTACAGTAGTGTAGGGGGTTACATAAGTTTAGGTGGTTACAGTAGTGTAGGGGGTTACAGTAGTGTAGGGGGTTACAGTAGTGTAGGGGGTTACAGTAGTGTAGGGGGTTACAGAAGTGTTGGGGGTTACAGAAGTGTAGGGGGTTACAGTAGTGTAGGGGTTTACAGAAGTGTAGGGGGTTACAGTAGTGTAGGGGGTTACAGAAGTGTAGGGGGTTACAGTAGTGTAGGGGGTTACAGTAGTGTAGGGCGTTACAGTAGTGTAGGGGGTTACAGAAGTGTAGGGGGTTACAGAAGTGTTGGGGGTTACAGAAGTGTAGGGGGTTACAGTAGTGTAGGGGGTTACAGAAGTGTAGGGGGTTACAGAAGTGTAGGGGGTTACAGTAGTGTATGGGGTTACAGTAGTGTAGGGGGTTACAGTAGTGCAGCGGGTTACAAAAGTGTAGGGGGTTACAGTAGTGTAGGGGGTTACAGAAGTGTAGGGGGTTACAGAAGTGTAGGGGGTTACATAAGTGTAGGGGGTTACAGTAGTGTAGGGGGTTACATAAGTGTAGGGGGTTACAGTAGTGTAGGGGGTTACATAAGTGTAGGGGGTTACAGTAGTGTAGGGGGTTACATAAGTGTTAGGGGTTACAGTAGTGTAGGGGGTTACATAAGTGTAGGTGGTTACAGTAGTGTAGGGGGTTACATAAGTGTAGGGGGTTACAGTAGTGTAGGGGGTTACATAAGTGTAGGGGGTTACAGTAGTGTAGGGGGTTACAGAAGTGTAGGGGGTTACATAAGTGTAAGGGGTTACAGTAGTGTAGGGGGTTACAGTAGTGTAAGGGGTTACAGTAGTTTAGGGGGTTACAGTAGTGTAGGGGGTTACATAAGTGTAGGGGGTTACAGTAGTGTAGGGGGTTACAGAAGTGTAAGGGGTTACAGTAGTGTAGGGGGTACAGTAGTGTAGGGGGTTACATAAGTGTAGGGGGTTAAAGTAGTGTAGGGGGTTACAGTAGTGTAGGGGTAACAGTACTGTAGGGGTTACAGAAGTGTAGGGGTTACAGAAGTGTAGGGGGTTACAGTAGTGTAAGGGGTTACAGAAGTGTAGGGGGTTACATAAGTGTAGGGGGTTACAGTAGTGTAGGGGGTTACAGAAGTGTAGGGGGTTACAGTAGTGTAGGGGGTTACAGAAGTGTAGGGGTTACAGTAGTGTAGGTGGTTACAGAAGTGTAGGGGGTTACAGTAGTGTAAGGGGTTACAGAAGTGTAGGGGGTTACATAAGTGTAGGGGGTTACATAAGTGTAGGGGGTTACAGTAGTGTAGGGGGTTACATAAGTGTAGGGGGTTACATAAGTGTAGGGGGTTACAGTAGTGTAGGGGGTTACAGAAGTGTAGGGGTTACAGTAGTGTAGGTGGTTATAGAAGTGTAGGGGGTTACAGTAGTGAAAGGGGTTACAGAAGTGTAGGGGGTTACATAAGTGTAGGGGGTTACAGTAGTGTAGGGGGTTACAGAAGTGTAGGGGGTTACAGTAGTGTAGGGGGTTACAGAAGTGTAGGGGGTTACAGTAGTGTAGGGGGTTACAGTAGTGTAGGGGTTACAGTAGTGTAGGTGGTTATAGAAGTGTAGGGGGTTACAGTAGTGTAAGGGGTTACAGAAGTGTAGGGGGTTACAGTAGTGTAGGGGGTTACAGTAGTCTAGGGGGTTACAGAAGTGTAGGGGGTTACAGTAGTGTAGGGGGTTACAGAAGTGTAGGGGTTACAGTAGTGTAGGCGGTTACAGAAGTGTAGGGGGTTACAGTAGTGTAGGGGGTTACATAAGTGTAGGGGGTTACATAAGTGTAGGGGGTTACAGTAGTGTAGGGGGTTACAGAAGTGTAGGGGGTTACAGTAGTGTAGGGGGTTACAGAAGTGTAGGGGTTACAGTAGTGTAGGTGGTTATAGAAGTGTAGGGGGTTACAGTAGTGTAAGGGGTTACAGAAGTGTAGGGGGTTACATAAGTGTAGGGGGTTACAGTAGTGTAGGTGGTTACAGAAGTGTAGGGGGTTACAGTAGTGTAGGGGGTTACAGTAGTGTAGGGGGTTACAGAAGTGTAGGGGGTTACAGAAGTGTTGGGGGTTACAGTAGTGTAGGGGGTTACAGTAGTGTAGGGGGTAACAGAAGTGTAGGGGGTTACAGAAGTGTAGGGGGTTACAGTAGTGTAGGTGGTTACAGAAGTGTAGGGGGTTACAGAAGTGTAGGGGGTTACAGAAGTGTTGGGGGTTACAGTAGTGTAGGGGGTTACAGAAGTGTAGGGGGTTACAGTAGTGTAGGGGGTTACAGTAGTGTAGGGGGTTACAGAAGTGTAGGGGGTTACAGTAGTGTAGGGGGTTACACAAGTGTAGGGGGTTACAGAAGTGTAGGGGGTTACAGTAGTGTAGGGGGTTACATAAGTGTAGGGGGTTACAGTAGTGTAGGGGGTTACAGTAGTGTAGGGGGTTACATAAGTTTAGGTGGTTACAGTAGTGTAGGGGGTTACAGTAGTGTAGGGGTTTACAGAAGTGTAGGGGTTACAGTAGTGTAGGGGGTTACAGTAGTGTAGGGGGTTACAGAAGTGTAGGGGGTTACAGTAGTGTAGGTGGTTACAGAAGTGTAGGGGGTTACAGTAGTGTAGGGGGTTACAGTAGTGTAGGGGGTTACAGAAGTGTAGGGGGTTACAGAAGTGTTGGGGGTTACAGAAGTGTAGGGGGTTACAGAAGTGTAGGGGGTTACAGAAGTGTTGGGGGTTACAGAAGTGTAGGGGGTTACAGTAGTGTAGGGGGTTACAGAAGTGTAGGGGGTTACAGTAGTGTATGGGGTTACAGTAGTGTAGGGGGTTACAGTAGTGCAGCGGGTTACAAAAGTGTAGGGGGTTACAGTAGTGTAGGGGGTTACAGAAGTGTAGGGGGTTACAGAAGTGTAGGGGGTTACATAAGTGTAGGGGGTTACAGTAGTGTAGGGGGTTACATAAGTGTAGGGGGTTACAGTAGTGTAGGGGGTTACATAAGTGTAGGGGGTTACAGTAGTGTAGGGGGTTACATAAGTGTAGGGGGTTACAGTAGTGTAGGGGGTTACATAAGTGTAGGTGGTTACAGTAGTGTAGGGGGTTACATAAGTGTAGGGGGTTACAGTAGTGTAGGGGGTTACATAAGTGTAGGGGGTTACAGTAGTGTAGGGGGTTACAGTAGTGTAAGGGGTTACAGTAGTTTAGGGGGTTACAGTAGTGTAGGGGGTTACATAAGTGTAGGGGGTTACAGTAGTGTAGGGGGTTACAGAAGTGTAAGGGGTTACAGTAGTGTAGGGGGTACAGTAGTGTAGGGGGTTACATAAGTGTAGGGGTTAAAGTAGTGTAGGGGGTTACAGTAGTGTAGGGGGTAACAGTACTGTAGGGGGTTACAGAAGTGTAGGGGTTACAGAAGTGTAGGGGGTTACAGTAGTGTAAGGGGTTACATAAGTGTAGGGGGTTACATAAGTGTAGGGGGTTACAGTAGTGTAGGGGGTTACAGAAGTGTAGGGGGTTACAGTAGTGTAGGGGGTTACAGAAGTGTAGGGGTTACAGTAGTGTAGGTGGTTACAGAAGTGTAGGGGGTTACAGTAGTGTAAGGGGTTACATAAGTGTAGGGGGTTACATAAGTGTAGGGGGTTACAGTAGTGTAGGGGGTTACAGAAGTGTAGGGTTTACAGTAGTGTAGGTGGTTATAGAAGTGTAGGGGGTTACAGTAGTGTAAGGGGTTACAGAAGTGTAGGGGGTTACATAAGTGTAGGGGGTTACAGTAGTGTAGGGGGTTACATAAGTGTAGGGGGTTACAGTAGTGTAGGGGGTTACATAAGTTTAGGTGGTTACAGTAGTGTAGGGGGTTACAGTAGTGTAGGGGGTTACAGTAGTGTCGGGGGTTACAGTAGTGTAGGGGGTTACAGAAGTGTTGGGGGTTACAGAAGTGTAGGGGGTTACAGTAGTGTAGGGGTTTACAGAAGTGTAGGGGGTTACAGTAGTGTAGGGGGTTACAGAAGTGTAGGGGGTTACAGTAGTGTAGGGGGTTACAGTAGTGTAGGGGGTTACAGTAGTGTAGGGGGTTACAGAAGTGTAGGGGGTTACAGAAGTGTTGGGGGTTACATAAGTGTAGGGGGTTACAGTAGTGTAGGGGGTTACAGAAGTGTAGGGGGTTACAGTAGTGTAGGGGGTTACAGAAGTGTAGGGGTTACAGTAGTGTAGGTGGTTACAGAAGTGTAGGGGGTTACAGTAGTGTAAGGGGTTACATAAGTGTAGGGGGTTACATAAGTGTAGGGGGTTACAGTAGTGTAGGGGGTTACAGAAGTGTAGGGTTTACAGTAGTGTAGGTGGTTATAGAAGTGTAGGGGGTTACAGTAGTGTAAGGGGTTACAGAAGTGTAGGGGGTTACATAAGTGTAGGGGGTTACAGTAGTGTAGGGGGTTACATAAGTGTAGGGGGTTACAGTAGTGTAGGGGGTTACATAAGTTTAGGTGGTTACAGTAGTGTAGGGGGTTACAGTAGTGTAGGGGGTTACAGTAGTGTCGGGGGTTACAGTAGTGTAGGGGGTTACAGAAGTGTTGGGGGTTACAGAAGTGTAGGGGGTTACAGTAGTGTAGGGGTTTACAGAAGTGTAGGGGGTTACAGTAGTGTAGGGGGTTACAGAAGTGTAGGGGGTTACAGTAGTGTAGGGGGTTACAGTAGTGTAGGGGGTTACAGTAGTGTAGGGGGTTACAGAAGTGTAGGGGGTTACAGAAGTGTTGGGGGTTACAGAAGTGTAGGGGGTTACAGTAGTGTAGGGGGTTACAGAAGTGTAGGGGGTTACAGAAGTGTAGGGGGTTACAGTAGTGTATGGGGTTACAGTAGTGTAGGGGGTTACAGTAGTGCAGCGGGTTACAAAAGTGTAGGGGGTTACAGTAGTGTAGGGGGTTACAGAAGTGTAGGGGGTTACAGAAGTGTAGGGGGTTACATAAGTGTAGGGGGTTACAGTAGTGTAGGGGGTTACATAAGTGTAGGGGGTTACAGTAGTGTAGGGGGTTACATAAGTGTAGGGGGTTACAGTAGTGTAGGGGGTTACATAAGTGTTAGGGGTTACAGTAGTGTAGGGGGTTACATAAGTGTAGGTGGTTACAGTAGTGTAGGGGGTTACATAAGTGTAGGGGGTTACAGTAGTGTAGGGGGTTACATAAGTGTAGGGGGTTACATAAGTGTAAGGGGTTACAGTAGTGTAGGGGGTTACAGTAGTGTAAGGGGTTACAGTAGTTTAGGGGGTTACAGTAGTGTAGGGGGTTACATAAGTGTAGGGGGTTACAGTAGTGTAGGGGGTTACAGAAGTGTAAGGGGTTACAGTAGTGTAGGGGGTACAGTAGTGTAGGGGGTTACATAAGTGTAGGGGGTTAAAGTAGTGTAGGGGGTTACAGTAGTGTAGGGGGTAACAGTACTGTAGGGGGTTACAGAAGTGTAGGGGTTACAGAAGTGTAGGGGGTTACAGTAGTGTAAGGGGTTACAGTAGTGTAGGGGGTTACATAAGTGTAGGGGGTTACAGTAGTGTAGGGGGTTACAGAAGTGTAGGGGGTTACAGAAGTGTTGGGGGTTACAGTAGTGTAGAGGGTTACAGTAGTGTAGGGGGTTACATAAGTGTAGGGGGTTACAGTAGTGTAGGGGGTTACAGAAGTGTAAGGGGTTACAGTAGTGTAGGGGGTTACATAAGTGTAGGGGGTTACAGTAGTGTAGGGGGTTACAGAAGTGTAAGGGGTTACAGTAGTGTAGGGGGTACAGTAGTGTAGGGGGTTACATAAGTGTAGGGGGTTAAAGTAGTGTAGGGGGTTACAGTAGTGTAGGGGGTAACAGTACTGTAGGGGGTTACAGAAGTGTAGGGGTTACAGAAGTGTAGGGGGTTACAGTAGTGTAAGGGGTTACAGTAGTGTAGGGGGTTACATAAGTGTAGGGGGTTACAGTAGTGTAGGGGGTTACAGAAGTGTAGGGGGTTACAGAAGTGTTGGGGGTTACAGTAGTGTAGAGGGTTACAGTAGTGTAGGTGGTTATAGAAGTGTAGGGGGTTACAGTAGTGTAAGGGGTTACAGAAGTGTAGGGGGTTACATAAATGTAGGGGGTTACAGTAGTGTAGGGGGTTACAGAAGTGTAGGGGGTTACAGTAGTGTAAGGGGTTACAGTAGTGTAGGGGGTACAGTAGTATAGGGGGTTACATAAGTGTAGGGGGTTAAAGTATTGTAGGGGGTTACAGTAGTGTAGGGGGTAACAGTACTGTAGGGGGTTACAGAAGTGTAGGGGTTACAGTAGTGTAGGGGGTTACAGTAGTGTATGGGGTAACAGTACTGTAGGGGGTTACAGAAGTGTAGGGGGTTACATAAGTGTAGGGGGTTACAGTAGTGTAGGGGGTTACAGAAGTGTAGGGGTTACAGTAGTGTAGGTGGTTATAGAAGTGTAGGGGGTTACAGTAGTGTAAGGGGTTACAGAAGTGTAGGGGGTTACATAAGTGTAGGGGGTTACAGTAGTGTAGGGGGTTACAGAAGTGTTGGGGGTTACAGTAGTGTAGGGGGTTACAGAAGTGTAGGGGGTTACAGTAGTGTAGGGGGTTACAGTAGTGTAGGGGGTTACAGAAGTGTAGGGGGTTACAGTAGTGTAGGGGGTTACACAAGTGTAGGGGGTTACAGTAGTGTAGGGGGTTACATAAGTGTAGGGGGTTACAGTAGTGTAGGGGGTTACAGTAGTGTAGGGGGTTACATAAGTTTAGGTGGTTACAGTAGTGTAGGGGGTTACAGTAGTGTAGGGGTTTACAGAAGTGTAGGGGTTACAGTAGTATAGGGGGTTACAGTAGTGTAGGGGGTTACAGTAGTGCAGCGGGTTACAAAAGTGTAGGGCGTTACAGTAGTGTAGGGGGTTACAGAAGTGTAGGGGGTTACAGAAGTGTAGGGGGTTACATAAGTGTAGGGGGTTACAGTAGTGTAGGGGGTTACATAAGTGTAGGGGGTTACAGTAGTGTAGGGGGTTACATAAGTGTAGGGGGTTACAGTAGTGTAGGGGGTTACATAAGTGTAGGGGGTTACAGTAGTGTAGGGGGTTACATAAGTGTAGGTGGTTACAGTAGTGTAGGGGGTTACATAAGTGTAGGGGGTTACAGTAGTGTAGGGGGTTACATAAGTGTAGGGGGTTACAGTAGTGTAGGGGGTTACAGAAGTGTAGGGGGTTACATAAGTGTAAGGGGTTACAGTAGTGTAGGGGGTTACAGTAGTGTAAGGGGTTACAGTAGTTTAGGGGGTTACAGTAGTGTAGGGGGTTACATAAGTGTAGGGGGTTACAGTAGTGTAGGGGGTTACAGAAGTGTAAGGGGTTACAGTAGTGTAGGGGGTACAGTAGTGTAGGGGGTTACATAAGTGTAGGGGTTAAAGTAGTGTAGGGGGTTACAGTAGTGTAGGGGGTAACAGTACTGTAGGGGGTTACAGAAGTGTAGGGGTTACAGAAGTGTAGGGGGTTACAGTAGTGTAAGGGGTTACATAAGTGTAGGGGGTTACATAAGTGTAGGGGGTTACAGTAGTGTAGGGGGTTACAGAAGTGTAGGGGGTTACAGTAGTGTAGGGGGTTACAGAAGTGTAGGGGTTACAGTAGTGTAGGTGGTTACAGAAGTGTAGGGGGTTACAGTAGTGTAAGGGGTTACATAAGTGTAGGGGGTTACATAAGTGTAGGGGGTTACATAAGTGTAGGGGGTTACAGTAGTGTAGGGGGTTACAGAAGTGTAGGGTTTACAGTAGTGTAGGTGGTTATAGAAGTGTAGGGGGTTACAGTAGTGTAAGGGGTTACAGAAGTGTAGGGGGTTACATAAGTGTAGGGGGTTACAGTAGTGTAGGGGGTTACATAAGTGTAGGGGGTTACAGTAGTGTAGGGGGTTACATAAGTTTAGGTGGTTACAGTAGTGTAGGGGGTTACAGTAGTGTAGGGGGTTACAGAAGTGTAGGGGGTTACATAAGTGTAGGGGGTTACAGTAGTGTAGGGGGTTACATAAGTGTAGGGGGTTACAGTAGTGTAGGGGGTTACATAAGTGTAGGGGGTTACAGTAGTGTAGGGGGTTACATAAGTGTTAGGGGTTACAGTAGTGTAGGGGGTTACATAAGTGTAGGTGGTTACAGTAGTGTAGGGGGTTACATAAGTGTAGGGGGTTACAGTAGTGTAGGGGGTTACATAAGTGTAGGGGGTTACATAAGTGTAAGGGGTTACAGTAGTGTAGGGGGTTACAGTAGTGTAAGGGGTTACAGTAGTTTAGGGGGTTACAGTAGTGTAGGGGGTTACATAAGTGTAGGGGGTTACAGTAGTGTAGGGGGTTACAGAAGTGTAAGGGGTTACAGTAGTGTAGGGGGTACAGTAGTGTAGGGGGTTACATAAGTGTAGGGGGTTAAAGTAGTGTAGGGGGTTACAGTAGTGTAGGGGGTAACAGTACTGTAGGGGGTTACAGAAGTGTAGGGGTTACAGAAGTGTAGGGGGTTACAGTAGTGTAAGGGGTTACAGTAGTGTAGGGGGTTACATAAGTGTAGGGGGTTACAGTAGTGTAGGGGGTTACAGAAGTGTAGGGGGTTACAGAAGTGTTGGGGGTTACAGCAGTGTAGAGGGTTACAGTAGTGTAGGGGGTTACATAAGTGTAGGGGGTTACAGTAGTGTAGGGGGTTACAGAAGTGTAAGGGGTTACAGTAGTGTAGGGGGTTACATAAGTGTAGGGGGTTACAGTAGTGTAGGGGGTTACAGAAGTGTAAGGGGTTACAGTAGTGTAGGGGGTACAGTAGTGTAGGGGGTTACATAAGTGTAGGGGGTTAAAGTAGTGTAGGGGGTTACAGTAGTGTAGGGGGTAACAGTACTGTAGGGGGTTACAGAAGTGTAGGGGTTACAGAAGTGTAGGGGGTTACAGTAGTGTAAGGGGTTACAGTAGTGTAGGGGGTTACATAAGTGTAGGGGGTTACAGTAGTGTAGGGGGTTACAGAAGTGTAGGGGGTTACAGAAGTGTTGGGGGTTACAGTAGTGTAGAGGGTTACAGTAGTGTAGGTGGTTATAGAAGTGTAGGGGGTTACAGTAGTGTAAGGGGTTACAGAAGTGTAGGGGGTTACATAAATGTAGGGGGTTACAGTAGTGTAGGGGGTTACAGAAGTGTAGGGGGTTACAGTAGTGTCAGGGGTTACAGTAGTGTAGGGGGTACAGTAGTATAGGGGGTTACATAAGTGTAGGGGGTTAAAGTATTGTAGGGGGTTACAGTAGTGTAGGGGGTAACAGTACTGTAGGGGGTTACAGAAGTGTAGGGGTTACAGTAGTGTAGGGGGTTACAGTAGTGTATGGGGTAACAGTACTGTAGGGGGTTACAGAAGTGTAGGGGGTTACATAAGTGTAGGGGGTTACAGTAGTGTAGGGGGTTACAGAAGTGTAGGGGTTACAGTAGTGTAGGTGGTTATAGAAGTGTAGGGGGTTACAGTAGTGTAAGGGGTTACAGAAGTGTAGGGGGTTACATAAGTGTAGGGGGTTACAGTAGTGTAGGGGGTTACAGAAGTGTTGGGGGTTACAGTAGTGTAGGGGGTTACAGAAGTGTAGGGGGTTACAGTAGTGTAGGGGGTTACAGTAGTGTAGGGGGTTACAGAAGTGTAGGGGGTTACAGTAGTGTAGGGGGTTACACAAGTGTAGGGGGTTACAGTAGTGTAGGGGGTTACATAAGTGTAGGGGGTTACAGTAGTGTAGGGGGTTACAGTAGTGTAGGGGGTTACATAAGTTTAGGTGGTTACAGTAGTGTAGGGGGTTACAGTAGTGTAGGGGTTTACAGAAGTGTAGGGGTTACAGTAGTATAGGGGGTTACAGTAGTGTAGGGGGTTACAGTAGTGCAGCGGGTTACAAAAGTGTAGGGGGTTACAGTAGTGTAGGGGGTTACAGAAGTGTAGGGGGTTACAGAAGTGTAGGGGGTTACATAAGTGTAGGGGGTTACAGTAGTGTAGGGGGTTACATAAGTGTAGGGGGTTACAGTAGTGTAGGGGGTTACATAAGTGTAGGGGGTTACAGTAGTGTAGGGGGTTACATAAGTGTAGGGGGTTACAGTAGTGTAGGGGGTTACATAAGTGTAGGTGGTTACAGTAGTGTAGGGGGTTACATAAGTGTAGGGGGTTACAGTAGTGTAGGGGGTTACATAAGTGTAGGGGGTTACAGTAGTGTAGGGGGTTACAGAAGTGTAGGGGGTTACATAAGTGTAAGGGGTTACAGTAGTGTAGGGGGTTACAGTAGTGTAAGGGGTTACAGTAGTTTAGGGGGTTACAGTAGTGTAGGGGGTTACATAAGTGTAGGGGGTTACAGTAGTGTAGGGGGTTACAGAAGTGTAAGGGGTTACAGTAGTGTAGGGGGTACAGTAGTGTAGGGGGTTACATAAGTGTAGGGGTTAAAGTAGTGTAGGGGGTTACAGTAGTGTAGGGGGTAACAGTACTGTAGGGGGTTACAGAAGTGTAGGGGTTACAGAAGTGTAGGGGGTTACAGTAGTGTAAGGGGTTACATAAGTGTAGGGGGTTACATAAGTGTAGGGGGTTACAGTAGTGTAGGGGGTTACAGAAGTGTAGGGGGTTACAGTAGTGTAGGGGGTTACAGAAGTGTAGGGGTTACAGTAGTGTAGGTGGTTACAGAAGTGTAGGGGGTTACAGTAGTGTAAGGGGTTACATAAGTGTAGGGGGTTACATAAGTGTAGGGGGTTACATAAGTGTAGGGGGTTACAGTAGTGTAGGGGGTTACAGAAGTGTAGGGTTTACAGTAGTGTAGGTGGTTATAGAAGTGTAGGGGGTTACAGTAGTGTAAGGGGTTACAGAAGTGTAGGGGGTTACATAAGTGTAGGGGGTTACAGTAGTGTAGGGGGTTACATAAGTGTAGGGGGTTACAGTAGTGTAGGGGGTTACATAAGTTTAGGTGGTTACAGTAGTGTAGGGGGTTACAGTAGTGTAGGGGGTTACAGTAGTGTAGGGGGTTACAGAAGTGTTGGGGGTTACAGAAGTGTAGGGGGTTACAGTAGTGTAGGGGTTTACAGAAGTGTAGGGGGTTACAGTAGTGTAGGGGGTTACAGTAGTGTAGGGGGTTACAGTAGTGTAGGGCGTTACAGTAGTGTAGGGGGTTACAGAAGTGTAGGGGGTTACAGAAGTGTTGGGGGTTACAGAAGTGTAGGGGGTTACAGTAGTGTAGGGGGTTACAGAAGTGTAGGGGGTTACAGTAGTGTATGGGGTTACAGTAGTGTAGGGGGTTACAGTAGTGCAGCGGGTTACAAAAGTGTAGGGGGTTACAGTAGTGTAGGGGGTTACAGAAGTGTAGGGGGTTACAGAAGTGTAGGGGGTTACATAAGTGTAGGGGGTTACAGTAGTGTAGGGGGTTACATAAGTGTAGGGGGTTACAGTAGTGTAGGGGGTTACATAAGTGTAGGGGGTTACAGTAGTGTAGGGGGTTACATAAGTGTTAGGGGTTACAGTAGTGTAGGGGGTTACATAAGTGTAGGTGGTTACAGTAGTGTAGGGGGTTACATAAGTGTAGGGGGTTACAGTAGTGTAGGGGGTTACATAAGTGTAGGGGGTTACAGTAGTGTAGGGGGTTACAGAAGTGTAGGGGGTTACATAAGTGTAAGGGGTTACAGTAGTGTAGGGGGTTACAGTAGTGTAAGGGGTTACAGTAGTTTAGGGGGTTACAGTAGTGTAGGGGGTTACATAAGTGTAGGGGGTTACAGTAGTGTAGGGGGTTACAGAAGTGTAAGGGGTTACAGTAGTGTAGGGGGTACAGTAGTGTAGGGGGTTACATAAGTGTAGGGGGTTAAAGTAGTGTAGGGGGTTACAGTAGTGTAGGGGGTAACAGTACTGTAGGGGGTTACAGAAGTGTAGGGGTTACAGAAGTGTAGGGGGTTACAGTAGTGTAAGGGGTTACAGAAGTGTAGGGGGTTAAATAAGTGTAGGGGGTTACAGTAGTGTAGGGGGTTACAGAAGTGTAGGGGGTTACAGTAGTGTAGGGGGTTACAGAAGTGTAGGGGTTACAGTAGTGTAGGTGGTTACAGAAGTGTAGGGGGTTACAGTAGTGTAAGGGGTTACAGAAGTGTAGGGGGTTACATAAGTGTAGGGGGTTACATAAGTGTAGGGGGTTACAGTAGTGTAGGGGGTTACAGAAGTGTAGGGGGTTACATAAGTGTAGGGGGTTACAGTAGTGTAGGGGGTTACAGAAGTGTAGGGGTTACAGTAGTGTAGGTGGTTATAGAAGTGTAGGGGGTTACAGTAGTGTAAGGGGTTACAGAAGTGTAGGGGGTTATATAAGTGTAGGGGGTTACAGTAGTGTAGGGGGTTACAGAAGTGTAGGGGGTTACAGTAGTGTAGGGGGTTACAGAAGTGTAGGGGGTTACAGTAGTGTAGGGGGTTACAGTAGTGTAGGGGTTACAGTAGTGTAGGTGGTTATAGAAGTGTAGGGGGTTACAGTAGTGTAAGGGGTTACAGAAGTGTAGGGGGTTACAGTAGTGTAGGGGGTTACAGTAGTGTAGGGGGTTACAGAAGTGTAGGGGGTTACAGTAGTGTAGGGGGTTACAGAAGTGTAGGGGTTACAGTAGTGTAGGCGGTTACAGAAGTGTAGGGGGTTACAGTAGTGTAAGGGGTTACAGAAGTGTAGGGGGTTACATAAGTGTAGGGGGTTACATAAGTGTAGGGGGTTACAGTAGTGTAGGGGGTTACAGAAGTGTAGGGGGTTACAGTAGTGTAGGGGGTTACAGAAGTGTAGGGGTTACAGTAGTGTAGGTGGTTATAGAAGTGTAGGGGGTTACAGTAGTGTAAGGGGTTACAGAAGTGTAGGGGGTTACATAAGTGTAGGGGGTTACAGTAGTGTAGGTGGTTACAGAAGTGTAGGGGGTTACAGTAGTGTAGGGGGTTACAGTAGTGTAGGGGGTTACAGAAGTGTAGGGGGTTACAGAAGTGTTGGGGGTTACAGTAGTGTAGGGGGTTACAGTAGTGTAGGGGGTAACAGAAGTGTAGGGGGTTACAGAAGTGTAGGGGGTTACAGTAGTGTAGGGGGTAACAGAAGTGTAGGGGGTTACAGAAGTGTAGGGGGTTACAGTAGTGTAGGTGGTTACAGAAGTGTAGGGGGTTACAGAAGTGTAGGGGGTTACAGAAGTGTTGGGGGTTACAGTAGTGTAGGGGGTTACAGAAGTGTAGGGGGTTACAGTAGTGTAGGGGGTTACAGTAGTGTAGGGGGTTACAGAAGTGTAGGGGGTTACAGTAGTGTAGGGGGTTACACAAGTGTAGGGGGTTACAGAAGTGTAGGGGGTTACAGTAGTGTAGGGGGTTACATAAGTGTAGGGGGTTACAGTAGTGTAGGGGGTTACAGTAGTGTAGGGGGTTACATAAGTTTAGGTGGTTACAGTAGTGTAGGGGGTTACAGTAGTGTAGGGGTTTACAGAAGTGTAGGGGTTACAGTAGTGTAGGGGGTTACAGTAGTGTAGGGGGTTACAGAAGTGTAGGGGGTTACAGTAGTGTAGGTGGTTACAGAAGTGTAGGGGGTTACAGTAGTGTAGGGGGTTACAGTAGTGTAGGGGGTTACAGAAGTGTAGGGGGTTACAGAAGTGTTGGGGGTTACAGAAGTGTAGGGGGTTACAGAAGTGTAGGGGGTTACAGAAGTGTTGGGGGTTACAGAAGTGTAGGGGGTTACAGTAGTGTAGGGGGTTACAGAAGTGTAGGGGGTTACAGTAGTGTATGGGGTTACAGTAGTGTAGGGGGTTACAGTAGTGCAGCGGGTTACAAAAGTGTAGGGGGTTACAGTAGTGTAGGGGGTTACAGAAGTGTAGGGGGTTACAGAAGTGTAGGGGGTTACATAAGTGTAGGGGGTTACAGTAGTGTAGGGGGTTACATAAGTGTAGGGGGTTACAGTAGTGTAGGGGGTTACATAAGTGTAGGGGGTTACAGTAGTGTAGGGGGTTACATAAGTGTAGGGGGTTACAGTAGTGTAGGGGGTTACATAAGTGTAGGTGGTTACAGTAGTGTAGGGGGTTACATAAGTGTAGGGGGTTACAGTAGTGTAGGGGGTTACATAAGTGTAGGGGGTTACAGTAGTGTAGGGGGTTACAGAAGTGTAGGGGGTTACATAAGTGTAAGGGGTTACAGTAGTGTAGGGGGTTACAGTAGTGTAAGGGGTTACAGTAGTTTAGGGGGTTACAGTAGTGTAGGGGGTTACATAAGTGTAGGGGGTTACAGTAGTGTAGGGGGTTACAGAAGTGTAAGGGGTTACAGTAGTGTAGGGGGTACAGTAGTGTAGGGGGTTACATAAGTGTAGGGGTTAAAGTAGTGTAGGGGGTTACAGTAGTGTAGGGGGTAACAGTACTGTAGGGGGTTACAGAAGTGTAGGGGTTACAGAAGTGTAGGGGGTTACAGTAGTGTAAGGGGTTACATAAGTGTAGGGGGTTACATAAGTGTAGGGGGTTACAGTAGTGTAGGGGGTTACAGAAGTGTAGGGGGTTACAGTAGTGTAGGGGGTTACAGAAGTGTAGGGGTTACAGTAGTGTAGGTGGTTACAGAAGTGTAGGGGGTTACAGTAGTGTAAGGGGTTACATAAGTGTAGGGGGTTACATAAGTGTAGGGGGTTACAGTAGTGTAGGGGGTTACAGAAGTGTAGGGTTTACAGTAGTGTAGGTGGTTATAGAAGTGTAGGGGGTTACAGTAGTGTAAGGGGTTACAGAAGTGTAGGGGGTTACATAAGTGTAGGGGGTTACAGTAGTGTAGGGGGTTACATAAGTGTAGGGGGTTACAGTAGTGTAGGGGGTTACATAAGTTTAGGTGGTTACAGTAGTGTAGGGGGTTACAGTAGTGTAGGGGGTTACAGTAGTGTCGGGGGTTACAGTAGTGTAGGGGGTTACAGAAGTGTTGGGGGTTACAGAAGTGTAGGGGGTTACAGTAGTGTAGGGGTTTACAGAAGTGTAGGGGGTTACAGTAGTGTAGGGGGTTACAGAAGTGTAGGGGGTTACAGTAGTGTAGGGGGTTACAGTAGTGTAGGGGGTTACAGTAGTGTAGGGGGTTACAGAAGTGTAGGGGGTTACAGAAGTGTTGGGGGTTACAGAAGTGTAGGGGGTTACAGTAGTGTAGGGGGTTACAGAAGTGTAGGGGGTTACAGAAGTGTAAGGGGTTACAGTAGTGTATGGGGTTACAGTAGTGTAGGGGGTTACAGTAGTGCAGCGGGTTACAAAAGTGTAGGGGGTTACAGTAGTGTAGGGGGTTACAGAAGTGTAGGGGGTTACATAAGTGTAGGGGGTTACAGTAGTGTAGGGGGTTACATAAGTGTAGGGGGTTACAGTAGTGTAGGGGGTTACATAAGTGTAGGGGGTTACAGTAGTGTAGGGGGTTACATAAGTGTTAGGGGTTACAGTAGTGTAGGGGGTTACATAAGTGTAGGTGGTTACAGTAGTGTAGGGGGTTACATAAGTGTAGGGGGTTACAGTAGTGTAGGGGGTTACATAAGTGTAGGGGGTTACAGTAGTGTAGGGGGTTACAGAAGTGTAGGGGGTTACATAAGTGTAAGGGGTTACAGTAGTGTAGGGGGTTACAGTAGTGTAAGGGGTTACAGTAGTTTAGGGGGTTACAGTAGTGTAGGGGGTTACATAAGTGTAGGGGGTTACAGTAGTGTAGGGGGTTACAGAAGTGTAAGGGGTTACAGTAGTGTAGGGGGTACAGTAGTGTAGGGGGTTACATAAGTGTAGGGGGTTAAAGTAGTGTAGGGGGTTACAGTAGTGTAGGGGGTAACAGTACTGTAGGGGGTTACAGAAGTGTAGGGGTTACAGAAGTGTAGGGGGTTACAGTAGTGTAAGGGGTTACAGTAGTGTAGGGGGTTACATAAGTGTAGGGGGTTACAGTAGTGTAGGGGGTTACAGAAGTGTAGGGGGTTACAGTAGTGTAGGGGGTTACAGAAGTGTAGGGGTTACAGTAGTGTAGGTGGTTACAGAAGTGTAGGGGGTTACATAAGTGTAGGGGGTTACAGTAGTGTAGGGGGTTACAGAAGTGTAGGGGGTTACAGAAGTGTTGGGGGTTACAGTAGTGTAGAGGGTTACAGTAGTGTAGGTGGTTATAGAAGTGTAGGGGGTTACAGTAGTGTAAGGGGTTACAGAAGTGTAGGGGGTTACATAAATGTAGGGGGTTACAGTAGTGTAGGGGGTTACAGAAGTGTAGGGGGTTACAGTAGTGTAAGGGGTTACAGTAGTGTAGGGGGTACAGTAGTATAGGGGGTTACATAAGTGTAGGGGGTTAAAGTATTGTAGGGGGTTACAGTAGTGTAGGGGGTAACAGTACTGTAGGGGGTTACAGAAGTGTAGGGGTTACAGTAGTGTAGGGGGTTACAGTAGTGTATGGGGTAACAGTACTGTAGGGGGTTACAGAAGTGTAGGGGGTTACATAAGTGTAGGGGGTTACAGTAGTGTAGGGGGTTACAGAAGTGTAGGGGTTACAGTAGTGTAGGTGGTTATAGAAGTGTAGGGGGTTACAGTAGTGTAAGGGGTTACAGAAGTGTAGGGGGTTACATAAGTGTAGGGGGTTACAGTAGTGTAGGGGGTTACAGAAGTGTAGGGGGTTACAGTAGTGTAGGGGGTTACAGAAGTGTAGGGGGTTACAGTAGTGTAGGGGGTTACAGTAGTGTAGGGGTTACAGTAGTGTAGGTGGTTATAGAAGTGTAGGGGGTTACAGTAGTGTAAGGGGTTACAGAAGTGTAGGGGGTTACATAAGTGTAGGGGGTTACAGAAGTGTAGGGGGTTACAGTAGTGTAAGGGGTTACAGAAGTGTAGGGGGTTACATAAGTGTAGGGGGTTACAGTAGTGTAGGGGGTTACAGAAGTGTAAGGGGTTACAGAAGTGTAGGGGGTTACATAAGTGTAGGGGGTTACAGTAGTGTAGGGGGTTACAGAAGTGTAGGGGGTTACAGAAGTGTTGGGGGTTACAGTAGTGTAGAGGGTTACAGTAGTGTAGGTGGTTATAGAAGTGTAGGGGGTTACAGTAGTGTAAGGGGTTACAGAAGTGTAGGGGGTTACATAAATGTAGGGGGTTACAGTAGTGTAGGGGGTTACAGAAGTGTAGGGGGTTACAGTAGTGTAAGGGGTTACAGTAGTGTAGGGGGTACAGTAGTATAGGGGGTTACATAAGTGTAGGGGGTTAAAGTATTGTAGGGGGTTACAGTAGTGTAGGGGGTAACAGTACTGTAGGGGGTTACAGAAGTGTAGGGGTTACAGAAGTGTAGGGGGTTACAGTAGTGTAAGGGGTTACAGAAGTGTAGGGGGTTACATAAGTGTAGGGGGTTACAGTAGTGTAGGGGGTTACATAAGTGTAGGGGGTTAAAGTAGTGTAGGGGGTTACAGTAGTGTAGGGGGTAACAGTACTGTAGGGGGTTACAGAAGTGTAGGGGTTACAGAAGTGTAGGGGGTTACAGTAGTGTAAGGGGTTACAGAAGTGTAGGGGGTTACATAAGTGTAGGGGGTTACAGTAGTGTAGGGGGTTACAGAAGTGTAGGGGGTTACAGTAGTGTAGGGGGTTACAGAAGTGTAGGGGTTACAGTAGTGTAGGTGGTTACAGAAGTGTAGGGGGTTACAGTAGTGTAGGGGGTTACATAAGTGTAGGGGGTTACATAAGTGTAGGGGGTTACAGTAGTGTAGGGGGTTACAGAAGTGTAGGGGTTACAGTAGTGTAGGTGGTTATAGAAGTGTAGGGGGTTACAGTAGTGTAAGGGGTTACAGAAGTGTTAGGGGTTACATAAGTGTAGGGGGTTACAGTAGTGTAGGGGGTTACAGAAGTGTAGGGGGTTACAGTAGTGTAGGGGGTTACAGAAGTGTAGGGGGTTACAGTAGTGTAGGGGGTTACAGAAGTGTAGGGGTTACAGTAGTGTAGGTGGTTATAGAAGTGTAGGGGGTTACAGAAGTGTAGGGGGTTACAGTAGTGTAGGAGGTTACAGAAGTGTAGGGGGTTACAGTACTGTAGGGGGTTACAGAAGTGTAAGGGGTTACAGAAGTGTTGGGGGTTACAGAAGTGTAGGGGGTTACAGAAGTGTAGGGGGTTACAGTAGTGTAGGGGGTTACAGTAGTGTAGCGGGTTACAGAAGTGTAGGGGGTTACAGTAGTGTAGGGGGTTACAGAAGTGTAGGGGGTTACCGTAGTGTAGGGGGTTACAGAAGTGTAGGGGTTACAGTAGTGTAGGTGGTTATAGAAGTGTAGGGGGTTACAGTAGTGTAAGGGGTTACAGAAGTGTAGGGGGTTACATAAGTGTAGGGGGTTACAGTAGTGTAGGGGGTTACAGAAGTGTAGGGGGTTACAGTAGTGTAAGGGGTTACAGAAGTGTAGGGGGTACAGTAGTGTAGGGGGTTACATAAGTGTAGGGGGTTAAAGTAGTGTAGGGGGTTACAGTAGTGTAGGGGGTAACAGTACTGTAGGGGGTTACAGAAGTGTAGGGGTTACAGAAGTGTAGGGGGTTACAGTAGTGTAAGGGGTTACAGAAGTGTAGGGGGTTACATAAGTGTAGGGGGTTACAGAAGTGTAGGGGGTTACAGTAGTGTAGGGGGTTACAGTAGTGTAGGGGGTTACAGAAGTGTAGGGGGTTACAGTAGTGTAGGGGTTACAGAAGTGTAGGGGGTTACAGTAGTGTAGGTGGTTACAGTAGTGTAGGGGGTTACAGTAGTGTAAGGGGTTACAGTAGTTTAGGGGGTTACAGTAGTGTAGGGGGTTACAGTAGTGTAGGGGGTTACAGTAGTGTAAGGGGTTACAGTAGTGTAGGGGGTTACAGAATTATAAGGGTTTACAGTAGTGTAGGTGGTTACAGAAGTGTAGGGGGTTACAGTAGTGTAAGGGGTTACAGAAGTGTAGGGGGTTACAGTAGTGTAGGGGGTTACAGAAGTGTAGGGGGTTACAGTAGTGTAGGGCGTTACTGAAGTGTAGGGGGTTACAGTAGTGTAGGGGGTTACAGAAGTGTAGGGGGTTAAAGTAGTGTAGGGGGTTATAGAAGTGTAGGGGGTTACAGTAGTGTAAGGGGTTACAGATGTGTAGGGGGTTACATAAGTGTAAGGGGTTACAGTAGTGTAGGGGGTTACAGTAGTGTAAGGGGTTACAGTAGTTTAGGGGGTTACAGTAGTGTAGGGGGTTACAGTAGTGTAAGGGGTTACAGTAGTTTAGGGGGTTACAGAAGTGTAGGGGGTTACAGTAGTGTAAGGGGTTACAGAAGTGTAGGGGGTTACATAAGTGTAGGGGGTTACATAAGTGTAGGGGGTTACAGTAGTGTAGGGGGTTACAGAAGTGTAGGGGTTACAGTAGTGTAGGTGGTTATAGAAGTGTAGGGGGTTACAGTAGTGTAAGGGGTTACAGATGTGTAGGGGGTTACATAAGTGTAAGGGGTTACAGTAGTGTAGGGGGTTACAGTAGTGTAAGGGGTTACAGTAGTTTAGGGGGTTACAGTAGTGTAGGGGGTTACATAAGTGTAGGGGGTTACAGTAGTGTAGGGGGTTACATAAGTGTTGGGGGTTACAGTAGTGTAGGGGGTTACAGAAGTGTAGGGGGTTACAGTAGTGTAGGGGGTTACAGAAGTGTAGGGGGTTACAGTAGTGTAGGGGGTTACACAAGTGTAGGGGGTTACAGAAGTGTAGGGGGTTACAGTAGTGTAGGGGGTTACATAAGTGTAGGGGGTTACAGTAGTGTAGGGGGTTACAGTAGTGTAGGGGGTTACAGAAGTGTAGGGGGTTACAGTAGTGTAGGTGGTTACAGAAGTGTAGGGGGTTACAGTAGTGTAGGGGGTTACAGTAGTGTAGGGGGTTACAGAAGTGTAGGGGGTTACAGAAGTGTTGGGGGTTACAGAAGTGTAGGGGGTTACAGTAGTGTAGGGGGTTACAGAAGTGTAGGGGGTTACAGTAGTGTATGGGGTTACAGTAGTGTAGGGGGTTACAGTAGTGCAGCGGGTTACAAAAGTGTAGGGGGTTACAGTAGTGTAGGGGGTTACAGAAGTGTAGGGGGTTACAGAAGTGTAGGGGGTTACAGTAGTGTAGGGGGTTACATAAGTGTAGGTGGTTACAGTAGTGTAGGGGGTTACATAAGTGTAGGGGGTTACAGTAGTGTAGGGGGTTACATAAGTGTAGGGGGTTACAGTAGTGTAGGGGGTTACAGATGTGTAGGGGGTTACATAAGTGTAAGGGGTTACAGTAGTGTAGGGGGTTACAGTAGTGTAAGGGGTTACAGTAGTTTAGGGGGTTACAGTAGTGTAGGGGGTTACATAAGTGTAGGGGGTTACAGTAGTGTAGGGGGTTACAGAAGTGTAAGGGGTTACAGTAGTGTAGGGGGTACAGTAGTGTAGGGGGTTACATAAGTGTAGGGGGTTAAAGTAGTGTAGGGGGTTACAGTAGTGTAGGGGGTAACAGTACTGTAGGGGGTTACAGAAGTGTAGGGGTTACAGAAGTGTAGGGGGTTACAGTAGTGTAAGGGGTTACAGAAGTGTAGGGGGTTACAGTAGTGTAGGGGGTTACAGAAGTGTAGGGGGTTACAGTAGTGTAGGGGGTTACAGAAGTGTAGGGGTTACAGTAGTGTAGGCGGTTACAGAAGTGTAGGGGGTTACAGTAGTGTAAGGGGTTACAGAAGTGTAGGGGGTTACATAAGTGTAGGGGGTTACATAAGTGTAGGGGGTTACAGTAGTGTAGGGGGTTACAGAAGTGTAGGGGGTTACAGTAGTGTAGGGGGTTACAGAAGTGTAGGGGTTACAGTAGTGTAGGTGGTTATAGAAGTGTAGGGGGTTACAGTAGTGTAAGGGGTTACAGAAGTGTAGGGGGTTACATAAGTGTAGGGGGTTACAGTAGTGTAGGTGGTTACAGAAGTGTAGGGGGTTACAGTAGTGTAGGGGGTTACAGTAGTGTAGGGGGTTACAGAAGTGTAGGGGGTTACAGAAGTGTTGGGGGTTACAGTAGTGTAGGTGGTTACAGAAGTGTAGGGGGTTACAGAAGTGTAGGGGGTTACAGAAGTGTTGGGGGTTACAGTAGTGTAGGGGGTTACAGAAGTGTAGGGGGTTACAGTAGTGTAGGGGGTTACAGTAGTGTAGGGGGTTACAGAAGTGTAGGGGGTTACAGTAGTGTAGGGGGTTACACAAGTGTAGGGGGTTACAGTAGTGTAGGGGGTTACATAAGTGTAGGGGGTTACAGTAGTGTAGGGGGTTATAGAAGTGTAGGGGGTTACAGTAGTGTAAGGGGTTACAGATGTGTAGGGGGTTACATAAGTGTAAGGGGTTACAGTAGTGTAGGGGGTTACATAAGTTTAGGTGGTTACAGTAGTGTAGGGGGTTACAGTAGTGTAGGGGGTTACAGAAGTGTAGGGGGTTACAGTAGTGTAGGGGGTTACAGTAGTGTAGGGGGTTACAGAAGTGTAGGGGGTTACAGTAGTGTAGGGGGTTACACAAGTGTAGGGGGTTACAGTAGTGTAGGGGGTTACATAAGTGTAGGGGGTTACAGTAGTGTAGGGGGTTACATAAGTTTAGGTGGTTACAGTAGTGTAGGGGGTTACAGTAGTGTAGGGGTTTACAGAAGTGTAGGGGTTACAGTAGTGTAGGGGGTTACATAAGTGTAGGGGGTTACAGTAGTGTAGGGGGTTACATAAGTTTAGGTGGTTACAGTAGTGTAGGGGGTTACAGTAGTGTAGGGGGTTACAGAAGTGTAGGGGGTTACAGTAGTGTAGGGGGTTACAGTAGTGTAGGGGGTTACAGAAGTGTAGGGGGTTACAGTAGTGTAGGGGGTTACACAAGTGTAGGGGGTTACAGTAGTGTAGGGGGTTACATAAGTGTAGGGGGTTACAGTAGTGTAGGGGGTTACATAAGTTTAGGTGGTTACAGTAGTGTAGGGGGTTACAGTAGTGTAGGGGTTTACAGAAGTGTAGGGGTTACAGTAGTGTAGGGGGTTACAGAAGTGTAGGGGGTTACAGTAGTGTAGGTGGTTACAGAAGTGTAGGGGGTTACAGTAGTGTAGGGGGTTACAGTAGTGTAGGGGATTACAGAAGTGTAGGGGTTTACAGAAGTGTTGGGGGTTACAGAAGTGTAGGGGGTTACAGTAGTGTAGGGGGTTACAGATGTGTAGGGGGTTACAGTAGTGTATGGGGTTACAGTAGTGTAGGGGGTTACAGTAGTGCAGCGGGTTACAAAAGTGTAGGGGGTTACAGTAGTGTAGGGGGTTACAGAAGTGTAGGGGGTTACAGAAGTGTAGGGGGTTACATAAGTGTAGGGGGTTACAGTAGTGTAGGGGGTTACATAAGTGTAGGGGGTTACAGTAGTGTAGGGGGTTACATAAGTGTAGGGGGTTACAGTAGTGTAGGGGGTTACATAAGTGTAGGGGGTTACAGTAGTGTAGGGGGTTACATAAGTGTAGGTGGTTACAGTAGTGTAGGGGGTTACATAAGTGTAGGGGGTTACAGTAGTGTAGGGGGTTACATAAGTGTAGGGGGTTACAGTAGTGTAGGGGGTTACAGAAGTGTAGGGGGTTACATAAGTGTAAGGGGTTACAGTAGTGTAGGGGGTTACAGTAGTGTAAGGGGTTACAGTAGTTTAGGGGGTTACAGTAGTGTAGGGGGTTACATAAGTGTAGGGGGTTACAGTAGTGTAGGGGGTTACAGAAGTGTAAGGGGTTACAGTAGTGTAGGGGGTACAGTAGTGTAGGGGGTTACATAAGTGTAGGGGTTAAAGTAGTGTAGGGGGTTACAGTAGTGTAGGGGGTAACAGTACTGTAGGGGGTTACAGAAGTGTAGGGGTTACAGAAGTGTAGGGGGTTACAGTAGTGTAAGGGGTTACATAAGTGTAGGGGGTTACATAAGTGTAGGGGGTTACAGTAGTGTAGGGGGTTACAGAAGTGTAGGGGGTTACAGTAGTGTAGGGGGTTACAGAAGTGTAGGGGTTACAGTAGTGTAGGTGGTTACAGAAGTGTAGGGGGTTACAGTAGTGTAAGGGGTTACAGAAGTGTAGGGGGTTACATAAGTGTAGGGGGTTACATAAGTGTAGGGGGTTACAGTAGTGTAGGGGGTTAAAGAAGTGTAGGGTTTACAGTAGTGTAGGTGGTTATAGAAGTGTAGTGGGTTACAGTAGTGTAAGGGGTTACAGAAGTGTAGGGGGTTACATAAGTGTAGGGGGTTACAGTAGTGTAGGGGGTTACATAAGTGTAGGGGGTTACAGTAGTGTAGGGGGTTACATAAGTTTAGGTGGTTACAGTAGTGTAGGGGGTTACAGTAGTGTAGGGGGTTACAGTAGTGTAGGGGGTTACAGTAGTGTAGGGGGTTACAGAAGTGTTGGGGGTTACAGAAGTGTAGGGGGTTACAGTAGTGTAGGGGTTTACAGAAGTGTAGGGGGTTACAGTAGTGTAGGGGGTTACAGAAGTGTAGGGGGTTACAGTAGTGTAGGGGGTTACAGTAGTGTAGGGCGTTACAGTAGTGTAGGGGGTTACAGAAGTGTAGGGGGTTACAGAAGTGTTGGGGGTTACAGAAGTGTAGGGGGTTACAGTAGTGTAGGGGGTTACAGAAGTGTAGGGGGTTACAGAAGTGTAGGGGGTTACAGTAGTGTATGGGGTTACAGTAGTGTAGGGGGTTACAGTAGTGCAGCGGGTTACAAAAGTGTAGGGGGTTACAGTAGTGTAGGGGGTTACAGAAGTGTAGGGGGTTACAGAAGTGTAGGGGGTTACATAAGTGTAGGGGGTTACAGTAGTGTAGGGGGTTACATAAGTGTAGGGGGTTACAGTAGTGTAGGGGGTTACATAAGTGTAGGGGGTTACAGTAGTGTAGGGGGTTACATAAGTGTTAGGGGTTACAGTAGTGTAGGGGGTTACATAAGTGTAGGTGGTTACAGTAGTGTAGGGGGTTACATAAGTGTAGGGGGTTACAGTAGTGTAGGGGGTTACATAAGTGTAGGGGGTTACAGTAGTGTAGGGGGTTACAGAAGTGTAGGGGGTTACATAAGTGTAAGGGGTTACAGTAGTGTAGGGGGTTACAGTAGTGTAAGGGGTTACAGTAGTTTAGGGGGTTACAGTAGTGTAGGGGGTTACATAAGTGTAGGGGGTTACAGTAGTGTAGGGGGTTACAGAAGTGTAAGGGGTTACAGTAGTGTAGGGGGTACAGTAGTGTAGGGGGTTACATAAGTGTAGGGGGTTAAAGTAGTGTAGGGGGTTACAGTAGTGTAGGGGGTAACAGTACTGTAGGGGTTACAGAAGTGTAGGGGTTACAGAAGTGTAGGGGGTTACAGTAGTGTAAGGGGTTACAGAAGTGTAGGGGGTTACATAAGTGTAGGGGGTTACAGTAGTGTAGGGGGTTACAGAAGTGTAGGGGGTTACAGTAGTGTAGGGGGTTACAGAAGTGTAGGGGTTACAGTAGTGTAGGTGGTTACAGAAGTGTAGGGGGTTACAGTAGTGTAAGGGGTTACAGAAGTGTAGGGGGTTACATAAGTGTAGGGGGTTACATAAGTGTAGGGGGTTACAGTAGTGTAGGGGGTTACAGAAGTGTAGGGGGTTACATAAGTGTAGGGGGTTACAGTAGTGTAGGGGGTTACAGAAGTGTAGGGGTTACAGTAGTGTAGGTGGTTATAGAAGTGTAGGGGGTTACAGTAGTGTAAGGGGTTACAGAAGTGTAGGGGGTTACATAAGTGTAGGGGGTTACAGTAGTGTAGGGGGTTACATAAGTGTAGGGGGTTACAGTAGTGTAGGGGGTTACAGAAGTGTAGGGGGTTACAGTAGTGTAGGGGGTTACAGTAGTGTAGGGGTTACAGTAGTGTAGGTGGTTATAGAAGTGTAGGGGGTTACAGTAGTGTAAGGGGTTACAGAAGTGTAGGGGGTTACAGTAGTGTAGGGGGTTACAGTAGTCTAGGGGGTTACAGAAGTGTAGGGGGTTACAGTAGTGTAGGGGGTTACAGAAGTGTAGGGGTTACAGTAGTGTAGGCGGTTACAGAAGTGTAGGGGGTTACAGTAGTGTAAGGGGTTACAGAAGTGTAGGGGGTTACATAAGTGTAGGGGGTTACATAAGTGTAGGGGGTTACAGTAGTGTAGGGGGTTACAGAAGTGTAGGGGGTTACAGTAGTGTAGGGGGTTACAGAAGTGTAGGGGTTACAGTAGTGTAGGTGGTTATAGAAGTGTAGGGGGTTACAGTAGTGTAAGGGGTTACAGAAGTGTAGGGGGTTACATAAGTGTAGGGGGTTACAGTAGTGTAGGTGGTTACAGAAGTGTAGGGGGTTACAGTAGTGTAGGGGGTTACAGTAGTGTAGGGGGTTACAGAAGTGTAGGGGGTTACAGAAGTGTTGGGGGTTACAGTAGTGTAGGGGGTTACAGTAGTGTAGGGGGTAACAGAAGTGTAGGGGGTTACAGAAGTGTAGGGGGTTACAGTAGTGTAGGTGGTTACAGAAGTGTAGGGGGTTACAGAAGTGTAGGGGGTTACAGAAGTGTTGGGGGTTACAGTAGTGTAGGGGGTTACAGAAGTGTAGGGGGTTACAGTAGTGTAGGGGGTTACAGTAGTGTAGGGGGTTACAGAAGTGTAGGGGGTTACAGTAGTGTAGGGGGTTACACAAGTGTAGGGGGTTACAGAAGTGTAGGGGGTTACAGTAGTGTAGGGGGTTACATAAGTGTAGGGGGTTACAGTAGTGTAGGGGGTTACAGTAGTGTAGGGGGTTACATAAGTTTAGGTGGTTACAGTAGTGTAGGGGGTTACAGTAGTGTAGGGGTTTACAGAAGTGTAGGGGTTACAGTAGTGTAGGGGGTTACAGTAGTGTAGGGGGTTACAGAAGTGTAGGGGGTTACAGTAGTGTAGGTGGTTACAGAAGTGTAGGGGGTTACAGTAGTGTAGGGGGTTACAGTAGTGTAGGGGGTTACAGAAGTGTAGGGGGTTACAGAAGTGTTGGGGGTTACAGAAGTGTAGGGGGTTACAGAAGTGTAGGGGGTTACAGAAGTGTTGGGGGTTACAGAAGTGTAGGGGGTTACAGTAGTGTAGGGGGTTACAGAAGTGTAGGGGGTTACAGTAGTGTATGGGGTTACAGTAGTGTAGGGGGTTACAGTAGTGCAGCGGGTTACAAAAGTGTAGGGGGTTACAGTAGTGTAGGGGGTTACAGAAGTGTAGGGGGTTACAGAAGTGTAGGGGGTTACATAAGTGTAGGGGGTTACAGTAGTGTAGGGGGTTACATAAGTGTAGGGGGTTACAGTAGTGTAGGGGGTTACATAAGTGTAGGGGGTTACAGTAGTGTAGGGGGTTACATAAGTGTAGGGGGTTACAGTAGTGTAGGGGGTTACATAAGTGTAGGTGGTTACAGTAGTGTAGGGGGTTACATAAGTGTAGGGGGTTACAGTAGTGTAGGGGGTTACATAAGTGTAGGGGGTTACAGTAGTGTAGGGGGTTACAGTAGTGTAAGGGGTTACAGTAGTTTAGGGGGTTACAGTAGTGTAGGGGGTTACATAAGTGTAGGGGGTTACAGTAGTGTAGGGGGTTACAGAAGTGTAAGGGGTTACAGTAGTGTAGGGGGTACAGTAGTGTAGGGGGTTACATAAGTGTAGGGGTTAAAGTAGTGTAGGGGGTTACAGTAGTGTAGGGGGTAACAGTACTGTAGGGGGTTACAGAAGTGTAGGGGTTACAGAAGTGTAGGGGGTTACAGTAGTGTAAGGGGTTACATAAGTGTAGGGGGTTACATAAGTGTAGGGGGTTACAGTAGTGTAGGGGGTTACAGAAGTGTAGGGGGTTACAGTAGTGTAGGGGGTTACAGAAGTGTAGGGGTTACAGTAGTGTAGGTGGTTACAGAAGTGTAGGGGGTTACAGTAGTGTAAGGGGTTACATAAGTGTAGGGGGTTACATAAGTGTAGGGGGTTACAGTAGTGTAGGGGGTTACAGAAGTGTAGGGTTTACAGTAGTGTAGGTGGTTATAGAAGTGTAGGGGGTTACAGTAGTGTAAGGGGTTACAGAAGTGTAGGGGGTTACATAAGTGTAGGGGGTTACAGTAGTGTAGGGGGTTACATAAGTGTAGGGGGTTACAGTAGTGTAGGGGGTTACATAAGTTTAGGTGGTTACAGTAGTGTAGGGGGTTACAGTAGTGTAGGGGGTTACAGTAGTGTCGGGGGTTACAGTAGTGTAGGGGGTTACAGAAGTGTTGGGGGTTACAGAAGTGTAGGGGGTTACAGTAGTGTAGGGGTTTACAGAAGTGTAGGGGGTTACAGTAGTGTAGGGGGTTACAGAAGTGTAGGGGGTTACAGTAGTGTAGGGTGTTACAGTAGTGTAGGGGGTTACAGTAGTGTAGGGGGTTACAGAAGTGTAGGGGGTTACAGAAGTGTTGGGGGTTACATAAGTGTAGGGGGTTACAGTAGTGTAGGGGGTTACAGAAGTGTAGGGGGTTACAGTAGTGTAGGGGGTTACAGAAGTGTAGGGGTTACAGTAGTGTAGGTGGTTACAGAAGTGTAGGGGGTTACAGTAGTGTAAGGGGTTACATAAGTGTAGGGGGTTACATAAGTGTAGGGGGTTACAGTAGTGTAGGGGGTTACAGAAGTGTAGGGTTTACAGTAGTGTAGGTGGTTATAGAAGTGTAGGGGGTTACAGTAGTGTAAGGGGTTACAGAAGTGTAGGGGGTTACATAAGTGTAGGGGGTTACAGTAGTGTAGGGGGTTACATAAGTGTAGGGGGTTACAGTAGTGTAGGGGGTTACATAAGTTTAGGTGGTTACAGTAGTGTAGGGGGTTACAGTAGTGTAGGGGGTTACAGTAGTGTCGGGGGTTACAGTAGTGTAGGGGGTTACAGAAGTGTTGGGGGTTACAGAAGTGTAGGGGGTTACAGTAGTGTAGGGGTTTACAGAAGTGTAGGGGGTTACAGTAGTGTAGGGGGTTACAGAAGTGTAGGGGGTTACAGTAGTGTAGGGGGTTACAGTAGTGTAGGGGGTTACAGAAGTGTAGGGGGTTACAGAAGTGTTGGGGGTTACAGAAGTGTAGGGGGTTACAGTAGTGTAGGGGGTTACAGAAGTGTAGGGGGTTACAGAAGTGTAGGGGGTTACAGTAGTGTATGGGGTTACAGTAGTGTAGGGGGTTACAGTAGTGCAGCGGGTTACAAAAGTGTAGGGGGTTACAGTAGTGTAGGGGGTTACAGAAGTGTAGGGGGTTACAGAAGTGTAGGGGGTTACATAAGTGTAGGGGGTTACAGTAGTGTAGGGGGTTACATAAGTGTAGGGGGTTACAGTAGTGTAGGGGGTTACATAAGTGTAGGGGGTTACAGTAGTGTAGGGGGTTACATAAGTGTTAGGGGTTACAGTAGTGTAGGGGGTTACATAAGTGTAGGTGGTTACAGTAGTGTAGGGGGTTACATAAGTGTAGGGGGTTACAGTAGTGTAGGGGGTTACATAAGTGTAGGGGGTTACATAAGTGTAAGGGGTTACAGTAGTGTAGGGGGTTACAGTAGTGTAAGGGGTTACAGTAGTTTAGGGGGTTACAGTAGTGTAGGGGGTTACATAAGTGTAGGGGGTTACAGTAGTGTAGGGGGTTACAGAAGTGTAAGGGGTTACAGTAGTGTAGGGGGTACAGTAGTGTAGGGGGTTACATAAGTGTAGGGGGTTAAAGTAGTGTAGGGGGTTACAGTAGTGTAGGGGGTAACAGTACTGTAGGGGGTTACAGAAGTGTAGGGGTTACAGAAGTGTAGGGGGTTACAGTAGTGTAAGGGGTTACAGTAGTGTAGGGGGTTACATAAGTGTAGGGGGTTACAGTAGTGTAGGGGGTTACAGAAGTGTAGGGGGTTACAGAAGTGTTGGGGGTTACAGTAGTGTAGAGGGTTACAGTAGTGTAGGGGGTTACATAAGTGTAGGGGGTTACAGTAGTGTAGGGGGTTACAGAAGTGTAAGGGGTTACAGTAGTGTAGGGGGTTACATAAGTGTAGGGGGTTACAGTAGTGTAGGGGGTTACAGAAGTGTAAGGGGTTACAGTAGTGTAGGGGGTACAGTAGTGTAGGGGGTTACATAAGTGTAGGGGGTTAAAGTAGTGTAGGGGGTTACAGTAGTGTAGGGGGTAACAGTACTGTAGGGGGTTACAGAAGTGTAGGGGTTACAGAAGTGTAGGGGGTTACAGTAGTGTAAGGGGTTACAGTAGTGTAGGGGGTTACATAAGTGTAGGGGGTTACAGTAGTGTAGGGGGTTACAGAAGTGTAGGGGGTTACAGAAGTGTTGGGGGTTACAGTAGTGTAGAGGGTTACAGTAGTGTAGGTGGTTATAGAAGTGTAGGGGGTTACAGTAGTGTAAGGGGTTACAGAAGTGTAGGGGGTTACATAAATGTAGGGGGTTACAGTAGTGTAGGGGGTTACAGAAGTGTAGGGGGTTACAGTAGTGTAAGGGGTTACAGTAGTGTAGGGGGTACAGTAGTATAGGGGGTTACATAAGTGTAGGGGGTTAAAGTATTGTAGGGGGTTACAGTAGTGTAGGGGGTAACAGTACTGTAGGGGGTTACAGAAGTGTAGGGGTTACAGTAGTGTAGGGGGTTACAGTAGTGTATGGGGTAACAGTACTGTAGGGGGTTACAGAAGTGTAGGGGGTTACATAAGTGTAGGGGGTTACAGTAGTGTAGGGGGTTACAGAAGTGTAGGGGTTACAGTAGTGTAGGTGGTTATAGAAGTGTAGGGGGTTACAGTAGTGTAAGGGGTTACAGAAGTGTAGGGGGTTACATAAGTGTAGGGGGTTACAGTAGTGTAGGGGGTTACAGAAGTGTAGGGGGTTACAGTAGTGTAGGGGGTTACAGAAGTGTAGGGGGTTACAGTAGTGTAGGGGGTTACAGTAGTGTAGGGGTTACAGTAGTGTAGGTGGTTATAGAAGTGTAGGGGGTTACAGTAGTGTAAGGGGTTACAGAAGTGTAGGGGGTTACATAAGTGTAGGGGGTTACAGTAGTGTAGGGGGTTACAGAAGTGTAGGGGGTTACAGTAGTGTAAGGGGTTACAGAAGTGTAGGGGGTTACATAAGTGTAGGGGGTTACAGTAGTGTAGGGGGTTACAGAAGTGTAAGGGGTTACAGAAGTGTAGGGGGTTACATAAGTGTAGGGGGTTACAGTAGTGTAGGGGGTTACAGAAGTGTAGGGGGTTACAGAAGTGTTGGGGGTTACAGTAGTGTAGAGGGTTACAGTAGTGTAGGTGGTTATAGAAGTGTAGGGGGTTACAGTAGTGTAAGGGGTTACAGAAGTGTAGGGGGTTACATAAATGTAGGGGGTTACAGTAGTGTAGGGGGTTACAGAAGTGTAGGGGGTTACAGTAGTGTAAGGGGTTACAGTAGTGTAGGGGGTACAGTAGTATAGGGGGTTACATAAGTGTAGGGGGTTAAAGTATTGTAGGGGGTTACAGTAGTGTAGGGGGTAACAGTACTGTAGGGGGTTACAGAAGTGTAGGGGTTACAGAAGTGTAGGGGGTTACAGTAGTGTAAGGGGTTACAGAAGTGTAGGGGGTTACATAAGTGTAGGGGGTTACAGTAGTGTAGGGGGTTACATAAGTGTAGGGGGTTAAAGTAGTGTAGGGGGTTACAGTAGTGTAGGGGGTAACAGTACTGTAGGGGGTTACAGAAGTGTAGGGGTTACAGAAGTGTAGGGGGTTACAGTAGTGTAAGGGGTTACAGAAGTGTAGGGGGTTACATAAGTGTAGGGGGTTACAGTAGTGTAGGGGGTTACAGAAGTGTAGGGGGTTACAGTAGTGTAGGGGGTTACAGAAGTGTAGGGGTTACAGTAGTGTAGGTGGTTACAGAAGTGTAGGGGGTTACAGTAGTGTAGGGGGTTACATAAGTGTAGGGGGTTACATAAGTGTAGGGGGTTACAGTAGTGTAGGGGGTTACAGAAGTGTAGGGGTTACAGTAGTGTAGGTGGTTATAGAAGTGTAGGGGGTTACAGTAGTGTAAGGGGTTACAGAAGTGTTAGGGGTTACATAAGTGTAGGGGGTTACAGTAGTGTAGGGGGTTACAGAAGTGTAGGGGGTTACAGTAGTGTAGGGGGTTACAGAAGTGTAGGGGGTTACAGTAGTGTAGGGGGTTACAGAAGTGTAGGGGTTACAGTAGTGTAGGTGGTTATAGAAGTGTAGGGGGTTACAGAAGTGTAGGGGGTTACAGTAGTGTAGGAGGTTACAGAAGTGTAGGGGGTTACAGTACTGTAGGGGGTTACAGAAGTGTAGGGGGTTACAGAAGTGTTGGGGGTTACAGAAGTGTAGGGGGTTACAGAAGTGTAGGGGGTTACAGTAGTGTAGGGGGTTACAGTAGTGTAGCGGGTTACAGAAGTGTAGGGGGTTACAGTAGTGTAGGGGGTTACAGAAGTGTAGGGGGTTACCGTAGTGTAGGGGGTTACAGAAGTGTAGGGGTTACAGTAGTGTAGGTGGTTATAGAAGTGTAGGGGGTTACAGTAGTGTAAGGGGTTACAGAAGTGTAGGGGGTTACATAAGTGTAGGGGGTTACAGAAGTGTAGGGGGTTACAGTAGTGTAGGGGGTTGCAGTAGTGTAGGGGGTTACAGAAGTGTAGGGGGTTATCATTGGTCTTAAAAAGTGGATGGGTCTTGTCCTACCCTCATACAGTGGTTCCGAGTTCAAGTAATGGAAAAAATAAGTTGTCATGATTTTTTTATCATACTTTTTTTCTTTACAGTGTAAATCATTCTGTCGAATTTTGTGGTGTATGTCTTGCCTTTATACATGCAGATTCCATATCTATCGATATCGCAGAACCTGTGTGTGTCAGTACAAACATTTGTGATGTATATGTGGAAAACATGTTACCATTATAACATGTGATGCATGTGCTCTACTTGACATCCACATATGTGCTCCATTATGTTGCAACATCTTGTCTACATGTGGGGAACTTTTTTTTTCTATGAAGTGTGCAGGAAGCCATGTGATTTTGTTGTTTAAAAAAACTTGATGCTTCATCTGCACTTTGATAGTTTTTTTGACATTACTTGATTCAACTATTATTTGCTGTTTATGTATGTTAATAGTTTGTTAATATATTTGTTAACCCTTTCAGTGGATATTGTTGGCTCTTGTGTGCATAACACAAAAAGGTGTGAATCACAAATATAGCAAAAATATAAAACATATGGCATTGTAATTCTGTCTACAAAAACATTTATACATTATTCAAGAACCCCACAGTCTTGATATTTCACAACATTTCACAGGCTGCTATGCTTTATTTCCAATAAAGAAATTATTATTATTATATTATTATTATTATGCCAAAAAGCAACACTCTTAGATTTATTTCTTTCAAATATATTTTTGACAGTGTCGCGTCTCCATCTGTACTGATGAAGAACCCATAAGATAGCAGATGATTCGAGGAATAGAGCTGCAGGAATGCTGTCTAAAACTATATGAATCACACTGCTTGTTTTCTTCTCCCTGTAATTATGATGCTAATATCGACACTCTGAACAAAGTAGCAATTTCAATGACTGATGTGAGTGAATTAGGCCATCCTTTACAAAGGATAGAATAGCTTTTGCTATTGTAATGGCTATAAAACTGAGCTGTGAAAAGCCAGAAATGATTGTGTGATTTCATCAGCGTGCTTATACCATCACCTGAATTGTGCATAGCTTATTGTGTTGAAATATCATAACTTGATGAGTGAAAGCCCTCATATGAACCTCCTTACAATGGCATCCAAAATTACCATTTATGCCAACATCACAAATGTAGTAGAACAATTAGTCATGTTCGTATGCAAAAATTAATTTAGAGTGAGATGCAGGAGATGGGACGCCAGAACAAAAGGCAGCTTTTTGTAGGTTATTTAGTCTGACAGGGATAATTAGATATATGAAATTGAAATTCCTCTGTGGGGGGTCCTGTTGACAGGGCTGTTGTTGTGTTGGAGCACTCGGACACAGCCTGATCCTTTTGTGTGTGTGTGTGCGTGTGTGTGTGTGTGTGTATGTTTATGTTTATGCTTTTGCGGCTTTAGCATCCTTTCCAGAGACACACTCAAACTCTCACAACCTCTTTGATGCCAGTATCATCATACAACAAAACTAAATTTGTTACCTTGTATAATTTATTTACCTGTATGTATTTATTTTATTATTATGTAAATGATAGCTTTCACGGTTTTGTGCAACATTGTAACTTTGTTTATAAAAGTTACTTTAAAAAATCTGTCTGTCTCTGGGAAATTGAACAGGAAAAATCTGTAAGGAAGTAAATCGGGTTCAAATTCCCATTTCCAGCTTTAATCACAACACAATTTCCTAGCCCTAAAACTTATTTTTCTGTAGAAAAGAAAACCTTAATTAAATATATTATGAGGTGGTGAGTGGGGTGGGTATTTTTTCTTTATTTTAGTTTAATAAATATATTGTTTTTCAAATGTTTATTTTAAAAATACAGCTTTTTTTAAAGTAAAGATTCAGAATGTGTTACAATAGTAACAATAAATTTAAAATAATATTTTTTTTTATACAATCAAAGATTATTTGATTAATATCATATTTTTAAATATAATGATTTAAATATAGTGATTATCTCTAGGATGGACACCCCACTTAATAAATGATATTGACATTTGATATTTGAATATAACCATGTCATGTCAACAGATGGAAAAGTCAGCCAGCTTTTTATTATCACATCAGTAATTGTGCCTTTAGTTTCAACAGCAGGGGCATTTTTTATATAGGCTACATTTACATATTCTTCAGTTATTATTACATTTCACTGAGGATTATTTGGTAATTCAGTCGCAATTTTGGCGCAGGCTTTGCAAACAGACTTTTACGATATGGATTCGACAGCCTGATCTGTGATCAGTGATATCTGATGTGTAATTATTCATGTTCAGGCATATTTTCTTTGTCCCAAAATCATTCAATACTGTTTATGCATCAGTAAATCAAGCCAGCGTCTAAACGATCAACTTCACATTGTTTCTCTTAGTAGCATGAAAATAAAATTTATTTCAATTGTGATTAAAGGCAACAAATCATTATGCAAATCATTCTCTGGATGAAAGAGCCACAACTGGCACATCGATGTGCTACTTCTTCTCTCTGATATCTTAAGAAATATTGTGAAATAGCATAAATAATAGCACTTGGTAAACCTGAACATTTCTCTTGATCTTTCATTACAACACTGTTCCCTAAAAAAAGTGGGAACGAGATGCTGTGCTCATAGCGCTATGGGAAAACATCTTTGTTTGACCGGTTGTGAAGTTTGTGTGGCAAACACAGCAAAAACTTGGCTTTTAATAAACTCTGATGATGACGTCATTGGAATGCGCACTCATGAGGGGCTATAAATAGTTGTGAAACAGGTGCGCCTTCAGGTATCACTTTTTCTGAAGAGACGTCTGGACACATCCCCAGTGCGGCAATGCAGGTCAGCATCTCTTTCCCGCCTTTTCAGTGAACAGGGTTACAGTCAAGTAATCTGAGACATTCCCTATCAAAGGCTACTCTCAATGCTGCACTCATAGCATTATGGGAACATGAATACCAACGCCTCCACACTGGAAGTGTCTGGACCCCTCAAGGTTGTGTAGTGTGTGCGCACAAACACAAGAAAGGCCTCAGACACCTCAGCATACCAAGAGGTCCATAAAGACATGGATGTGCGAGTTTGGTGTGGAGGAACTTGACTGGCCTGCACAGAGTCCTGCCCTCATCCTGATAGAACACCTTGAGGATGAATTAGAGCGGAGACTGCGAGCCAGGCCTTCTCGTCCAACATCAGTGCCTGACCGTACAAATGCGCTTATAGAAGAATGGTCAAAAATTCCCATAAACACACTCCTAAACCTTGTGGAAAGCCTTCCCAGAAGAGTTGAAGCTGTTATAGCTGCAAAGGGTGGGCCAACTCCATATTAAACCCAACGGATTAAGAATGGGATGGCATTAAAGTTCATGTGCATGTAAAGGCAGGCGTCCAAAAACCGTTGGCAATATAGTGTATATATAGAGGATCTATAAGCTGCGGATTGCCTCGGCAAATGCAAGATCCGTGCCACAAGATTTTTATTGACAAGAGAACCTACATCCTCAGCCCACTCTGAAAAAGCGTAATCTTCAGCAGTGGATGGGAGGACGTCGCAATCTGGAGAAAGAACGAAAGAAAGGGAAAGCAGAACTCATGCGTATCATAATTAGTGATGGGCCGTGGAGGCACGGATCTCCTGATTGTTTGCGACACGATGTTCTCTTTTTTTCTCTTATTCACACTCTTTTGCTGTAAATCTATGCGTACGGCCATCTATTGGAAGCTAGTTATTTTAGTTTATAACTTTTTAAATATGGATATTTTTCTTACACAAACGTATTGCTTCGCATTAGAAGGCCTTTATTATAGGTTTACGTGGAGGCCATAGCTGCCTCCCATGCACAGTTGAGCGAAGGATATTGGGGAGACAGATCATCCTCCTCATGTCTTGGTGGACCAGAGGAAGCTACATTTACTTGCCCCTGAGATGTATGTCTGTAGGACTCCTCAATGGTGGAAGCTATCTCCATGGCTTACGAGGTGTATGGTATGCCTTCACCTCTGCTAGTGAGAGCTTATTCCACCAGAAGTATTGAGTAACAGAAGCTTGTTTTCGGGAGTCTCCCTCCAAGATGTTTGTGATCAAATCAAGTCACCTATATTTATATAATTCTTTTTACAGATTGTTTTAAAGCTGCTTTACAGTGATATTAGGAAATGAATGCAACACATATTGTTTTGGTACAATTGTTTCTGTAAAGCAGCTCTAAAAGAAAGCCATTGTCCAGCTTAAGTAAGTTTTTGATTGATTTATTTCCATTGTAAAAATCATTAGTTATTAACTTAGTTGCCACTTACACGACACTGTTTTCAACAGAAAACAGAAAACTTTTAATGCTTTCTGGCTATTTATTTACACAACATCAGAATTTTGGTGCCCTGAGAGCGCAGGCTTTGAAATAGGTTGCAACAGATTGGTCAGCCCTGCACACATTTAAAAGGTTTTTCAACCTGGATCTACGGGTCTCAGGTGCTTTCATCCTGAGTTGTGCTTATACAGCTTCACACCAGGCCAGGCATTTGTCAGCATAGCGGAGTGGGTATTTTGTTCCCCAAAGAGTCATCTGGGACGCAGCGCGAGTTCCCTCAAAAGGGAACATCTCATGTTATGCATGTAACCATGGTTTCCTGAGAGGGGAACGAGGCGCTGCGTTCTCTTGCCATACTTCATGCATGCCTGGGAGCGGCTTGCTTCAGCCTATCAAAAGCTGATGCTGTTGTGTTGCCGGCTTCCCTTTATAGCTTCCGCTGGCACAAGTCACACGACGACGCACCACCAATCAAGATTAGACTAGTTGCACGCGTGCTTCAGATGCAGTCACGCTGGAGGTGTTCCCCCAAAGCATCATCTGCGGCGCAGCGTCTCGTTCCCCTCTTAGGAAACCATGGCTGCATGTGTAACCTGAGAGGTTTTCACGTTTTTAACGAATACACTGAGTAATCATTCACAGTGCAAAGGTGGAGAAAGTGAGTGAACCCTTGAGTTTAGTAACTTGTCCTTTAGCAGAAAAACCTCTACCAAACTTTTTTTTGGATACTTATAAGATTTGATCTAGAAATGCAATCCAACTAAAGCCACAGGCCTGATGATGCTCTATTTCAAATCTGAAGATGATAACTCTAAAACTGAGATTTATGAAATATTTTTTAATTTATTTAGAGGATGTTTATTCACATATTCTAAGCATCTATTGAGTATATTGTCTCTATTGTTTTGTGTTGTAATCTGCTCCATTCAGTTCCAGTCTCCGCTGCACACATGCACACCTCTCCAGCCGGGATATGCCTCTAGTTATTATTCTTTTGTCTTTACTGATGCCTTTCCATTCACACATTCACACGTTTCAATCCTTCATTTCTTTATTCAAAAAAAGAAAACATTACAATAATATATATATTTTTTTAAATTAGCCATAAAACATAATCGCTCCTGGTAACAGGTTCATAAGGGATAGCTAGCATATTACTTTAGCACAGCATTAAACCAGATGGAAGAACACAGATACACCATATATCATCGTTTGTGTGTTTGTCTTTATGTTCTCTTTTGAGGGAACTCGCACTGCGTCGGAATGACACTTTGGGGACGCTCCCTTAGCGTAGCGCATCTGAAGCATGAATGAAACTAGACCGATCTTGATTGGTGCACTGAGTACTGTGAAGCACTATCCATCAGAGTGCTGTGCTCCCGCTTGGCCGTGTTTGATGAGGCCGGCCAGGCTCACGTTCCCCGCAGTTCGGGTCCTGCGTCCACTGAGGTGGTGCGGCGGCTCAGATCGTGGGGATCGCAAAGGGAATTGGATGATGAGATTTGGACTGCTGAGGCACTTTCCCGGTCATCATCAGACAGTTCTGATGCCCTTCCTCCCTGTGCAGAAGCCCGAGCTGCGGCTTCTTCTGCTCGAGGAGAGGGTTCGATGCTCGAGCTAGCTGCGTCTGAGGATGTAGATGTGCTCAGCATCGAGGCAGGTGACGTTGAGGCTCACTCGTCACCTCATGTCTTATGAGGAGCTCGTGGAGGTTGTGACTCGTGCGGTGGCCAGACTAAACATCAGCTGGCCATCAGAAGTGCAGGAAGCAACAGTTAGAAAGAGTAAACTTGATGAGCACTTCCTGCAGCACAGGTCCCAACCTCAACGCCGGGGTTTGCAGTTTTTTCCGGATCTTGGAATAAACCACACTTCTTCCGCCTCTCTAATCCAACAGTGTTGGATTACAGTAACATTGTGGGGACGGGAGAGAATGGCTATGGGAGGATGACACGTGTTGAGGAGGCTTTGGCCAGCTCTCCTGATGCGGCGTCCTCCCTAAAAAACCCTGGTGCTGCCCACCAAGCCATGTTGCAATACATCTGCTATGATGGGCAGGGCATATATGGCGGCAGGTCGGGCTAGTGTATGTTAGGAGTTGAAAAACTTCAGATTTTTTAAAGTCGACATTTATGTGATGAAAGTCAAGTCGACGTCGACTAGTCGCTGATAACGTCTTTGGATAGTCCTTCAACCAATCAGACCACAAGAGGCGTGATCAACGAGCATAATTCAAATGACTCTGTATGAAATTGGATAGACCTTCAACCAATCAGACCACAAGAGGCGTGATCAACAGGCAACGACCCATCGCGTTAAACTCGCCAATAGCGCGCCAGGTGGATAAGCCAGTCTGTGTTTGGTTCCCGCAAAAGTGTAACAGAAGCAGTAGAAATGAATGGGTTTCCAGGTTTCCAGACTGAGTTGCAGGGCGAAATCAAATCGCCGGCAGATCAGGCTGGGTTTACCCAGTCTACACAATACCAATTATCGTGAATCAAATCCGGTCCGAGGACTGGTTTGTCACAATAGATCTGAAGGACACATACTTCCATGTTTCCATCAGTCCTTCTCACAGGAAATTCCTGAGGTTCGCTTTCGGGGGTGAAGCGTTCCAATATCGGGTGCTTCCGTTCAGCCTAGCTCTTTCATCTCGTACGTTCACCAAGTGCATGGATGCAGCTCTGGCTCCACTAAGAATCCAGGGCATCCGTGTACTGAACTACATCGACGACTGGCTCACATTGGCCCAGTCACAAGAAATGGCAGTTCGGCATCAAGATGCCGTCCTTGGCCACATTCAGAGCTTGGGGTTGAAACTCCACACGAAAAAAGAGTGTGTTGACGCCTTCCCAGAAGACCATGTTACTGGGGGTAGTATGGGTCACTACGACAATACGGGCACAAGTGTCTCCCGCACGGATCAAGTCCATACGGGGGATGGTCTCCAGTATGAAGCTAGGCCGCAACATCACTGTAAAGCAGTTTCAAAAACTGCTGGGGCTCATGGCAGCTGCGTCCAACGTAATATATTTTGGCCTGCTGTACATGAGACCCCTGCAGTGCAGTTTCCCAGAGGGGAAATCCATTCCGTATGATCAGGGTTATGCGCAGATGCTTTCGCTCCCTATCAATATGGAAGAAACCTTGGTTTCTGTCTCAAGGGCCAGTGTTGGGAGCGTCATGTCGCCAGAAAACCTTTTCAACAGACATTGGTTGGGGCGCGGTCATGGACGGCCGCTTTGCCCAGGTTCTGTGGCAGGACCATCATCATTCATGGCACATAAATTGCCTGGAGATGTTGGATGTGGTCAGGGCTCTGAGGAGCATCCTCACAGATCTCATAAAGACACATTTAGGTTTAGTCATAATAAACATATTTATTTAAATACAAAATGTTCACATAAAAAATGAATGAATTTGACTCCTCTTTACAGAAATTTGAAGTGAACATGAGAACCATAAAAACATTTCTCCAAATGTGCTGGCCCTGAGGGATGTTGTTTAGTCAAGCACTTTTATGACGACCGTACAGGAGTTTTATTCTCAATGGATGCAGCTGAGGCTCATATTTTATATTAAAGGTATTAACTCCTGACACAAGGCAAGAAATTACTGTCACTATAAGATTTTTTTGGAGTAAAATAGAGGTCAAAATTGAGTCTTAGACCTTTTTAATAATGATTCATTTTTTAAGTTAATTATACTCTATTACATTAAAACTTACAGTAACTTTGAACTAATGCTCCGTCAACCATGCTTCACAGTTGGGGCAATGTTTTGGTTTTTTCCTCTAAACCAGGGGTGTCCAATCCTGCTCCTGGAGGGCCACTGTCGTGCAGAGTTCAGCTCCAACCCCAATTAAACACACCTGAACCAGCTAATCAAGGCCTTATTAGGCATACTAGAAGCTTCCAGACAGGTGTGTTGAGGCAAGTTAGAGTTAAGGTGCGTTCCATTTGACCGTAAGTGGACTGCGAAGTGGACTTCACAGAGTATTCTGCCATCTTAAGTGAGATTCCAATCCGAAGGGAGCGAACATGTTCAGTTCAAAGGGCACTGCGAATGGCATAGGGAAGAAGGGAACATCGATACATCACTTCACAGGAAGTGGAGAGCCAAAATCACCCAACTGTCATTGCGCGTCGCATCACCTGTCTGAACTAACGATGGAGCAGAGCCGTTAGAGGAGTTTTTAAACGCTTCTGCAATGGAGGAGTTTACGTATGCATTTGAATATTCATAGTTATTATTATACAAAACTAGAGTATGAATGGTTATGGCAACGACTGTTGTATTCGCATATTCTATTGTATGAATATGTAAACAAATTAAAAGTGTTGAAGCAGCTGAGGCCTGTCATTTTATACTTTAGTTACCTCGTTTACTATGCAGCTGCGCGTGGGAAAGAAAGCGCACAAGATGAGACCGCTACAATTATTTATATTACAATTATAAGACCATTGATTAGGAACACATTAATACATAGTTACCCAAATCAAAATGTATTTTCATATTGAGCTGTTTATATTCAAAATCATATTGATGTATATTTGGTTTTAAATTTGAAAGTAAAGCAAATTACAATATTTGTAAAATAATTTATTTGTATCATAATCTGCACGACCCCGTTGTTGCCTTTCTATGATGAAGTTGCAGTGCGTTCCAAATGAGCGATTATTGTCAGCGAAGTCCACTTCAACTGATATACCGTGCTCAGGGAGTAGGGAGCAGTGAACACTGCACAGGGACCTTGTCGAATGGAACTCACCCTTAAACTCTGCAGGACAGTGGCCCTACAGGACCGACTTTGGACACCCCTGCTCTAAACCAAACGCTGTGAATTGCAAATGTCAACTTTTGTCTCAGCTGTCCACAGAACATGTTCATTGTGGAACAACCAGGGTTTTTTGTGGGGGAAAACATGTCTAATTTTTTTTTTTTTGGCAGCCATGGTTTCCTGCTTGTTGTCCTTTAGTGAACACCTTTCTTGTTTAGTGCTTTTCTGATAGTGGACAAATGAACAAAGTCTTCTGCTGTTTTGAGAGTTTTCTGGGGTTCTTTTGCTGTTATTAACAGCAACAGTCCAAAATGTTAATGTTTGTACACAGGGTCTGTAGGCAGGGGCCATGGATTCCTGAATACCCAGATCTTTTGCAATGTTTTTCTAAACTTTTCCAGTTTTATGCATCTCTGTAATGTATTTTTAAGCTTTTGGGATGGAGGCATGGTTCACACTAACCAATCTATAATGAGAAGAACAGACTATTCAGTAACCAGGCTTTGTGTATCTTTATTTAAAGGCCGACCCACATTTCCAGTGTCATTCCCTTAATTGACTCCAGTTAGCTTTTGGGGAAGTTGGCCCTGTCAGTGATCACTCAATGTCTTCAATTAAATTTTGAAAATTAAAACTAAAGTACAACTGTTAGTGTGTTATTAATTTAGCCATTTTGCCTTTAATTATTGTAATTCTACCTAATTCTGCCGTGGCCTATCCTTATCCTCAAGTAGATGCAACTTGTTTAAAAATGTTCAATTATATCAATCCACAATCTGACTGGTGATGCAGACTGAGTTATCAATCTCACCATGTTTGTTCATTTGGCCAGAGGAAAACTGTCTCCTCAGCTAAGTTCTGGTTCCTTTTCACTGTTGCATTTGGCTTGCTAAGTTAAAACAAATAAATACGGTGCATTCTAAAATTGGTTAGATTATTTTTCAGATTGTTTTTGACTGCATTACTGCTCTGACTATAATTTATTTATTTACTGACTATTTAATTCATTGTGAAAAGAAAATGCCATCAAAACTTTTCTCAAGGCAGTCAGTTCCCTACAGAGATACATTCATATAATTTCCGCTGGTAAAGGTTGTAAAACCCCTCACTTCTTTCCGTAATTTTTTCAAACAAAACGAATCCTGTCTGTGTGAGACTGTTGCTTACTTTGCTTAATAGGCTACGGGACAGTATTTACCTTAAATTTACCTGGCAATCAAATACGGTTTTAATGATGATTAAAAATATTAAACTGTGATACTAACCGTCAGAAATTGCATTGTGGTTTATCGTCAAACTGGTAACCATTACATCCATAGATATATATTCGTATACATATCCGTGCTTCCCTTTCAGTCAGTCACTTCGCGTTACGTCAGTGACTGACAGAATGGTGGTTTCGCTTAGAAGCCAATCGCCTTCGAGTTATACAAAACGAGCCAATGGCATGACAATGCCATGGGTCTGCGGAATTTGCATAACGCAACTCCGCCCCACCTCGTGGGTATATAAGGAGCTGCACGTGCACTCTCGCATTATGTTTCTGCTTCGGAGTGGAGTGTTCACTTGCCTTCCTGAGCTATCTTCTCTTCAAGATGAGCAACTCTCCAGAGTGTCGGTGATATGACGTGTGTGTTCTCCCTGGGCGCTTCGGCATTTCTGCAGAGTAAAACTCCTCTCTAAAAGAGCTACACGTGGTACATCTTTTTCAAGATGTCTCGCCGGTGTGTTTCTGGGTGCGGTCGGCTGGTTAGTCCGTCTGATGTGCATGATCGCTGTCTTGCGTGCTTGGGCCTTGTGAATATGGCGCAGTGACCCAAAGCACCTGTCCAAGGCCTGTAGGATTTCGTCAACCGTGGTGGCGAAAACCTATAGAACTGCGGGCCAGGCCGCGTCCGCCCTGCATGCTATGGCTATCCTTCAGGTCCACCAGGCCAAGGTACTCAGAAACATGCACGAGGGCAATGCTGACCCTGCTCTCATGCAAGAGGTGCGTGCAGCAACCGACCTTGCCCTACGGGAGACGAAGGTTACTTTGAACTATTACTAGAGCTTAGATCGGGCCCAAAAAAAGCAAGCCCGACCCTACCCGAGCCTGAGCCCGTGCACGTTGTGTCCACTCCCTTCAGGGACCAGGTGGTGAACTTGCAAGCACTGCCCCTGGAGGAGGCAGACCCAGCCTTGGCACTGCTCTGTCCAGTACATGCCCTTCGTGCTTACATAGACAGGACACATTGTTTCAGGACCTCAGACCAGCTCTTTGTTTGTTACAGAGGGGAGCAGAAAGGGAAGGCTCTCTCCAAGCAGAGGTTGCCTCACTGGATAGTGGACGACATTGTCCTGGCATATTAGGTTCAGGGCCTGCCATGCCCCCTAGGGGTAAAGGCACACTCCACCAGGAGTGTAGCCTCCTCTTGGGCATTAGCGCATGATGCCTTGCTAACAGACATCTGCAGAGCTGCAGGCTGGGCGACACCCAACACTTTTGTGAGATTCTACAATCTCTGTGTAGAGCCAGTGTCCTCTCGTGTACTCGCTCCAAATGGCCAGTAACCGGACAGGCTCAGGTGTCATTGCTTGCTGCCCCATTCCACTCCACGGACTGGATATGTGTGCTATTCACTCAGGTGAGTTCCTCCAGCACTGTTGACGCCGACACCAGAGTGCATGCCCGGTTGGTCAGTCCTCGTGTTAGGCTAGGTGCGTGGTTTCCCCTTTGGGCAACCCCCACATGTGTATTTCCACGGTAAGTCTTTTGTGACCCCCAGGTTGGGAAACACTGGAATATATGATGTATTTTATATTATTTAAGCACCTGGAAGCTTATTGGTTTTAACAACATTTTCCATTTCAATATTCCATATGTCAAACTAACTTTATTTAACATTTTTCTTTTTTATTATAGCATTTGTTATGAAAAATAGCAACCTACACATATAGAAATAATAGTCACAATTCTAATATAAATATATATTCACTTAATAGATTATAAATGTTAAATTATACAAGTTAGTCAATGCACCATAATAAATACAATACAATGTGATAAATTCTAGTAAGGGTGGTCGTGAATAGTTTAAAAGCTTTCTAATTTATGTTGGTGCATTTCATGTGACTGTTCTAGATCATGTTTGACTTTATCCGTAGTGTTAAATTCTCAATAGAATTCAAATGGGTCACACATTTTATCATTGGTGTCACAACACTTTTGTAGCGTGATTCACATGCCACTCATGCACAATTAAATAAACCAGGCTTCAGTCATGCTGAGCTAATAATTGGTCTTTTCAGTTCGTTCGGGAACTTAGCACTTATAAAATCTCAAAACGCATGATCTATATAAAAAGTAAGTATACAGTGTATACATGCGTATGGCCCCGACTACACCACTGGTTTAAAAGACACTTAATATTCAGTAATATTGTCAATTTGACAACTTGAACTGAATTGAGCTGGATAATTGTCAGGATTATGTTCTGTTTCATTGTCTTTTTGTTCATGTGTCTTTTTTTTGTGTTCCGTTTGTGTTTAACCTTGTTAATTTCTTTGTTAGTTTCTGATTAGTACACCTGTTTAGTTTCCTAAGGAGGTCTCCCACTCTTTTAAAGGATGTGATGGCTAGAAGGAACACTGTTTTCATGGTCAGAAACTTTTCTGAGACAGACTCTATAGGCCCGAAGGGAGCCATAGATAGACATTCTAGCACAACGGCCAGGTCTGAGACCACTCTAGTGTGGCTTGCAGGCCAAAGGCACCACAGAGGAAACATGTCACCAAATGCTTTCTCTAACATGAGACCTTGGGACAAGAACTAAGGTTTCCTCCACATCGCCAAGGTACGAAGGCACCTGTGCATAACCTTGATCATGCAGAGTGGGTTGCCCCTCTGGGAAAGCCCCTTGGTCTTGAGCCACTACTGCAGGGGTCTCATGTGCAGCAGGCCAAAAGGTGTCACGTTGGATGCAGCTGCCATCAGACACAACAGTCTCTGAAACGGTTTGACAGTGAGTGACTGGCCTAGCTTTATCCCATTCACAGCCTTGAGGTGTCATGCAGAGAAAAGGAAGTGCCTGTCTCTAACTCCCCTCGAGATCCATCTGCGAACCCCAAGATCTCAACCTCCGTGCTGCCTCGGCAGCAGTGGGGCCAGAGAGCCTGAGCACCCTCCTCAAAGAGTGACTGGCGGGAGTGGAGCATGCAAAGCAGTAGTCTCTCGCAATGCTCATAATTAGCCCCCTCGAGAGCTGATTGAGGATGCTCTGCTCCCAAACAAAAGACACAAATTGTGTGTCTTCCCACCCGTGATGAAGCAAGGGCAGGGAGGATTTTACATACATGCATCTGAGGTGTTCCCAAAGCGTCAATACTATGATGCAGCACGAGATCCCTCGAAAATGGTGCTGTGCAGCATTTCTCTCAGTGTGCAACCCTCTTTACGCTCCTTTTAAGGGAAGGGCTCTGATTGGGATTCCATGGAAAGTGATAGAACATCATTTATAAATCATAACCCACCAAATTGGCTAATGTGTTGATATGCCTTACCTGCCACAGTGGATTTTCAACCGCATTTGCTGGGTGTTAATTTCAAACCCTGTACAGGTGCTGGTCATATAATTAGAATCTAAAAAGTTGATTTATTTCACGAATTCCATTCAAAAAGTGAAACTTGTATATTATATTCATTCATTACACACAGACTGATATATTTCAAATGTTTATTTATTTTTATTTTGATGAATATAACTGACAACTAAGGAAAATCCCAAATTCAGTATCTCAGAAAATTTGAGTATTGTGAAAAGGTTCAATACTGAAGACACCTGGTGCCACACTCTAATCAGCTAATTAACTCAAAACACTTGCAAAGGCCTTTAAATGGTCTCTCAGTCTAGTTCTGTAGGCTACACAATCATGGGGAAGACTGCTGACTTGATAGTTGTCCAAAAGACGACCATTGACACCTTGCACAAGGAGGGCAAGACACAAAAGGTCATTGCAAAAGAGGCTGGCTGTTCACAGAGCTCTGTGTCCTAGCACATTAATAGAGAGGCGAAGGGAAGGAAAAGATGTGGTAGAAAAAAAGTGTACAAGCAATAGGGATAACCGCACCCTGGAGAGGATTGTGAAACAAAACCCATTCAAAAATGTGGGGGAGATTCACAAAGAGTGGACTGCAGCTGGAGTCAGTGCTTCAAGAACCACTACGCACAGACGTATGCAAGACATGGATTTCAGCTGTCGCATTCCTTGTGTCAAGCCACTCTTGAACAACAGACAGCTTCAGAAGCGTCTCGCCTGGGCTAAAGACAAAAAGGACTGGACTGCTGCTGAGTGGTCCAAAGTTATGTTCTCTGATGAAAGTAAATTTTGCATTTCCTTTGGAAATCAGGGTCCCAGAGTCTGGAGGAAGAGAGGAGAGGCACACAATCCACGTTGCTTGAGGTCCAGTGTAAAGTTTCCACAGTCAGTGATGGTTTGGGGTGCCATGTCATCTGCTGGTGTTGGTCCACTGTGTTTTCTGAGGTCCAAGGTCAACGCAGCCGTATACCAGGAAGTTTTAGAGCACTTCATGCTTCTTTATGGAGATGCAGATTTCATTTTCCAACAGGACTTGGCACCTGCACACAGTGCCAAAGCAACCAGTACCTGTTTTAAGGACCATGGTATCTCTGTTCTTAATTGGCCAGCAAACTTGCCTGACCTTAACCCCATAGAAAATCTGTGGGGTATTGTGAAGAGGAAGATGCAATATGCCAGACCCAACAATGCAGAAGAGCTGAAGGCCACAATCAGAGCAACCTGGGCTCTCATAACACCTGAGCAGTGCCACAGACTGATCGACTCCATGCCACGCCGCATTGCTGCAGTAATTCAGGCAAAAGGAGCCCCAACTAAGTATTGAGTGCTGTACATGCTCATACTTTTCATGTTCATACTTTTCAGTTGGCCAAGATTTCTAAAAATCTTTGTATTGGTCTTATGTAATATTCTAATTTTCTGAGATACTGAATTTGGGATTTTCCTTAGTTGTCAGTTATAATCATCAAAATTAAAAGAAATAAACATTTGAAATACATCAGTCTGTGTGTAATGAATAAATATAATATACAAGTTTCACTTTTTGAATGGAATTAGTGAAATAAATCAAGTTTTTGATGATATTCTAATTATATGACCAGCACCTGTATGTCACATTAAGTTAGCACACACAAATTGGAATAACTTTGACTAATAACATCAGGCCTGAGGCTGGGCCAATGATGAGTTTGTTTCTATAAAACGGAACCCTTCTGAGGGTCCGGCGCCGGGCTTGGTAGTGAGTATGCCATTTACATTGAGAGTAGTTTAGCTCCTCTCTTATTCTAGAGTTTGAGGCCTCCACTCTCCGAGTGTCAGGTTGAGCTCATGCAGTAGACCTCAGTTCCCTGTAGAAGGAATAAGGGGAGAGGCTTTTTTAGTGGACTATAGAAGAAAGGGCCCTGGAGTTCCCATTGTTAGGGAGGTTTCTATGATACCCTTACTATGGGCCTCCTCTCCTTCGAGAGTCATTCTGCTGAGGCTTCCATGTATTAGGTAGGGTCAGCGTTGTAACACCTTGTAGTGAATAGGCTGGCTTCCTCTCGTTTTGAGAGTCATTCTGCTGAGGCCACCACTCACCTGAGCTCTAGATTTATGATGACAAGCATTCGGCCCACTGGGCCTTGATAATCGTTTTGTTTTTGAGTGAGTTGGCTTCCTCTCTTGTGGAGTCATTCTGTTGAGGCCACCTCTCATCTGAGCACCAGGGAGATCACAGCCTCAAGTGTTTGGCCTTCTGTGAGGCCTCCTTGATAATCACCCTATGAATGTGTTTGTCTCTTCTCACTATTAGAGAGTCGTTCTGCTGACACCACCGCTCTGCTGAGCTCCAGATAGATAATTCCCCTAAGTGTTTGGCCATCTGTGAGGCTGCCTGGACAATCACCCTGTGGTGAGTGAGTTGGCCTCCTTTCATTTGAGAATAGTTATGAAGTAACCGAGGCCGCTGCTCTGCTAAGCAGGTAGATCAGGGATTCGTATGTTCGGCCCTCTTTTGGGCTGCCTCCATTTTTGGCCCAGGCCTAGTACTGTTAAGAATGCGTCCTAGGATAGAGGCAGTTTTTGCTGTAGCTTCCCCGCCTTCTAGCCCACCAATAGCTCAGAGTAGGCTGTCTCTTAGCCTCTTTAGCTAAAGTTTGGCTGCTAGGGATCCTTAGTTCGCTCCTCCTCTCCCTGTGAGAGTTTTACAGCCAAGGCCCGCCTTTGCATAGGCTAACAATGCGAGTTGCAGGCCCTGTGGCCTCAACTTTTTCCTAGGTTGAGCCAGAACTCCTCTTGTTACTAGAGTAATCATGCTGAGTTCCTGGTTCCCTAGTGGTGTTAGACAGCTAGGTGTCACAGGCTCCTTCTTGCCTCCCCTGTGGTTGTCCTCTGGGTGTTGTTAGCGTTGTCTAGGTATAGTGCTTTGCTCCCAGAGCTCTGTGCTTCAGGTGTCAGACGTCAGTTATGCTCAGGTTGAGCTGATCATGTACTCCCTCCCACTAAGATGGGCTTGGTTGAGTATGCTCCCTAGAGCCTTAAGCATTAGCCCAAAGTTCATGCCCGTGACAATCCTTGAGTAGTAGGCCTATCTGAGGCCTCCTTAATAGTCTGGTTGCGTAAGATATGTACTCCCCTTGGTTAAATGGTTGTTATGTTGAGTACATGGCTTGTGGGGCTATGTGACAATATTCCAAGCCTATGGGTTTCATGTAGATGCTTGAAGCTGGATTTGCTATTGAGTTGTTGGCCCTTTCTGGGCTTCCTCGACAGCAGTCCTTTAGGTTGAGCTAGGTGGCCAGTATTTTAGTAACCTGGCTCCCTATAGCTTTGCAGACTAAGATCATGTTGTAAGCCCTTCAGGAGCCTCCTTGGGAACTAGTGCTTAAGGCTTGGTTAATACTTCACTTTGGTTCAGCCTAGTCAGTACTTCCCTTGTTTCAGAGGATAGTTCTGCAGAGTACTTGCTCCCTGGGGCAGGTCTAAAGGTCAAGGGCTTTTTACAAACCTCCCTGATAGATCAGCTCTTTTGAATAGAGCTGGAGGTACTCCCCTCTCTAGGGTCCTATGTAGAGTACCCAGCCTCCACAGTGCATTGGCGCTCTGTAAATCCTGGGAAACCCCTTCGGGATGAGCATTGTAACTCCCCTCGATTGCAAGGCATGCTGAGTCGTGCTCCCCAGGATGCCCGTCTCCTTGTTGTGAGACTCTGTTTTAAGAAACAGACAGGTTGTTGGCTAGCTAGCCTCCCTGGTGGCTCTGGGGGTTGACGTATGTCCCCCTAATAGTGACTGGCCAGGGCCTTTCTACCCATGGTCGTATTCCCTTAAAGGAACCTCTTCCCAAGAGAGTGACTATTTTGCTTCCAAGCCTTGAACAGCCTTTAGACAAAGCCTTCTGTTTACTCTGCGAAGGTACTTTTTGCTCGGGACTTGTAGCTTGTAGGGACTTGTAGAGACTTGTAGCTCGGGCAGTGACCATAGGGAGTAATGTCACTGACAGCCTAGTGTGTGACCAGAAGGGGTAGTGGCTCTGGCACTTTAGTTGAAACTGCCATTACTGGTGCTTTCTCGCAGCCATTTCTTGGCATGCATTCCCCTCAGAATGGCGGCGTGGGTATTTTGTTCCCCAATAGTGTCTCAGGACGCAGGGCGAGTTATGACTATAACCCTGGTTCCCTGAGAACAGGGAACAAGACACCACGTCTTATTGCCATGCTTCTAGGCTGCCTGCACAGTCCCTTCAGACGAAGAAGTGGATGACATGTTCTCTAGGTGCCCATTATATACTTCCTGGTCGCACTAGTAGTGATGTCATGGGTCACGGTTGCCATGATTTAACATGTGCTTCAGACATCAGTCATGCTGAGGCGTTCCCCAATAGTGTCTCAGGACGCAGTGTCTCGTTCCTTGTTCTCAGGGAACCAGGGTTACAGTTGTAACCCGAGACGTTTTCTGGATTACAGGTGAGCCAGGGGACAGCACAATATTATACATAAACCTCTAAATCACTTTGCAATATAATGAGTGTGTGAAGTGAATGAGTGTAAACAATTTGAATAAAATGTGTGCAAATCAAATAGCCACGTTGCCGTCTCCGTGCATCTCTCAGAAATCTGAGCTAGGCAAGAGTAATATCAACTAAAATACTACATCATAAACATTTTCTACTACTTGATATGTCTATTTAAATGTTATAAACCTTGTACGATGTGAGGCTACCTGATATTTCTGTCTCACTTTCTCTCTGAGACGACAAGCATCTATATATTCATTATAATTTGTTCAGATTTGCATTTGTATGCATAGTGAAATTTGTTTTAGCAATTTCCAACCACTGACTAGTTTCTTTTAACTTCCATGTTCTCTAATCAGCTATTTTATACAGAGTCTGACTCCTCTTATTTGATGTTGTGGATGATTGTCCTGATATAACTCTGTACACAGAAGTTTTTTTTTTTTTTACATTTAGTATTATTGTTTTAATCAGAAGATATTTAAATATTTTTTTGGGAAAGGTCCCTGAGTTGGGACTTGAACTCGGGTCTTCCGAAGCACGACCATGCTACATAGTCAACTAAAAAGTTTTGTCTGTTTCCCAGAGTTGCTTAAATGGTAAAAAAAAAAAAAAAAAAAAAACAATTAAATCAATGGATAATATTTTTTTTAACCATAATTCAAGATTCAAGATATAACTGTTGACAGATAGAAAAAGGAGTGGTAAACTGTCATATAAACCACATGATGACACATAAAACCATGTAGCATACGTTCCCTGAAGACTGAATAGCCGTGAAGTCTTTTGTGAAGGCTGTTTCCTGCGCAGTCTATTTCCAAAGCAGAGTCACTCAGATGACTCTTTCTCCCTCATGATTCTTGATCGTAGATGTCTGAGTTGATACTCTACACCAGGGTGTAACTTATGAAGAGGACTATTGTAGGTGCATATTCCGCATATGCACCTACAATACATGCAACCCAAGAATACAAAGAAACAGCAGACCAGCATATTTATATATGTTTTCCCTTTGGGCTAATATGCCACAGTTTTGAGTATAAAATTGGTGATTTAAAAGCCTTGTTTGTTAATTTTGTATGATTGTGTGAATGTTATACGAGCGATCACATGGTTAGTATAAGTGAGCATGCGGTTAGCTTACTAATGTAGTGAATATCATAATATCAAAATTTGAAGGTTTAATGTCTGTAAATATGTT